>CM035110.1:21287325-21788783 GCA_020205505.1 Panax japonicus | reverse complement strand
TTGTCTGAGTCTGATGACGACATCACTTTATATCAGGTTTCTACTACGTTTTTGGGAAAAGATTATGTGAGGTTAAAACCGAGGAAGGAGTCTACTAGAGGGAAGTGTTTTAATGATTCAGCAAGGAGCAAAGAGGAGACCGAACATTTTTATGTTCTATGCTTGGAGATGAGTTTGAATTAAACATGGATGTGGTGCATGAACCTTCAAAACCCTCTTATATGGTTAAACTTAGTTCCTCTTCCAAAAAGAAGTCAAAAGGCAAAGAAAAAGTTGCTACCTAGTCTCGTCGGTCGACATCCATCTGTGCCGGTTACTCTCTTTAAATCTATCTTATAACTTCTTTAGAGGTTTAAATTTTGAGTCTAAATTTAAAACTTCAATCGTGTCCAAGACTCTGCTACAGGTTGATTTGTTTTTTTTAGATATGCTTGTATTGTTTATCATATTGATGAATTTGGATTTGTTTTGAGACATTAATGATTTTCTTATTTGGCAGAGCTTGCCCGGAGACGGCGACGATGGCGGGCATGGGAAGAGAGATGAGGTACCTGATCTCAGCTTTGAGGACAAGATCTATGGGTGGCCTTGTTCGCCAGAATTGTTGAGCAATTTGTGATTCAGAGAGCTAGGGTTTTTTTTATCGATTTTGGGGGTTGCTCTTTAATCGATTCTGTTTGTTAACTTTTGATTTGTTTGCTGACTATTTTGCCTTTTTTTAAATTAGATTTGTTTATGTAATGAATAAAAAATTATTTTTTTTGCCACATAAGTTTGTTAAGACCCCACACAATTAGCCATTGCTGACGTGGCGTGTTCAATTTGGTGTAATTGGAAAAATTGATAGTTTAATCACCTAATTGACAAAATTGAAAGGTGGATCACGGAAGTGGAATATGGCCTATAGTTTAGGGTACTAATTCATATTTAAGCCTCTAGATTATTCTAATTAACTCAAAATACACTAACACAGAGTATGCCTTTAAAAAATAAATAGTACTATCTACATTATTCAATAACTAAAAATACGCTAACACAGAGTATGCCTTCAAGAATAAATAGCAACTTCATTGGATTCAACCCAATTTTTGACTTTACAAATACAAACTCAGAAATAATTATAATCTATAAATAGTTAGCTAAAAAAGGAGACACCCTTAAATTATTATCATCTACATTACTCTAATTAACTCCATAATATATATATAGGGTCTCCAACCACAGCAACCGGTTGTTGGGGAGCAACCCATTTTGGCCAGCCGCTACAAGCTCTACCTGCTTATAAAAAAAAATTGTCTAGCTTGTAGCGGTGGCCAAAATGGGTTGTCCGGTTGCTGTGGATGGAGACCCATATATATATATATATAAAACACTAGCCCATATACATATATGAAATAAATTGAGGGTGAAAAAGAAATAACCTTGTGGAGCTCAGTTCCGGAGAGCAGAGAATCAAGTTCCTGAAAAGACCAGAGCAAGGGAATGGGCTCACCAAATTGGGCCAAGAGCTGAAGATAACCAAACCAAGGAGATCGGGGGCCCAAGCTCTTCTCATACATGAGCGCAACGGAGAGGCCCAGGTAGCCATCGAGCCCAGCGTCTTCGATCACGTGCCGAGCAACTGACGTCTTCATTGTCAGGCAACTCTGTTTAGGTATTGTGGCCACCAGGTCTCCTTCGTGTAAATCGCACAATGCTCTCACCAATACGCCGTCGTTTCCTTCTTCTTCGATGAGGTCGAGTGCGTCGCTACAATCTATGCCTTGTAGTTTCATCCATCGCTTGAATACTCTCATTCGCCTGTTAATATATATATATATAGAAATTGTATATAAAAACACTAATATATATATATATATATATATAATAGATATATATATATATAAAGAAGGAATTGTACCTGGTGGCCATGACTGTGAAAGTGACGGCGCGGCGCAGAGTTGCATTCGTTCTACGGTGACGGCTTGCTGATCAGTTTTATATAGGAAACTGTCAGGAATAGAGGGTAGGAGTCTTTTTATTGGGAATTAAGTCGATACAAACCACACGAGATTAAATTATAAATTTGACCCTCCTATTTGTTACTAGGGCTGAGCAAGTAACCAAATTGAAACCGAAACCGCACCAAAAATCGCACGAACCGCACCAATTAAAACCGCACTAACGGTTCCGGCGTATGTGGCGGTATTAGGTGGGTTGAATAACCAAATTTACGGTTCCGGTTTGGTTACTAGCTAAAACCAAACCGCATAAAATCGAAACCGCGCCATGTGTGTGTATGTATGTATTATTTCTACTAAATTCTAAAGGTACTTTTCACTTGAATACGCTCAAGAAAACTTCAGGCTTGCATTGTCATTTTTTCACCAATTGAAAGAAGATGTTAGAGGTTATAGAGTCAAAAATTAAGTAATTGGGTTTTGGAATTTCGAATTTGTTTGATGCGTTATTGGAGGGGCTTATAGTTGAGGGGCTCGAGCACTTGATGCATTGGTTAATGTCAATGGTATAATTATAATAGTCTAATAGATTATTTTTAGTCCTCCATACAATATATTTTATTCTATCTTCAGAATATACTTTTAATTTTTGGGAATTGATAAACATTCTTGTTTGTTATCGAATATATGGTCTCCGTTGTTTTATATAGCGCATATTTTAGTTTTAAAGCATGCTTGATATAATTCTCATTGTCAACTTTGTCACTAAGTTAATTGCTCGATGTAAGTTTTATTGAAGGCTTAAACGTTTTTGTTGTTTCAATTGGTTTTGGAACCGAAACCGCACCAATTAAAACCGCACCGCACACTTTAAAACCGCACCACACCAATCACAAGTGGTTTCGGGTGCGGTTTTGAATATTTCAAACCGCACCTAAGCGGTGCGGTTTTGAGTGCGGTTTAGACTTCAAACCGCACCAAACCACACCATGCGCACCCCTATTTGTTACTACATATATTAAATTATTCTTTAAATATATTTTTTAACACAAATGTTCCTCATAGATAACTAAGATATCTATGATATTTAGGGGCATGACAAGAAGGTATCTATATCTATGTATCTGTATATATTTAGGGGTGCTCATCAGTAAAAACCGAACCGATACCGATCCGAAATTTTTAGAAAAACAAGAACCGAAACTGATACCGAATTATTGGTTTCGGTACCGATTCGGTACAATATCGGTACAGGTTTTTTTGGTTTGGTTATATCGCATGGTAATATATATAATTATTAATAATAATTAAATAATTTTTTTAGATATTAATAATTTTTTTAAAAACTAAGAAATCATTAACTATTAATAATAATTAATATATAAAATAAAACTACAAAACATTATTAATATATATAAAAAAATTAATAAAACTACTATTATATAGAAATTATTAATATATAAAAAATTATTTATATATAAAATTGCAAAACATTAACTATTAATTATTAAATTATTAAATTTTGGTATTTTTGGTATTTCAATTTTTATCAAATTCAAAAAAATTATACCGCTACCGGTACTGAAAAGTGTTAAAATACCAAAACATCGGTACCGGTAAAAAACCAAAAATTTTGAGCACCTCTATATATAAACTCACAAATCATTCTCATCGGCAGTGTAAGACCCCAACTTTTTATAAATAAAATTAAATTTCCTCTATTTATTATCTTGAAATAGTAAGGTGATAATTTGATATAATACCTTGGTTATGGGTGAAATGTGTAAATTTTATAAAATAAGCAAGTGGTTATAAAATAATCATTGTTGTCGGGAATATTCTTTTTGTTAGGAATATTCGTACGACGGCGCAGTCATTTGTGGGCCCTATAACGGAATAACTGTCGGATGAAGAAAACACAAATTTGAGTTTTTATAAATAACGATGTAATTGTTATCGTTAACACTGTTGGATTACCTGGTGGTTAAAATATAGTAATACGTGTGGGTGCACAGTAGCACACGGTATTGCACAGTATTTTTGAATTAATGATTCTTACGTAAGAAGACACTACTCAATAATTGTTACAGTAATTACTGTTCAATATTTTATTTTATTGATTCAATTATTACTGCGTTGATATTTTATATTATTGTTGTTTCAATAATTATCATTGCATAGTATTTCTCATCATCAGATCAATAATTCATATTATTTGAATAATATTATTAGATAACATTATTAGCAATGTCTAAAAGTTCTGTCAAGGAGAGGTTTGGTCACCTAATTGCGCGCCAGTAAGGAGAAATCCTTATCGGAAAGCCCCTCTTTCCTGGGAACGCCTGGTTGTCATTATTGTGATTCTGTAATATTATTTGTGAATAAGTAATTATTGATTTTTATGATAAAGAAATAATTATTTATGTGGATATAAATGAAGGAATTTTGCAGGAATTATTTGTTGAAAGTTGGCAATTATTTTTCTTTGTTAAAATATTCATTCATATACATTATTATAATATATTATAATTATTTAATAGTAATATTATTATAATAATAAGCATGTGGTTAATTAGAAACGGAAGTAATCAAAATGCTTATGAATACTTGTTTTCAAAAAAGTAGTTTGTAACATTATTTGGTGGATTTGGTTGTGGAATTGGTGGGTGGATATTGTACGTTGCCTGCAAAACTTGTTCCAAATGGTGGGCCTGACCAATTGTGAATTGATATGTTAGGCATTGAAAAATGAGGAACTTGCCTTTACTTTCCCTTATTTTTCAAAAACCGGTGCAGTATTCTTTGGTTCAACTATGTGCTAGTAACATAATTCTTCCATGGGACCACTTGATTAATTGGTGGAGAAACTTTCATTCAAATCATTTTTTAAAGGGTGGCCCCACCCATATGAAAATATGAAATGTTAGGCATAATGTTAGGTAAAGGAGAAAGAGAAGAAATGTTGGGCGCACGTTATCTGTTTCTTTTCTCCTTCCATTGCTATAAATAGGGGGTACCCCTCCTTCCTAAATCACACCTTCAAAATTCAGAAATTCTTATTCTAAAGTATTGTGAGTATTTTTCTTGAGAATAAGAATTTTAAGCATAGTTTTTCTGCAAGATTTTCTCAGAGTAATATCTGATATTCCAGTCAAATCAGTTTCTACTAAGGTAAAGGATATTATTTTATTGCAATACTCATGAGAAATATTATTTTCTTTCATACTCCATATTACGTGAGCAATATTATTTCATCTCGTATTCCTAAATTTGAACTTAATATGGTAAGTATTTTCTATAATTCCTGAAATGATTAGAGATTTTGCTTCATCTAATATCATTTCATAGGAATATTGGTTTTAACTTTTAATAAATTTGGAACTTTTCATAACCGGATACTGTTCACAGTTACTGTTCATGGGGTACTGTTCACAGCTATTGTTCACGGTTACTGTTCACAGTTACTGTTCACGGGTACTGTTCACAAAAGAAAAAATTATTTTTTTTCTTTCCAAGTTATCTATGTTACCCTTATTCTTGAAATTGAATCCATGTTTTGATCTTTATTATTGAATTTTACTCCATTATGATTTATTATGGAGTATTTTTAAACTTGAATTATCTAAAGTACGAATCTCTAATCTTTATCCTTTGGTCACACTGGATTCGTTCTCTAAAATGTTTTTCATCATCCTCAGTCCTTAATGGAGATACTTTATGAATATCTTTGGCCTGTAGTGCAAAGATGTATGATTACCTTATGAATATCTTTGGCTCGTAGTGCAAAGATGAACAGGTGTTGAGTTGAACATGACCAACTGGTGATACAAATGAATATCTTTGGCCATAGTGCAAGATGAATATTTGATTCAAGATGTATATTGATTGATGTTACAGTGATAAAATATTGATGATGGACTTTTAAATTCATAGATAAGTAGATTTCATTCTTACTTAACTCTTTAATGAATTGTTATTTCCGCTGCAAATATTGATCTAAAATTGGTTGTCCATTATATTTTATCTGATTTGTTGAAGGCTAACGATAAATTGTTGTTCTTTATCTTAGTCATAATATTCTTTACTGGGCTAGTTGAGCTCACCCTTTTCCTTTTTGTTCCATTTTCTTCTCAAGAGGTGAGAATATAGCAGGAACCAGTCGGGATAAAGAGTGATGGTCCTAGACAGTTGTTTTAGCAGTCCTCACTATTTTTGTAAAATAGTGTATCAATAAATGTAATGAGGACTTATTTGAGTGTGGAAATTGTTTAGAAGACAATATTTGTATTTAAACTCACAGCATGTGTGTTGTCGTATTTTGCACGACAATTGTAATAAAAAATTATAGTTGTTTCTTACCATGTATTTGGAGACTCAGAATGGGTGATGTATACCTATTTTGGGGGTCACAGTTGGTATCAGAGCTTAGGGATATGGTCTCTGGCGGAGATCGGGGAATAGAACTAGGAGGGAGAGACGAGTAAATCCTTCGCTAGTGTGTCCTACCTAAGCTTATTTGTTGGTCGGTCATAATATAGGGATATTATGTGATATGTTAATTTGTTTAATTAACCCCTGTTTTATGGCAGTTTTTTAGAATGGCAGATGAGAACGTTAACAATGTAGTGTATGAGACCGTGAAACAACTTTCAATCACTAACCAGGAGAACGTGCAACAGGAAGACAATATTCCTCCTGTAAACAACACTATGGAGCAAACGATGATGGAATGTTTAGAAGCTTTTTGCAGTTCATGCAAAATCAGACGAGGGAGACTCGTGTACAAAATACGGGCGGAAATGATAACAACGACGGTTTGTCACAGTCAAGCAGTTCAAAGAGTTGGGACCACTAGATTTCTGGGGAAAGCCGGATCCGATTAAGGCGAAACATGGGTAAAGCAAATTATCAAGATATTCGATGTCTTGGGATGTACGGAAGAACAAAAGATTCCATTCGCCACCTTTATGTTCCGTGGTGAGGCAGATTACTGGTGGGAATCTGTGAAGCGTACCCAGCCAGCCGCACTTAATATGTCTTGGGAAAGATTTTAGAAACTATTCAATGACAAGTACTTTCCTGAAAGTATTCGTCATATGAAAGAGGTAGAGTTTATTAGATTGGAACAGAACAACATGACGTGTCTCAGTACGAGGCGAAGTTCGCGGAGTTATCCAGGTTTGCAGCTCATTTGGTAGAAAATGAGGAACGTATGACGCGGATGTTTCTGAGAGGTCTAAAACCTGAGATTCGTCAATACCTTATCTCTCACAAATTTTCTCTGTATTCAGATGTTGTCAACATGGCTCAATTATTAGAGCGAGATAGTGAGTATGTTCAACCGAGGGACCACAACTAGGGTCATACCGGTGACAACAATCATCGAAGCGATGATAACCAGCGAGGACGAAAAAATAAGGACAAAAGTGGTAACAACTCTGGTGGTCATCGTGACCATGATAATAGGAGAGGCGAGTCAAGTGAAATTTCAAAAAAGAGGAGATTCAACAATGACGAAGAATCAGTACCAACACTAGCACCAACAACAAATTCTAGGGGAGGAGAACGACCGCCAGTTAGAAGCTATAAATGCGGAGAGGAGGGACACATAAGTCCAAATGTTCACAGCCTTCCAAGGTGTGTTTCAATTGTGGAAATGACGATCATATAGCCCAATTTTGTCCGGTAGCGAAGTCAAGTCCAACTGGGACGTCACCTAAGGCGAATACGGACAAAACAAAGTCGGTGGTTCAAGGGAGGGCGTTTGTCATGACTGGCCAAAACGTAAGAAACCCGAACGAGGTGATCACGGGTAAACTAATCTTGAACTCTTGCGAAGTTTATACCTTACTAGATACCTTCTACCCATTCTTTTATCTCTCCTGCTTGTGTTCAACGTTTAAACTTGACTCCGGAGAAATTAGAATTTGACTTATCTGTGGAGACTCCGTTAGGAGAAACTTTTATTACATCCACTGTGTATAAATCTTGCTTGCTCCAAGTTGGCACAATCACATTACCTGTTGATCTTATCTCTTTAAAGATACTTGCATTTGATGTGATTTTAGGGATTAATTGGTTAACCAATCATCATGCCAAAATTGATTATTTTCGTAAGGTTGTTAGTTTTCATATTCCTAACCAACCTGTTATACGAATTCAAGCAACTAAACCACTAAAATCAGTCACTGTCATATCAAGCCATAAAGCTATTCGTTTAGTAAAAAATGGATGGCAAGCTTTCTTAGCCCATATTATGGACTTGAACAAAAAACACGTCAGATTTGAATAATATTTATGTTGTTAGTGAATTTCCTGACGTATTTCCTGAAGAACTTTCTGGTCTACCCCAGAATGTTAAGTGAATTCTTTATTGATCTTGAACCGGGTACAAAGCCCATTTTTAAAACCCCATATTGAATGGCTCCTATTAAACTTCAGGAGTTAAACGTCCAACAACAGGAATTGTTAGACATCGGTTTCATTCGTCCTAGTACATCTCCTTGGGGTGCTCCTTTTATTGTAAAGAAGAAGACGGAGTATGCGACTTTGTATTAACTACCGGGAATTGATCGATCTTCGTTCTGGATATCATCAACTAAGATTAAAATGGAGGATATTCCAAAGACTGCCTTCAGAACTCGGTACGGGCATTATGAATTATTAGTCATGTCTTTTGGATTAACTAATGCTCCTGCTGCTTTCATGGATATGATGAACCGTGTATTCAAAGAATATTTGGATTAGTTCGTTGTTGTCTTTATTGATGACATCCTCATCTATTCCAAAAGTCGTGAAGATCGTGAGCACCATTTGAAGCTGGTACTTCAAAGACTTCGTGACAACAAGCTATATGCCAAGCTGAAGAAATGCGAGTTCTGGCTTAAGGAAGTAGCATTTCTTGGGCACGTGGTGTCAAAACATGGAGTATCTGTTGACCCAAAAAAGATTGAAGCAATACAAAGTTGGGAGAAACCAAAGTCGGTGACCGAAGTGCGTAGCTTTTTGGGCTTAGCTGGTTATTATCGGAGATTCATGGAAGGATTTTCTCGAATCGCTACTCCGTTAACTCAGCTGACTCGAAAAGATACAAAATTCATATGGAGCGAGGAATGCAAGAAGAGTTTCCAAGAGCTCAAGAGGAGACTCATTTCGGCACCTGTTCTAACAATACTATCTGGTTCGGATAGATTTGTTATCTACAGCGATGCTTCAAGCAAAGGGTTAGGATGTGTTCTCATGCAACATGGGAAAGTTATAGCCTATACCTCATGACAACTCAAAGAATATGAGAGGAATTATCCTACTCATGATCTGGAGTTAACATCAGTCGTTTTTGCGTTGAAAATCTAGAGACACTACTTGTATGGGGAAAAGTGGAGATTTATACGGATCATAAGCCTCAAATATTTCTTCACCTAAAACTCCAACGACAACGACGTTGGCTCGAGCTGTTAAAAGATTACGACCATAACATTCAATATCATCCTGGAAAAGCAAACGTTGTAGCTGACGCATCGAGTAGAAGATCATATGCGGTACGAGTGCAATGTTGTTAACACAAAGACTCATTTTGTATGACTTGCAAAGTATGGAGATAGAGTTAAAGGCTCCAAGTACCCACGTGATGATATCAAACATACGAGTAGAACCCTTTAATCGTAAAGTTAAAGTTGCTCAAACCACAGACCCAGAGATGATACGTATGAAGAAGAAAGTGCAAAAGGTGCTATTCCAGAAGCAAGATCGATGAAGGGGAATACTTCGAGTTAACTCCAGACTTTGCATTCCTAACGACTCTGACTTGAAGCATAGAATCATGATGGAGGCACCAACACACCATTTGCAATCCATCTTGGGAGTACCAAAATGTATCATGATCTTCGACATACATTTTGGTAGAGCAATATGAAGAGAGAGATCACGAAGTTTATCTCGAGATGTTTAACTTGTCAACGTGTAAAGGCAGAGCATCAAGTGAAAAAAGGCCCATTGCAACCACTTGAGATTTCGGAATGGAAGTGGGAACACATTACTATGGATTTCGTTATGGGTCTTCCCAAAGTTTCTCAAGGCATAGATGCGATTTGGGTTATTGTTGATAGATTAACCAAGTCTGCTCATTTCTTGCCTATATGGGAGACTTATTCCCTTGAACGTCTTGCTTGTATGTACGTGAATGAGATTGTGAGATTGTATGGCATGCCAGTATCCATAGTTTCGATCGTGACCCAAGATTCACTTCACGATTTTGGGTTAGCTTGCAGAAAGCTATGGCACATTTACGATTCAGTACTCATACCATCCTCAAACGGACGGGCAATCGGAAATGACAATTTAAACCCTTGAAGATCTATTAAGACTTTATGTCCTAGATTTCAAAGGAAGTTGGGATAAGTACTTGCCATTGGTGGAATTCTCCTACAACAACAGTTATCAAGCAAGTATAGCGGCTCCATTCGAGGCGTTGTATGAACGAAAATGTCGTTCTCCAGTATGTTGGGATGAGGTGGGTGAAGCAACGTTTTGGGACCAGAATTAGTACGCATAACTACAGAAAAGATTCAAATGATCCACAACGTATAAAGACCTCATAGGATCGACAAAGATTTATGTTGATCTTCATCGAAAGGATGTGGAATTTAATATTGGGATCATGTACTGTTACGTATTGCTCCATGAAAGGGAGTTATAAGATTCGGGAAGAGAGAAAAGCTCAATCCCGATTTGTTGGTCCATTTGAAATTCTTGACTGAATAGAAATGTGGCCTATAGACTCGCATACCTCCACGCATGTCTCGTGTTCATAATATTTTTTATATATCTATGCTTCGTAATATATGAAAGACCTGAACCACATATTGCGTTAGAACTAGACGATATAGGCGAGATTTAACGTACGAGGAGGGTACCTGTCGAGATATTGGATAGGAAAGAGCATATCCTAAGAACAAAGGTTATACCACAAGTCAAGGTTTTGTGGAGGAACCATGCTATTGAGGAAATGACCTGGGAGTTAGAATCAGAAATGAAAGCGAGGTACCCTCACCCTTTCGACATTCCAGGTGACGTACGTCTATTTTGAGGACAAATTTCATAAGGAGTAGATGTTGTACGACCCCAACTTTTTATAAATAAAATTAAATTTTCTCTATTTATTATCTTGAAATAGTAAGGTAATAATTTGATATAATACTTTGGTTATGGGTGAAATGTGTAAATTTTACAAAATAAGCAAGTGGTTATAAAATAATCATTGTTGTCGGGAAAAATTCGTTTGGTCGGGGAATATTCTTTTTGCTCGGGAATAATCCATACGACGGCGCAGTCATTTGTGGGCCCCATAACAGAATAACTGTCAGATGAAGAAATGACAAATTTGAGTTTTTATAAATACCGGCGTAATTGTTACCGTTAATACTGTGGGATACCTGGTGGTTAAAATACAGTAATACGCGTGGTTACACAGTAGCACACAATATTACACAGTATTTTTGAATTATTAATTCTTACGTAAGAAGACACTACTCACTAATTGTTCAGTAATTACTGTTCAATATTTTATTTTATTGATTCATAATTGATGCATTGATATTTTATATTATTGTTGTTTCAATAATTGTCATTGCATAGTATTTCCCATTATCAGATCAGTAATTCATATTATTTGAATAATATTATTAGATAATATTATTGGCAATGTCTAGAAAGTTCCGTCAAGGAGAGGTTTGGTCACCTAATTGCGCGCCAGTAAGGAGAAACTCCTTTTTGGAAAGCCCCCTCTTTCCTGGGAACGGTCTGGGTGTCATTATTGTGATTCTGTAATATTATTTGTGAATACGTAATTATTGATTTTTATGATAAGAAATAATTATTTTATGTGGATATAAATGAAGGAATTTTGCAGGAATTATTTGTTGAAAGTTGGCAATTATTTTTCTCTATTAAAATATTATTCATATACATTATTATAATATATTATAATTATTTAATAGTAATATTATTATAATATATAAGCATGTGGTTAATTAGAAACGGAAGTAATCAAAATGCTTATGAATACTTGTTTTCAAAAAGTAGTTTGTAACATTATTGGTGGATTTGGTTGGTGGAATTCGTGCGTGGATATTGTACGTTGCCTGTAAAACTTGTTCCAAAGGTGGGCCTGACCAATTGTGAATTGATATGTTAGGCATTGAAAATGAGGAGCTTGCCTTTACTTTCCCTTGTTTTTCAAAAATCGGTTGCAGGTATTCTTTGGTTCAACCATGTGCTAGTAACATAATTTTTCCATGGACCACTTGATGAATTGGTGGAGAAACTTTCCTGCAAATCATTTTCAAAGGGTGGCCCCACCCATATGAAAATATGAAATGTTAGGCATAGTTAGGTAGAGGAGAAAAAGAAGAAATGTTGGGCGCGTTATCTGTTTCTTTTCTCCTTCCATTGCTATAAATAGGGGGTAAACCCCTCCTTCCTAAATCACACCTTCAAAATTCAGAAATTCTTATTCTAAAGTATTGTGAGTATTTTTCTTGAGTATAAGAATATTTTGAGCATAGTTTTTTCTGCAAGATTTTCTCAGAATATATAGGATATTCCAGTCAAATCCAGTTTTCTACTACGGTAAAGGATATTATTTTATTGCAATACTCGTGAGAAATATTATTTTCTTTCATACTCCATATTACGTGAGCAATATTATTTCATCTCGTATTCTTAAATTTGAACTTACTATGGTAAGTATTGCTTCTATAATTTCTAAAATGATTAGAGATTTCGCTTCATCTAATATCATTTCATAGGAATATTGATCTGAACTTTTAATCAAATTTAGAACTTTTCATGACCATGTACTGTTCACAGTTACTGTTCACGGGGGTACTGTTCAACAGCTACTGTTCACATTACTGTTCACGGGTACTGTTCACAAACGAAAAATTATTTTTTTCTTTCCAAGTTATCTATTGTGACCCTTATCCTTGAAATTGAATCCATGTTTGATCTTCATTCTTGAATTTTACTTCATTATGATTTATTATGGAGTATTTTTAAACTTGAATTATCTAAAGTACGAATCTCTAATCTTTATCCTTTGGTCACACTGGATTCGTTATCTAAAATATTTTCATCATCCTCAGTTCTTAATGGAGATACTTTATGAATATCTTTACCTGTAGTGTAAAGAGGTATGATTACCTTATGAATATCTTTGGCTCGTAGTGCAAAGATGAACAGGTGTTGAGATGAACATGACCAACTGGTGATACAAATGAATATCTTGGCCGTAGTGCAAAGATGAATATTGATTCAAGATATATATTGATTGATGTTACAGGGATAAAATATTGATGATGGACTTTAAATTCATATATGATAGTATGTTTCATTCTCTACTTAACTCTTCCAATGAATTGTTATTTCCGCTGCGAATATTGATCTAAAACTGGTTGTCCATTATATTTTATCTGATTTGTTTGAAGGCTAACGATAAATTGTTGTTCTTTATCTTAGTCATAATATTCTTTACTGGGCTAGTTGTGTGACAACCCGAGAATTTAGACAATTTAGTAAAATCTTTAATGATTGATTTAAGGTCAAATATTAGACCTAGATAGAAAATAAATGTATGCGTTAATGTTATTGGGATTGAATTTTGAGGATTTCAAAAATTCGGTGAAGGATATAGGTGAATTATTCAGGATTAAGGATTTACGTGAATATGCTCTATGCATATAGTTATGTGTTCAGAATGTGGTTAAGGGTCATGGGTTGATCAGATAAATTACATCTGTGTTAAACCCTAATTATATTTTAAGAACGACAACGTTCAGTTAGAAAACCCTAACGTCTAATAGAAACCCTAGAAATCGATTCTGGAAACCCTAGTTTCAGTTCCGGGAAATCCGAAACCCTAAATCGGATATTGAAAACCCTAGGTTGGGAATGAAATGTAAGTATAAGGTTAAAATTAATTAATTAGGGAAAACCCTAATTAATTAAAATTTTAATTGATTATTTGAAAACCCTAGTACAAGATCTGAAAACCCTAGTTTCAGATTCTGATAAAAAAAACCCTAATCTGGGTCTATAACGGAGAATTTCAATGCTTAAGTGCTATCAATTAAGTCTAATTAGGGTAAATGTTAATTAATTAACAAACTCTAATTGCCAATTTAGGAACCCCTAATTGTTCCGTCAGAAACCCTAATCCTAATTAGTTCAATTTATGAGTAATTAGAAACCCTAATCTAATTACGATATTTAATTTCTAAATTAGAAAATTAATTTACTATTAGAAACCCTAATTAGCGGTTTTATAAACCCTAATGACCATTTTGACCCTAATTGCGTAATTAGCAATTTTAATTAGGAAATACTAGTCCTAATTAGTAAGATTTTAGTATGAGTAAGGAATTTTAATATAATTAGTAAATACTAATTATAAGTTAAAAATGTTAATTTTCTATTTTTATAACCGAAATTCGGAAATGTTAGATATTAAATTTGCAAAGTTAAGGGTTAAAATCTAAACCTTCAAATGCTCCAAACCCAAAACCCTAACAAACCCTAAACCCTAAGGGTTTCATCAAATGCAAATTCTAGACATTTAAGGAAATGACAAATATGTCCCTTTTGTATTATTTGAGGTAGCTTGCAAGTTTTGCCCTAGTGGAGTAGTTGAACAACCCTAGCTTAAATCTAGCATAGCCTTTGAAAAAAAAAAACTCAGCAATCAGCCACATATGGACAGCTAGCATCAGATCTAACAACTAAGATAATTATATAATAGATTTAGAGAGAGAAAAAAGCCACTTGACATTTCATTTTCTCCAAGCCTTGTCTCTCTCTATATTTTCAGATTGTAGAGTGATAGAGTGTGAGAAGTAAAGCCAAGAACATCCCTTAGCCTTCCATTATCAGATCATCACGATCAGAAATCAAAAGATCAAAGCTAGAAAGGTATAAAACCCTAAATTTCGAATTTATAATTTGATGTTGTTTGATGTTAGTTGTTGATTAAAAATGTGTATTTAGGTGTCATTTAGTGATCTGGGTTGTTAAATCCCAGATCCATAACATCAAGATACTCGAATCAAGCATTTTAAGAAATCTGGAAATGATGAACAAAGTGGCCTGACAGTCGAATGTCAGAGCCCTTAGATCTTTACGTGTTAAAGGATTTATGTGTTTTATGTTTTAAATGTGTTCTATGTCGTGAGTACTTTGATCCAAAACTGGAATAAGGGTCAGATCTAGTCTAGATCATCAATTATGTTCGGTCAAACCACGTTGACCGTTCATAGAAACTGAAAATCTGGGCAACCCAGAATTTTCAGAAAGCTCTGACAAGGTTTTGCAGGCCATGAATCGTTCTGTTGTTTGTTAGTTTGGCCAAGATATTGTTGGAATGTTGTAGTCTGGTATATATACTACATGTTAAAGTAATTAGAACACCTAGATCGTAACCGGAATGGTAGGAAATTAAGGTCAAAGTAGCTTTGACCGACTGTTCTTGACGAAATCTGGAAAACCCAGAAATCGTGAAGAACAGTGCCTGACCAGTACTTTGACCGGACTAGATCTCTCAGATCTGATGTTGTTATGTTGATGTAGAGTACTCAAGTTGTACTCTGTCATGTGGTCTACACAAAGGAACCAATTTTTCACCCAAACAAATTACAGAATAAATGTTATGAGGATCTAAATCTAGTACCCTCGACTGTTCTTCATTTTCTGGAAAACCCAAAAATGAAGAACAACGTTGTCAGAATTTTTGGAGGCTATGATCTCCCTGATTTGTTGATGTATTGCTATAAAACCAGTTGGTGATTGAAGTATAACGTTAGTACTACAATCCTAACTAAATCACAGGCCTAGAAATCGATCAGAACACGGATTAAAACTCGGTCAAACCACCCAACCCGAACACTGTCATAAATGCTCAAGAACACCTGAAGAACACCATTAGCGACGAATTCGTCGCCAGAAGACCCTTTAGCGACACTTATTTTCAGAAAATGCAGAAAATTTATTAAAAATAGAAAAAAATGGTTTTTAATTATTAAAATACAAAATAAATTCTGAAAAATTATTTAAAGTTTGAAAAATAGTTTTTAACTATTTTGAGTATATTTCAAAAATATTTAGTATTTTTGGAATATAAATGGTATTTATTTATTTAATTATAATATTAAATAAATGATTTAAAAATAATTTTTAATTCATGAAAAATCATGAAAAATAATATTATGGTATAAGAAAATATTTTAAGTTATTTTTGATGACTTTTAATATTTTTGAATGAATTTCATTAATTAATCAATATTAGTGATAATTAGTTTATTTAATAGATATATTAAATAAATTAAGGAAAAATGGAGTTAATGCTTTAAAAATCATATTAAAATGATTTAAGTGTTATAAAAATATTTTAAGTTATAAAATATAACTTTTGATATTTTGGCATAAAAATATTAATATTTTAATATTAATATTAATTATCGGATAATGGATTAAAGTGTTAGAAAATCATATAATTATGATTTTAAGGTATTAAAAATACTTTTTTGATATTATAATTATATTATAATATTATGTAAGGATTTTAATTAATATTTTATATTAAATGAATATTAATGATTAAGGTATTATGTGGTATTTAATTCATTTAAATACGGTTTTAAGGATTGAATAATCTTGATAAATGGTAAAAATTATCCGAAAATTATTACGAGCATAGGAAAAATGTTTTGTCTGATAAGAAGTTATCTGTGATAATTGTTAAGTGGTTAGACAGAGTTTAATTGAACTTAAACTCGATAAAAGTCCGACTAGACCGTCGGGATGTTAGAATTGTGTCGGGTTCAACTCAGACTGCAATAGTTTGACTTGATACCTAGTTTTATGTGCTGTAAAGACTGATAGGATTATGTGGTAATGTGTTTAGGTTATTCTGTGTGTATAAATATAACAATATTATACTGTGATGATATTATTCTAATATTGGAGATCTATATTATTAATATTAGGTCATCGGGTAAAGCGTTATTAATTGCGTTGCGGTAATCAACGGTTCAGGTAAGTTTTCTATTACTTAACTCTAATAAGAGTAGTTTCTTCAAGCTTATGGTTAATCATTGCTGATTGCCAAGAAAATTGTATTCTGTACATCTTGCATGTATAAGTCAGGTATGAAAGGCTGATCACCTTCATTACCAGTTGGTTCAGAAATGTTTGTTCATGTATAATACTTGTTCAGTCAAAAATTTGTTCGTGCTAGTTCTCAATTATATTGATGAATTATAGCAAGCCCATTATTCATACTCTTCAATCATGATATATCGTTATATTGTTGTATATAAACTTGTTGGGCAACTTTCATGCTCACCCTTGCTATATCATGATAAAATATTGCAGGTAAAGCTAATGCGTCGTATATAGGAAACGATTAAAGCCAAGTTCAGCTTGGGATATAAAGTGCGACTAGGTTGTAATAATGTATTGATAAATATTGTTGTATAATAGATATTTTATGAAATGTGTATTAAGTTAAGGTTACTTGACCTTGGGGAAAAGTGTGTAATTTTAATGTATAAACAATTTATGTTTATATCTTCCGTAAATAGTTATAGAAATAGTATACCGGATTCGGGGCCTGGATTCGAGGCTGCTACAAGTTGAGCTCACCCTTTTCCTTTTTGTTCCATTTTTCTTCTCAAGAGGTGAGAATATAGCAAGAACCAGTCGGAGTAAAGAGTGATGGTCCTAGACAGTTGTTTTAGCAGTCCTCACTATTTTTGTAAAATAGTGTATCAATAAATGTAATGAGGACTTATTTGAGTGTGGATATTGTCTAGAAGATAATATTTGTATTTAAACTCACAGCATGTGTGTTTCCGTATTTTGCACGACAATTATAATAATAAAAGTTGTAGTTGTTCCTATACCATGTATTTGGCGACTCAGAATGGATGATGTATACCTATTTTAGGGGCGTCATAGGCAGAGGCAGAATTAGGGGATGGGGGACATCTGACCCTGTTATCGGAAAAAAAATAAATTCTATCATCTTATCAGGATTTGGGCATAAGATATAAATAGATTCTATTTTTCTTCTTAGCCTCTTCCTTTGTTTTTCTTCGTTTCTTTCACCGCTCACTCCTCAGCCCCTCAGCCGCGTCTTTTCGCCTCTATTCGGTGGCCGCTGTTGCTTCCTTGCTCCGCCATCAATAAATAAATTTTTTTATTGATATATTTTTAACCCTATAAATACATTCTGATTTCGCCCCTGCTCATCAACGACGATGAATTGAGCAAAGGAACCGACGGAGCCGAAACCATAAACAGGATCACCGACCTTGAATTTGGTCACGTTGGGTCCGATCGATTCGACGATGCTGGAGAAATAGGAGCATGGTAATGGGAACTTTTCTTGATACTTTCCCAAAATTTGGAGGTAATTAGCGAAGTTCAAGCTGGTGGCTTTGACTCGAACTTTGACGGAAGAGGGTGAATCCAATTGAGGGATTGGGTGAGATGTTGAGATAGAGAGTGCCGAGTTTTATAATGTATTGAGACCATCACACTATTCCCCTGTTATCCCCACTCGACCCAGCTACACTCTCATTACCTGAAAGGAATTATGAAGCAAAAGGGTGAGCACAAATAGACTAGTAAAAATATTATGACTAAGATAATATAGAACAAATTATCCTTAGTCCTCAATAGGAAAAAATCTGATAGAATATAATAGACAACAAGTTTTAGATCAACAACTGCAGGGGAAACAACAATCCATTAGAAGAGTCAAGTAGAACATAATGTCTACTATCTCTTACAAATTAAAAGTCCATCATTAATATTATATCCCCATAACATCCATCAACAGTTCTTTTGTACCCAAGACAAAGAGAACTTTCATCACATGTCTTCACCTGAACCACCAAATATTATAGTTAAATTCACAATTCATATTTATAATCAGGTAAATCAACAGTCCATCTTTGCACTATGAGCCAAATACATACAAATATAAAACTAATAATCAACAGTCCATCTATGCACGTAAGACAAAGAGGATTTTTACCACAACATTTGTCTGTAAAATAAATAATCCACATCACCGAATTATCCATGCACTACGGGCCAAAGATATTCGTTAATATCACATCCATGAATTATCCATGCACTACGGGCCAAACATATTTATTATTATCACATCCACAAATTATCCATGCACTATGGGCCAAGGATGTTCGTTAGTATCACAAATGGTTATGAGCATGCCAAACAATAATTCATCTTTGCACCATTGACCGAAGAGAACCCATGGTAATGATCATACCAAACAACATTCCATCAATGCATTACGGGCCAACGAGGACATTCGTTATTATCACATCCACGAATTATCCATGCACTACAGGCCAAGGATATTCGTTTTTATCACCAGTTGTCATGATCATGCCAAACAAAATTCTTCTTTGCACCCTTGGCTGAAGAGAACCCATGGTCATGATCATACCAACAATTGTCCATCAATACACTACGGGTCAATGAGGACTTTCATCATAATATAAGCATGAGGATGATGACAATGATATAAACATTCAAATAAGTGAGAGCAAGGATAAATTTTAAAGATTTATAAATCAATTTATCTAGAGTTTAAGAATGTCCAAATTGTCAACATGATATTGCTTTGTGGAGTAAAATTTAAGAATAATATTTACGTATCAAAAATAATTTAGATAGACTAGAATCATTTTTTTATCGTGAATAGTTCCCAGGGTGAATAGTACTTCATGAATAGTACCCCGTGAATAATATATCATGAATAGTGATGTACGTATGAATAGTGTCGTACGTATAAATAGTGTTGTATGTATGAATAGTATCCATGAATAGTACTCCGACATGAAAAGCTTAAAATTTAACAAGAATGTTCAAAAAAATATTTCAATGGAACGATACTAGATGAAACGCAAATTCCAATGATATTTTACTAAATTCAAGGATTATAGAAGCAATACTTAACAAAATGAGTGTAGAATTTAAAATCTGAAACGAAATAATATTACTTACATACTACAGAATATGGAAGAAAATATTATTTCTTATGAATATTGAAAAAAAATAATATCCCTTACGAATATTAAATGAAAATAATAATCCTTTTGAATATTGAACGAAAACAATATCCCTTACGAATATTGAACAAAAATAACATTCCTTATGAATATTGAACGAAAATAAAATTCCTTACGAATACGAAAAATAATATCGTAAGCGAATATGAAATAAATAATACTCCTTACCTCAAAAAGAGAGCAATTCCGACTAGAATAACGAAGATATTTTTGAAAAAAAATTTCACTATTTATTACACTCAAAGCTTCCTTAAACTCAAAAGAAATATGCTTAATATTATAGAAGAAGAATTCTCTAATTCTGACGTGTTTTTCATTTTTAAATTGAGCATCCTATTTATAGGAGAATGACAAGATACTATTTAAGATAAAATAATCACGGACACACAATAAAAAATTTGATGAAATCACTGGCGTTCGGTTGAATTTTTTTTGAATTTACTATACTGCACTATGCAGTACTACGCAAATAATAAAATATAATATATTTTATTTTACATAAAAAAACAAAACTTGTCATAATACTCCCTCCCGACCAAGTTCCCCCCATGTGACCATTATATATATATATATATATATATATATATATATATATATATATATATATATATATATAATAAGATAACATTTTATCGATAATTTTGAAAAATGAGTAAGTGGGAGGTTCATATAATAAGCCAAAATTACAACAAATACTTCATAAAAAATTTCTCTATTTATCTCAAATTACTTGGCTTCACAAAACAAATTTTTAATAACATTTATACATCATTTATAACTCACAATATTAACAATCAGATCATTTCCAGAAAAAGGGGTTTTCCGATAAAGACTTCTCCTTATTGGCGCGTAATTAGGTGACCAAAACATTTTCCTTGACAGAACTTTCTAGACATCGTCAATAATACAAATAATAATATGAATAACTTTGTCGTCTCAATTATTGATTTAATAATATAAAATATTGTGCAAATGATATTGTGATAATAATTGAATAAAACTTAGTGACTTCTCACGTAAGCATCAATAATTAACGATACTATACAATATCGTGTGCTACTATGCAACTACGCGTATTACTGTACTTTATCACCGGATATTTTAACAGGTAATGATAAAACTTTTGCCGTTATTTTTTATAAAAAGTTATTTATGTCACTTTCTATATTCGACAGTTATTCCGTTATGTGGTCCACCAATGATTGTGCCGTCGTACAAATATTTTCCGACAAAAAGAATATTCCTCGACCAAAAGAATATTTTATGACAACTTACTTACTTTGTAAAATTTTCACATATCACCCTTAACTTTAACCTTTTATCAATTTAACCATTTACTAAATAGAATAATAATTATAAGAAAATTAAATACTTTTATTTCATAAATTTCGGGGTGTTACAGTGTATTCAGTAAAGACTTTTAAATACTTTTTTTAAGTGACAGACTTTTGTAGAGTTTGTGGATTTTAATAAATTTTAAAGACTTTTAAAATTACTTTTAAAGACTCTATAAAATAAGTGACATACCTTTATAGAATTTTTACCAAGACTTTGATAGACTTTTGTATACTTCTAATATATCTTGCAGCTTATATTAATTGTTAAAAAGTCAACAAAGATCTTATAGTTTAGATGAAATAAGTACGATATTAAATAATATTAAAATATATTGATAATGTCACAATCTAATTTGAAAGAAAAGGCATGGTTGAAGTTGAATTATTAGATCATATCCATTTTATTACAAGAAAATGTCATATTTCATAATTTTTGTATTTCATAAAAAAGTCATTTTCTACAAACAATAATATAAAATAACAATTTCGATTTTAAAATTGTTCATTGTTATTTTCCTATCAAGTCATTATTACTAAACTAAAAATTTATAATTTTTAACGAAT
The DNA here is from genome assembly GCA_020205505.1 of Panax japonicus. Taxonomy (NCBI): domain Eukaryota; kingdom Viridiplantae; phylum Streptophyta; class Magnoliopsida; order Apiales; family Araliaceae; genus Panax; species Panax japonicus. The sequence continues at coordinate 21,766,790 of CM035110.1, read as the reverse complement.
TACAAAATTAACAAATTTGTTACATTTAAAAATAAACATAAAACAAAATACCTCTTTAATATTTACGAATATAATAAATGAGATTTTTTATGGGAGATAAGAAATATAAAATGATATTAAAATATTTTTTATCTCCATTTATACCATTGGTTCTATTTGGAAGCCTTAACGCTACTTTCTCTTTTTAACCCTTCCTTATTTTTCTCTCTCATCATGTGTTATAATAGCTCTCTTTGCTTTTGGAGTTTTTATTTTGAGAGGGACTGAGGTAGAGAGAGAGAGAAAGTCAGAAATATATATATATATATATATATATATATATATATATATATATATATATATATATTATAAGACCCCAACTGTTATGAATAAAGATTTAATTTTCTCGAAATATCTTTTTGAACATTATGGTGTGAGTTGATATAATGTTATAGTTGTGGGTAATATTTATAAATTTTGCAAAGTAAGCAAGTTGTCATAAAATATTCATTTGGTCGGAGAATATCCGTATGACGGCAAAATTATTGGTGGACCCCGCTACGAAATTATTGTCTGAGTTAGAAAATGACAGAAGTATCTTTTTAGAAAATAACGACGAAAGTTTTACCGTTAACTGTTGAAATACTCGGTAATAAAAGTACAGTAATACACGTGGTTGCCTAGTAGCACCCGATATTGTGCAGTATCTTTGATTATTGATGCTTACGTGAGAAGTCACTCAGTTATACTCAATTATTACCACAGTAATTGCTGCATAGTATCTCACATTATTGATTCAATTATTGTCACAATATTTTATATTATTAAGTCAATAATTGAGACAAAAAAATTATTCATATTATTATTTGCTTTATTAACGATGTCAAGAAAGTTCTGTTGAGGAAAAAGGTTTGGTCACCTAATTGCGTGCCAATAAGGAGAAATTCTTATCGGAAAGCCCCCTCTTTCCTAGGAATGATCTTGTTATTAATATTGCAAGTTATAATATTAATAATGAATAATTGTTGTTCAAAAATGTGTTTAGTGAAGCCAATTGAATTAAATTAAATAGAGGGGTATTTTATGAAGTATTTGTTGTAAGTTTGACTTATTACATGGACCCCTACTTACTCATTTTTTTTCAAAATCATCATTAGAAAGTATATATATATATATATATATATATATATAAAGAGAGAAGAACAAGTGCGCATACAAACACAATTAAATTACTAAATAAAAACAATTTTATAGTTTTATTGATAATGACTCAAACTATTTACAAGACGAACAATTAAAATGACTTACAAGTTTACTGAAATAAGAACATTAGATGAAGAGGGTTTAAGTAGGCTAAACAGCGGTTGAGGCTAAAAGTTTATCAGAGAAGGAACTCTGAGTCTTTCTAAGTCTGTCTAAACCAAATGAATTCGATTTCCTTTTATAAAACAAGGAAATGAACTATTACAATGTTACTATTACAATAACTGGGGTAAAGTAAAAGTAAGAAACATTTTACTAAAGTAAAAAGTACAAGTAAAAACATTTTACTAAAGTAAAAATAAAGAAACTGCTTTTGTTGGAAAAGCAGACGTCTCTTTTGACTAATGCGGCCATGGGGCCAAATGTCTGACTGATTGCTGCTTTCGGTGGAAAAGCTGTTGGTGATTAGGCTGCCGGAGCAGGTGCTGACTGACCGGTGATTAGGTTGCCGGAGCAGGTGCTGAAGGAGTGATGATGTCATCACATCCACTTACTTTGATTGATTATGGGGAATCAGAAGAAGGGATCCTGAGCGTCTTGAAGGCTGATCGTGCCATAGGGATCACAATCACCTTCGTCTTCAAGATCCTGACTAGAATTTTCTCCTCTGGACTGAGAAGAAGCTTTATCTGATTCTTCGTGTAGCTGGTCAAGTCTCATATGAATAGCATATGCAAGACGCCTTAACTGAGAGTTGGAGTAACTAGAAACATTAGTAACTTCATCAGTATCAGGAGGAACAACTGATTTTTCTTTTATCTTATCAGCTGTTTTAGTGACCGTTTTACTAGAAGATGCAACGGCAGGGGCTGCGGTAACTGAAGGAATGTTTACTGGAGGAGTCAATAAAGGAGAAGGTGGAAATTCTTTCTGAATTTGGACAACTATTCTATCAACACCGAATTTATCCCACCATTTAATGAAAAAACGGCGAGAGACATGAGAAATAGGGAAAAAGGTAAGTCTGAGCAGTCCTAATTCCTATAGACGACGGAGACTGAAATACTGTGACTTCTTGGGTAGCTAAAACGACATATTACCATTTGAGGATCCAAGGGATTTTGTATTTACTACAAAAAATAAGGAAGACTGGAATTTCTTCATATTTGGAATGATAATTACTGTGATGACAAAAATATTCTAATTGAGCAAGGAGAGGTTTGGGGAAAATATCATGGCACAAACCATACCTTGTCCACCAAAGGATGAACCATTTGGGGAATTGACTTTTGAACTTGTGGTCGAACTGGAAAAACCACGAATGACTATGATCTTCATTTTGATGAAGCATGATTTTATGCCAAGCCTCAATATAATCATAATAGCAAAAAGTGCTAGTGTGATTAGAAAGTGACTTGAGATCATAAGGATGACTACCCCAATTGGACAGATTGAGAACTTGCTTAATATACAAAGAATATAAAGAAGTTTGGATTTATCATCGTTGGCATAAATTGGTTTAATAAAGGCTGACTCTATTTCAATAAAGATGTCCCTATAATACACAAGTGATTTATAAGGAGCTAATGGAATAAAATGCCATCCAGTAGGAAAATACTGGGCAGCTAATTGAATCGGGTCATTCTTGGGTTTCATTGATAACTCAATATGGAATAAGTACTTATCAAAAATTTGACGATAGTCTGAAACTGGGTGACTGGATTGTGATGGGGTAGACTTGGTTTGACTAGCAAAAATATCAAATAGTTTGGGCTGACTAGCAAGAACTGAGGAGTAGGGCTTGGGAACTGTACCAAGCACCTGGAATTTATTATGGGTTTGGGTAACTGGATGAGGAACAACAGTTCCTTTTGACTGATTAACTAAACTGGCCATGACCACGAGAAGATGAACCTCCTCGTACACTCATGTTGCTGCAATAGTACCTGTGTTAATAAACTCACGAGTGAGAAAATCTTGAACTGAGTTGTTACTACCTTTAATATATTCAATATAAAAATCAAAAATACTTAAAATTGCTTTCCATCTTGCGAATGAATGCTTATAGGCGACATTCTCAACATCTTTTTCAAGAATAACTTTTTGCTGACTTGCAATCTATTCTAACTAGAAATTTTTGGTTCAATAAATCTCTCTGAAATTTTTTAATACATAAAACTAATGATAAAATCTCTTTTTTTAATAGTACTGTATTTTAACTATGTAGGGTTCCATGCGCTAGAATGGAAACGAACAATTTGTTCATCAGAAGTAGAAGTTAACTTTTGTTTGAGTATGCCACCGAATCCAATGTCAGAGGCATCTGTTTCAACTATTTTGAAAGTTGAATCGTTTGAGATGCCAAGGCAGGGCAAAACCTTAACATATTTTTTAACTTGTTGAACGACAGAAGTATGAATGTCAGTCCATGGAGGAGGATTACTTTGTAAGCGCTGAAAAAGAGGCTTACAAATCTTCCTTAGGTTCTTGTAAAACTTTCCAATATAATTGAGCGAGCCAAGAAACCTCTGTAGTTGAGTTTTGTCGGTAATCTTATCTGGGAACCGGTCGGCGAATTGAATAGCTCTGTCAATTGGCCGTGTGAGTCCATGATAGAGGATTAATCCGAGAAACATGACTTTAGTCAGAAACAGACTACATTTGGAAGGAGAAAGAACAAGACCATTGATTTTAACTATTTTGAAGAATGAATTTAAATGTTTAATATGCTCTTCAATAGGCTTGGAGAATACAAGGATATCGTCGATGTATACAATGATAAAATGACTGAAAGGATTCAAAATATTATTAAGAATATTCTAAAATTCACTGGGTGCATTTTTAAGTTCAAATGACTGAACATTCCATTCGTAGTATCCGAACGGAGTGGTAAATGTAGATTTGTACCTATCATCTGGATGAATAGCAACTTGCCAGAATCCTGACTTGAGGTCAAATTTACTAAAGATTGTGGAGACACTTAACCTACCAAGGAGATCATCCTTGTTGGGCAAAGGGTACCTAATCCATTCTAGTACTTTGTTTAATGGTTTATAATTAATGACTAACCGAAGGACACCTCTTTCTTTTTCAGCTTCGTTATTAACATAGAAGGCTGGGCAAGACCATGGTGACTTACTATGTCTAATTAAACCCTTACTAAGAAGATCATTAATTTCACTTTTACATAACTCCATCTGTTCATGACTCATTTGAATAGGCCTAGCTTTAGTGGGAATTAAACGTTCTTTAAATTCCTTAGCATAGGGTAATCTAACTGTGTGCTTCTTCCTATGCCAAAAAGCACTGGGAGAATCAGAACATAAGTTTTTTATTAAATAATCTTTTAAATCTTTTATTTTTTCCTGAATTCTGTTGTTCTTAAGTTGTTCTTCAACTTGTTGATACCTAACTTCTTCTTTAAGGAGACTTAGGTGGGTAACTTTGCAACGTAACAGATTCAATGATTTAGAAATTGATTCTTCTTGAATAAATTTTAAATCTCTTTCTTTTGGTTTGATTAGGAATTTAAATGTAATCTTTTTTCCTAAATGTTCGCAACTTAAACTTTTATTACTAGTAGTAAATGGGTATAATAAATAGATAAATGGTAATCCTAAAATGATTTTGTCAGTAAGATTGCGAACTAAGACAAATGAGGTCTTAAAACACATATTGTCTTGACAAATATGTACATTAGGTAATTTATATTTTATTTCCATTTGACTACCGTTAGCTGAATTTAGTTTTTCACTAGTCATCTTATAATATCGTGTGGGGATAATACCTTCTTGAATACGGTTCAAGTCTGCTCCAGTATAAACCAAAGCAGGGAGCAGTACAGAGAAAGTTTTATCGATAACTAAATTAATAGAGATATACCATTTTTGAATAATAATATCTTTAATTCTTTTAAGGGAGAGACCTTGAATAAAGAGATCAGAATCTTTAGCACCTGATGATTCTGGTTCATCGTGACTTTCATCACTAGAAGAGGAATCATGAACTTGAAGATCTGATTTTTTATCATCAATCTCTTTTCTTAAGTTAGAAATATCTAATTTTAAGTTAGAAATTTCTTTCTTAAGTTTATTAACTTCTTGATTTAACTTAGGGAGGGTAATTTCTTTTACCGGAGACTTAAATCTTTGAAGAGTTTTATTGAGATTGAAAATAGGTTTTTCTTTGGCTCTAAGAACCTTATCAGTGACCTTTTTATCTTTGGTTAACAAATCTTTTAATTGCTTCAAATACTGAGTCTTTAATTTAGGGTCTGTAATTTTACTAATTAAATCAACTAATAAAGAACTTTCTTCTTCTTCTTTTGTAATTACATTAACTCTTTTACAACAGTTTTTATTGCAATTTTCTGTACATATGGTGACTTCATTTTCACTATCAGATTCATCGTCAGTTGCGTTATTACTAGAAGATTCTGGAATATCAGAAGCTTCTTCATTACTACTACTGTTATTTTCAATTCTCATTAATTCCAATAACTGTTCTGTATCTTCAGCTAAAATATTTAATTGAGTTAATTTTTGTTTAACTCTACATTCACTTTTATAGTGTCCTTTCTGCCCACAATTATGACAGACAATCTTACTTTTATCATATTTCTTTGATTTTTTATATGATCTTTTCTTAGATGACTTAGGTTTATTGTAATAAGTATTTTGATTATTACTCTTATTATTACATTTATCTTGATTATATCTTTTCTTACGACGCTTATGACTTTTATGTGACTCAATATGTTTATTCTTATGCCTGTGCTTTCTTCTAGAGGGAGCAACCGGCGGTAAACCATACTGTTCACAAAATGTTCCTAACTCGTATTTAGCTTTATTTCTATCTTTACTAGCTTGTTTAGCTAATTTAAAATCAATACTCATTTTTAATCCAATTTTTTGAATATAACTAATAATATCACCATAGGTTAAATTATCATAATCAATATATCCTAAATTTTTACTTAATTCTTCTCTAACTTTGTGAGCAAATAAAGATGGTAAACCATTAACGATTTTTTCTTTCCAAAATGGTTTATTACTGTCATTTCTCATCATAACTCTAGAAGTAAATACATCTTTGTACCATCTAAAATCACTTAGGTGGGACATGTAAGATTACTTAATTGATCATGAATTCTTTCAGTAATATTACTAGGGGTTCCAACAAAATGTTTAATTATAGTAAATATTAAAGTATTAACTCCATCAGGAAGACCAATACCAGCATCTTCATCAAAGATGGGATTGCCTTCATTATCTCTTTGGATAACATGAACTATGGATATTCTAATTTCTTCTATGAGATGTTTTCCCCACCAAGACCTGAGAATACCAGTAAAACCACTAGCTAATAATTCAACTATATCTGGTTGAGATAAAGTGTTGAATTTGGTGATATAGCTGTTAGCTACCATAGACATATGATTAAGTTTATTAAGAATTTCTTGTTCACTAAATCCATCTATATTCCATTCATAAATTTTATTAGAGGACACAGAAAATTGTTTATCTAGATTTCTCTCTTCGAACTGTAGATCCGGAGGAGTTGGTCTAGAGTACCAATTTCTGGTAATACTTGTGTTATTGACAGTTAATTTATTTAGCTATTCATTAATGTTTGAAATAAATGAGTGATTAGAGTGATCAAAAGAACTTTCGTTATCATCATCAGATTCCACTTGATCGATAACAACAATAGTTCCACTTGGACCGGGTTCTGTTTTAAGTTTTTTAAATAATTTTTCAATAGATTGGACCAATTCACTTTCTTTATTAGGTAAACCTAAATTATATTTGTTCTCTGGTAAGTTAATTAGAGGCTATTCAATCTTTGAATCAGGTGTTTTCCTTCAATCCTATCTAGCTGTTTTCCTACTGTTACTAGATATTGATTACTAAAGTTTAATTGTTCAATTATTTTTTTATCATCATTAGTTCCATCAGGAATCTTGAAGGGACTAGCAATAACTGAGGTGTTTTTAACTGAAATTAGAACTGTCTCTAAAGGAGGATGACTAGACGATACTTTAGATCTGTCTTCTTTAATCCATTGAGTTTTACTATTAACATTACATTTACTTTGATATTGTTCATACCAGTAGTAAAAAGTAATATTAATTTCTTCATTTTTAATAAATCTTTTCCATCTTTTTACTATCTTATCTCTTTCCTTTTCAATTGGGTGATTAGATCTGAATAGATGTCTTTTTTCTTTATTAAATTTTGAATTAAAATCTTTTACTAAGTTATCCCAATCTAAAACGAAATTCTTTTTAATGACTCTTAATTGATTATGAATTGGGGCATTAATATCAGACTGTGTGGGATATACTGAGGATTCCAGAGAAGAAGAACCTTCATCTTCTACGGTATCATTCTGAGTATAGTAAGGATGACTAACTTGCCCTTGATTAAGGATACCTTTAAGTTTGATATCTCTAACCGAAGGATTACTAAAGACTTCAGTATCTCTTCTAGTGTGGATAACTGAAGGGGCCGAAGAACTGGAAATGTCTTCAATGATAACTGGTGTTCTAGTACGTTCAAAACTAATTTTAACAGTTCCATCAGAAAGCTGTTGGATGTTTTCAATATTTAACAAATCATTAACTATGGGCTGTTGTGGTAATTCATTCGGTAAAGTCCATTGATTAGGTAAGGTAATATCCTTCCAAAGAATTGTTCTTGGGATCTGGATATTAGCATCACTAGTTGAACTTTGAATTAAAACTGTTTGATCTTTTGGACTTTTATTAAGAGCTTGAACGTTTAAGTTTGATTTCATTGTCTTATAATAAATCTTGTAAATCAAAGCAATGGGTTGAGATCCTTCAATCATTTGAGTAATCTCTCCATTAGTTTTAATGTTTAATGATAAAGCTTTAAATAAGTTTTGATCACTAAGACTCAAGGTGAAATCAGGAAAGCAATTGAAATGGATAGGTCCATTATGCAAACTTGCTTCCATGGCACCAATTATACTTGGATAATAATTTAAAAATCTAGCATCTCTAAGGCAGAGGTAGATAGATGAATTAATTCCTTTTCTGTTGAGTGGTTTGACTGCAACTTGAACAAGACCTATATGAATAAAATTGTAACCCTTCTTTCTGTGTTTTTAATAACTTCAGGTGATAAAAGACTACAATTTTCGTATTCTTTGTTAATTGCATAAAATCTTTCAACTGTTTTGACATTATAGTCAGTTTTGAATTTATCTGAAAAGGTTGACTGATAAATATCTTTTGGAGATACTCTAGGTATGTTCCAATTGTGTAAAACTTGATTAATGTTTTCATAACTATGTTCTTTTAAAAATAAGCAAAATAAATTCCGCATTTTAGTAGCGTGCGGGAGTCCGAACTGGAACCGGACTCTCTCTCTATATATATGGTGTGTGAGTGTGTGATGTGGATGTGTGTGTATGTGCGCACATATGTGTGAGGGGGTGTGTGTGTGTGTGGTGGTTGGAGAAAGTGACGTGTGTGTGTGTGTATATATATATATATATTATACAAGGTTTGTTTTATTATATTATAAATAGAATATATTATATTTTATATAAAGTTTTTATTTCATTAGAATATTTTATTGCACAGTAATGAATAGTAAAAATCAAAACTTGAAACGAATTTAGCGCCCGTGATTTTCTTCTATTCACCCATGATTTTTTTAAATAGTATAATGTCATTCTCCTTTAAATAGGATACTTAGTTTAGAAATGAAAATCACACCAGAATCAGAGAATTCTTCTTCTATAATATTGAACGTATTTCTTTAGAGTTTAAGGAAGTTTTGAGTGTAGAAAATAGTATAAGTTTTCATCAAGAATATCTCTAATATACCAGTCAAAATTGCTCTCTTTTTAAGGTAATGGGTATTATTTATTTCATATTCGCTTATGATATTATTTTTCGTATTCCTAAGAAATTTTATTTTCATTCAATATTCATAAGGATTATCATTTACGTTCAATATTCGTAAGGAATATTATCTTCGTTTAATATTCGTAAAGATATTATTTTCGTTCAACAGTAAGGGATATTATTTTTGTTCAAAATTCGTAAGAAATGATATTTTCTTCCATACTCTATAGTATGTTAGTAATATTATTTCGTTTCAGATTCCGAATTCTACACTCATTTTGTTAAGTATTAGTCTTCTTGAAATTAGTAGAATATCCTTGAAATTTACGCTTCATCTAGTATCTTTTCACGAAAATATTATTCTGAATATTCTTGTTTATTTTTAATCTTTTCATGCCGGGGTACTATTCTCGAAGTACTATTCATAGGGTACTATTCATGACAAAAATTAATTTCTTTTTCGTCCAAATTATTTTTAATACAATATTATTCTTGAATTTTACTCCACAAAGCAGTTATCATGTTGACAATTTGGACATTCTTGAACTCTGGATAAATTGAATTATAAATCTTTAAAATTTATCTTTGCTTTCACTTAATTGAATTCTTATATCATTGTCATCATCCTCATGTTTATATTGTGATGAAAGTACTCATTGGCCCGTAGTGCATTAATGGACAGTTGTTGGTATGATTATGACCAAGAATTATGTATCGGTATAATCATGACCTGTAATGTTACAAATGATGTGGTAAAAGTTATCATTGGCCCGTAGTGCATTGTAGGACAGTTGTTGGCATGATCATGACCATTGGTAATAATAACGAATATCATTGGCCCGTAGTGCAAGGATGATTCGTGGATGTGATACTAATGAATATCCTTGGCCCATAGTGCATGGATAATTCAGTGATGTGGATTATTATTGAGCTGTGTTATAGCGATAAAATATTGATGATGAACTTATAAATCATAGAAGATAGTAGATATCATGCTCTACTTGACTCTTCTAATGGATTGCTTGTTCCGCTATAATTAAACTTGTTGTTTATTATATTCTATCAGTTTAACACTGTTGAAGGCTAACGATAATTTATTATGCATTATCTTAGTCATAATATTTCTTACTGGGCTAGTTGAGCTCACCCTTTGCTTTCATTATTCTCTTCAGGAAATGAGAACATATTCAGTACTAGTCGGGGAATGGAGTGACGGTCCAAGATGGTGGCTGCAGTAGTCCTCACTATTCAATAAAATAGTGTGATAATAATTGTAATGATGAATCTATTTAAGTTTAGATATTGTCTACGAGACAATATTCGTGCTAAAACTCTCAGCTACATTTTTTCGTATTGTATTAATGAAGTTTGTATTTGAATTTTGTACCATGTATTTGGCGACTCAGAATGGGTTGTGTGTACCTATTTTGGGGGTGTCACAGTTGATATCAAAGCTTAGGGATATGATCTCTGGCTGAGATGTGATACTAGAACTAGGAGGGGAGAGACGGTTAAATCGTTCGCTAGTATGACCTAATTGGTTGGTCGGAATATAGGGATAATATGTGGCATGTCGATTAACCCTTATTTTGTGACAGTATTTGAAAATGACATCTGAATATCAAGATATGAACTTATATAGCGTTCTAAGTGATGAATCGAGGAGATTCATTTAAAGAATAAATATTGGAATATAATATTTTGTTATAACAAAGATTTTATTGGGGAGTACTAATTAAGTTATTAAACTTGATTGTAAGATGTCAGGCAAAAAAGAAATTAGAGATATCCATATGGTGAGTGAAGAATTAATAGTTGCACCCGAGCTAGTCGCAGATGTAGCAGCTGAGAGTGAGGAAGAAAAGGAACCTGAGGAGGATTTATTAGGAGAATTTTATGATAAAAAATGTAAAACTGCAAAATCGTATTCATGAGTTAGAAGAGCAGGCTGAAGAACGACAGACGGTCGTGGAGCTAATGGATGCAACAATTCAAGATTGTGTTACCCGATATGTGATGTTTGAACATAAGCACTCTTTGGCAGAGTATAAGATAATAAAGTTGGAATCTGAGAATTTAAATGTCAAAGATCAGCTGAAAGAAGAAACAACTGAACGAGTGAGAATGAAGGATGCATGGGTAAAAGCCGCATGACGCGTTGATATTGTGGAAAGAGAAGTCTGATCCAAGAAGGCTAAAATAGATGATATATATTTCTCTTTTTGGACAGCAATTGGGAGAATCCAACATCGAGTTTTGAATTACCCTGTACATTGTGGTTAACCCCAATTTGATATGGATTGAAGATTAATAATTCAGATCATGGATCAAGAGTACGACGAAGCAGTTGTGGGTGGAATATGCTCTATAACGAAAGTCAATTCTAGTGGCAATGATTGTAAAATCCCAAATTTTACGAATAAAGATTTAATTTTCTCGAAATATTTTTTTTAATATTATGGTGTGAATTTGAGATAATGTTATAATTGTGGGTAGTATTTATAAATTTTGCAAAGTATGCAAGTTGTTGTATTATATTCGATTGGTCGGGGAATATTCATTTTAGTAGGGAATATTCGTACAACGGTGCAATTATTGGTGGACCCCATAACAGAATTATTGTCGGATTGAGAAAGCGACAAAAATATTTTTATGAAAATAACGGCGGAAGTTTTACAGTTAATACTGTTGAACTACTAGGTAGTAAAAGTACAGTAATACGCGTGGTTGCATAGTAGTACACGGTATTGATTATTGATGCTTACGTGAGAAATCACTCAGTTATACTCAATTATTGCTACAGTAATTGCTGCATCATATCTCTCATATTATTGATTCGATTATTGTCAATATCATCTGCATTATATGTTATATTATTAAATCAATAATTGAGACGACAAAGTTATTCATATTATTAAATTACAATATTTATAATGTCTAGAAGTTCTGTCAAGGAGAGGTTTGGTCATCTAATTGCGCGCCATAGGGAGAAATCCTTATTGGAAAGACCCCTCTTTCCTGGGAACAACCTGGTTGTTAAATATTGTGAGTTATAATATTAATGATGAATAAGTTCGTGTTGATTCAAGATGAATTTGATAGTTTTATTATGTTGGAATTATTTGTGTTAGTAGAAATCGACATCTATTCCGATGATAATTGATGTCTGGAGGTTATATTGTTCAATCGGGTATTCGGGACACTTTTTGTGTCGGAGTACTATTCACGAGTTACTATTCACCCGAACAATATATTTCTTTTCGGTCCAAATTATTTTTGGGTACAATATTATTCCATGAGGAGATGTGCTAATTTTTCAGACCGTTGGTTGAATTTATAATAGTAAATCAATATGGATCACTGGTTTAAAGTTTTAATAGTAAATCAGTATGGATCACTGGTTTAAAGTTTTAATAGTAAATCAATATGGATCGCTGGTTTAAAGTTTTAATAGTGAATCAGTATGGACCGTTGCTTTAAGTTTTAATATGGACCGTCCGTTTAAAAGTAAATCAATCTGGACTGTTCATGAATTAGTTACTATTCAATCCATTCTTCTATAAATAGAAGCTCATTCCTTCATTATTTCTTACGAATTCACTGAAACTCTAGAGAGAGAAATTATAGAGAGAAAGAGGAAGAATTTTCTGCTACTTCACTACTTCGATATCCAGTTTCTTTAACGGTAAGGGATATTATTTGTTGTACTCGTAAGGGGTATTATTTCTTTCGTATTCATGAAGAGAACTTCTGTTATTTCATTATTTATTATTCTATTGGAATAAACTGTATACGCGGTCTACCCTATACTTAGTGAAATTCTTATGTTATTCCATTATTTATTATTCTGTTGGAATAACTTGTATACGCGGGCTACCTTATACTTGGTGAAATTCTTTTGTTATTCCATTCTTTATTATTATGTTGGAATAACCTGTCTACGCGAAGTACCGTATACATGGTGAAATTCTTCTGTTATTCCATTCTTTATTATTCTGTTGGAATAACCTGTATACGCATGCTACCCTATACTTGGTGAAATTCTTTTGTTATTCCATTCTTTATTATTATGTTGGAATAACCTGTTTATGTGAAGTACCGCATACTTGGTGAAATTCTTCTATTATTCCATTCCTTATTATTATGTTGGAATAACCTGTTTATGCGAAGTACCACATACATGGTGAAATTCTTCTATTATTCCGTTCTTTATTATTCTATCGGAATATCCTATCGATGCGTATTACGCCCGTCTTGGTTCCATTAATTATTATTCTATTGGAATAACCTGTCTGTACGGTCTATTGCATGCATGGTGATTTCTGTTGTTATTCCATTCTTTATTATTATGTTGGAATATCCTATCGGTGTGAATTTCTCCTGACCTGGTTCCATTATTTATTATTCCATTCTTTATTATTCTGTCGAAAAATACTGTCTGTGCGTTTACGCCGGACCTGGTTCCATTATTTATTATTCTGTTGGAATATCCTGTCTGTGCATTTTACGCCGGACCTGGTTTCGTATTTATTATTCTGTTGGAATAACCTGCCTGTGTGGTCTATCACATGCCTGGTGATTTCTTTTGTTATTCCATTCTTGATTATACTCAGTTGGTTAAAGTTTTGACTTCTATACTCCATGAAATTAGTGGAAAATCCTTGATATTTGCGCTTCATCCATTATCTTTTCATGGAAATATTCTTCTGAGCATTCTTGAATTTTACTCTACAAAGAAGTATCATGTTGACAATTTGGACGTTATTAGTTCCTGGATAAACTAATTTTTGAACTTGTTTTATTGAATTCTTATATCATTGTCATCATCTTCATGTTTATATTTTTGAAAGTCATCTGTGGCCTGTAGTGCATAGATGGAGTTGGTATGATTATGACCAAGCATTATTCGGTATAATCATGACCGTAATGTTACAACTGATATGGTAAAAGTCTTCATTGGCCCGTAATGCATTAATGGACAGTTGTTGGCATGATCATAACCATTGATGAATACACGAATATTCTTGGCCCGTAGTGCATGGATAATTTGTGGTCGTGATACTAATGAATATCCTTGGACGTAGTGCATGGATGATGGGGATTATTTATTAAGCTGAGTCTCAGCGATAAAAATGATGAAAAACCTTTTTAAATCATAAAAGATAGTAGATTTTATTCTCTACTTGACTATTTTAATGGATTGCTTATTCCGCTGCAGCTAAACTTGATGTCTATTGTATTTTATCAGTTTAACATAGTTGAAGGCTAATGATAATTTATCTTGCATTATCTTAGTCATAATATTTCTTACTGGGCTAGTTGAGCTCACCCTTTCTTTCACTGTTCTCTTCAGGAAATGAGAACGTAGCAGGGACTAGTCGGGGAACGGAGTGATGGTCCAGAGGATAGCATTAGTAGTCCTCACTATTCTATAAAATAGTGTGATAATAATTTTAATGAGGACTTATTCTGAGAGTGGATATTGTCTAGAAGACAATATTTGTATTAAAACTCACAACATATGTTTTGTCGTATTTTACACGACTGTTGTATAATTAGTTTGTATTTGTATTCAGTAACATGTATCTGGAGACCCAAGATGGGTGAAGTATACCTATTTTGGGGGCGTCACAATGATGACACCAAAGGCTGTCCCGGATAAGTCAAAGTCGATGGTTCAAGTGAGAGCGCTTTTCGTAACTTTCCAAAAAGCGAGGAAACCGAATGAAGTTATCATGGGTAAGCTAATCATAAACTCTTGCGAAGTCTATACCTTATTTGATATTGGTTCTACCCATTCTTTTATTTCACCTACTTGCGCTCAACGTTTAAATTTTACTCCAGAGAAATTAGGCTTTGACTTATCTGTTGAAACTCTGTTATAAGAAACCTTCGTTACCTCCACTGATTATAAATCTTTTTGATTCAAATCGGTACCCTCACGTTACCTGTTGATCTCATCTCTTTGAAAATACTTGCATTTGATATTATTTTTGGAATTGACTAGTTAATTACTCATCATGCTAAAATTAATTGTTTTTGTAAGGTTGTTAGATTTCATATTCCTAACCAACCTATTAGGCGAATTCGAGCAACCAAACCACTAAAGTCAATCACTGTCATATCAAGCCATAAAGTCATTCGTTTATTAAAAAAACATATGTCAAGCTTTCTTTGCCCATGTCACAGATTTAAACAAAAATACATCAGATTTGAATGATATTTCTATCGATAATAAATTTCTTGACGTATTCCTTGAAGATTTCCTAGCCTACCCCCAGAGCGTGAAATATAATTTTGTATTAACCTTGAACCCAGTACAAAACCCATTTCTAAAAATCTCAAATATTTCTTCACTTAGAACGAACGTAACATGCGCCAAAGACGTTGGCTCGAGCTGTTGAAAGATTACGATCATACCATTCAATACCATCCTAAAAAATCGAACGTGGTAACTGACAAGATGATTAAAAGATCGTATGGAGTTACGAGTGCGACGTTGTTAACACAAAGATCCATTTTTTATGATTTACAAAAATGGGGATAGAGTTAAAGACTCTAGAGACCCACATAACGATGACGAATATACGATTAGAATCGACTTTAAATCGATAAATTTAAACCTGCTCAAGATACAGACCTAGAGCTGATGAATATGAAGAAGAAGGTGCAAGAAGTCGTTATTTCAAAAGCGAGAATCGACGATGTGAGGAAAGCTCAAACCCTCGATTTATCGGTCCATTTAAAATTCTCGATCGAGTAGGAACTGTGGCCTATAGACTCGCCTTACCGCTAAGTATGTCAGTGTTCATAACGTTTTTCACGTATCGATGTTACGTAAATATGTGGACGACCCGAACCACATTATTGAATTAGAACTAGACAAGATAGCAGAAGATTTAACATATGAGGTGATACATGTTAAAATCTTAGATAAGAAAAAACATATTTTACGCTCAAAGGTTATACCTCAAGAGTTAGAATCTGAAATGAAAACAAGGTATCCTCACCTCTTCGACATACCAGGTACGTACACCAATTTCGAAGACGAAATTTCATAAGAAAGGGAGGTAATTTTCTCAAAATATCTTTTTGCAAAGTAAGCAAGTTGTTATAAAATATTCGTTTGGTCGGGGAATATTCTTTTTATCGGGGAATGTCCGTACGATGACACAATCATTGGTGGACCCCACTACGAAATTACTGTCAGAGTTAGAAAACGACAGAAATATCTTTATATAAAATAACGGCAAAAGTTTTACTGTTAACTGTTGAAATACCAGGAGATAAAAGTATAGTAAATTGTGTGGTTACATAGTAGCACCCGGTATTGTGCAGTATCTTTGATTATTGATGCTTATGTGAGAAGTCACTCAGTTATACTCAATTATTGCCATAGTAATTGCTGTATAGTATCTCACATTATTGATTCAATTATTGTCATAATATTTTATATTATTAAATTAATAATTGAGACGATAAAGTTATTCATATTATTATTTGCATTATTAACGATGTCTAGAAAGTTCTGTCGAGGAAAGGGGTTTGGTCACCTAATTGAGCGCCAATAAGGAGAAATCCTTATCGGAAAGCCCCCTCTTTCCTGGGAATAATCTAGTTGTTAATATTGCAAGTTATAATATTAATAATAAATAATTATTTTTAAAAAATATGTTAGTGAAGGCAAGTAAATTGAGTTAAATAGAGGGGTATTTTATGAAGTATTTGTTGTAAGTTTGGCTTATTACATGGACCCCCACTTACTAATTTTTTTCAAAATCATCGGTAGAAAGTGTATATATATATATATATATATATATATATATATATATATATATACACACACACACACACATCACTTTTTTCCACCACCACCACCACACACACACACATCCACATCACACACTCACACACCTTATATATAGTGTGTGTGTGTGCGTGTGTGTAAGGGTGTGGGTGTGTGTGAGGGTGTGTGTGTGTGTGTGGTGGTGGTGGGAGAAAGTGATGTGTATATATATATATATATATATATATATATATATATATATATATATTATAAGTTTTGTTTTATTAGATTATAAATAGAATATATTATATTTTATTTAAAATTTTTGTTTTATTAGAATATTTTATTGCACATTAATGAATAGCGAAAACCAAAATTTCAGACGAATTCAGTACCCGTGATTTTCTTCTATTCACCCGTGAGAATTTTTTTAAAGTAATATCCTTCCATTCTCCTATAAATAGGATGCTTAGTTTAGAAATGAAAATCACACTAGAATCAGAGAATTCTTCTTCTATAATATTGAGCGTATTTCTTTAGAGTTTAAGGAAGCTTTGAGTGTAGAAAACAGTATAAGTTTTCTTTAAGAATATCTTCGCTATACCAGTCGGAATTGCTCTCTTTTTAAGGTAAGAGGTATTATTTATTTCATATTCGCTTACGATATTATTTTTCGTATTCGTAAGAAATTTTATTTTTGTTCAATATTCGTAAGGAATATTATTTTCGTTCAATATTCGTAAGGAATATTATCTTCGTTTAATATTCGTAAGAAATATTATTTTCGTTTAACAGTTGTAAGGGATATTATTTTTGTTCAATATTCTTAAGAAATGATATTTTCTTCCATACTCTGTAGTATGTAAGTAATATTATTTTGTTTCAGATTCTGAATTCTACACTCATTTTGTTAAGTATTGCTTCTATACTCATTTAAATTAGTAGAATATCTTTGAAATTTGTGTTTCATCTAGTATTTTTTTACGGAAATATTATTCTGAATATTCATGTTCATTTTTAATCTTATCATGTCGGGGTACTATTCACGGGGTACTATTCCCGAATTATTATTCACAGGATACTATTCACTCGGGGTACTATTCACCTGAGGTACTATTCTTGACAAAATTTGATTTATTTTCTGTCCAAATTATTTTTAATACAATATTATTCTTGAATTTTACTCCACAAAATAGTTATCATGTTGATAATTTGGACATTCTTAAACTCTGGATAAATTGAATTATAAATCTTTAAAATTTATCCTTACTTTCACTTAATTGAATTCTTATATCATTTTCATCATCCTCATACTTATATTCTGATGAAAGTCCTCATTGGCCCGTAGTGCATTAGTGGACAGTTGTTGGTATGATTATGACCAGGAATTATGTATCGGTATAATCATGACCTGTAATGTTATAAATGATGTGGTAAAAGTCCTCATTTGCCCAAAGTGCATTGAAGGATAGTTGTTGGCATGATCATGACCATTGATGATAATAACGAATATCCTTGGCTCATAGTGCATGGATGATTCGTGGATGATATACTAATGAATATCTTTGGCCCGTAGTGCATGGATAATTCAGTGATGTGGATTATTATTGAACCGTGTTACAACGATAAATATTGATGATGAACTTTTAAATCATAGAAGATAGTAGATATCATGCTTTACTTGACTCTTCTAATGAATTGTTTGTTTCACTGTAATTAAACTTGTTATTTATTATATTCTATCAGTTTAACACTGTTGAAGGCTAACAATAATTTATTCTGCATTATTTTAGTCATAATATTTCTTACTGGGCTTGTTGAGCTCACCTTTTGATTTCATTATTCTCTTCAGGAAATGAGAACATATCCGGAACTAGTCGGGGAATGGAGTGACGGTCTGAGATGGTGGCTGTAGTAGTCGTCACTATTCTATAAAATAGTGTGATAATAATTGTAATTAGAACACTATTTGAGCTTGGATATTGTCTACGAGACAATATTCGTGAAACTCTCAGCTACGTTTTGTCGTATTGTATTAATGAAATTTGTATTTAAATTTTGTACCATGTATTTGGTGACTCAGAATGGGTTGTGTATACCTATTTTGGGGGCATCACACACAAACACAAACAAACACACACACACACACACACACACACATATATATATATATATATATTATTTTCTTTCCTGTTCTTTGTTTGATCTATTCTATCTCTTTCTTCTTTGTTCATCTTCTTATTTTCTCAAATATTTAGAAGTATTTGGAAGTCTTTAGAGATGAGGTTAAAATTTGGATATGAATATCTCTTCTTCTAAAGTCTGTCAAACTCTACTATTTGATATAAATCTAAAAAATCTATGACTTTTTGAATACCAAAATACTTTTATAGACTTTGTAAAATTCTTAATTCAATACCACCTAATTTTTAAAGACATTACAAAAGTTGTAATTGAATACCAATAAACTTTTATAAACTCTTTAAATGTCTTGATTGAATACAACCAAACTTTTAAATTCTTTAAAAATATTATTTGAATACACCCTCCTAAACATAAGTCTCTATTTATAGAGTATCTAAAAATCTCCTCTTCATATTCAAAATAAAACACTTCCAAAATAATACTTCTACCAAAAATAATATTCCTTCTCAAAATTAGATTCCAACATATAATAAATATCTTATTAAAAATAGGACACCAAATAACAATTATTTTTTGAATAGTATTGAAGGAGTAACTAACAATTTCCCCCTCTATTTGAATCCCTGAATACTTTAATTTATATCTAAATGGGATTCAAGGAGTTTTCCAACAATTCCTTCCTCAAATCGAATACGCAATCACTTCAAATTCATCGTTGTCACTGTTGTCGTAGTCCGCACCATCATTCACATTATCCACATTGTCTGCATTATCCTCGTTATCCGTAATATACGCATCATCTGCCTCATCTGCAACATTCTCATCTTTCAGATCATCTACACCATTCGCATTTGTAGGAAACTACGAATAAAATTTTGGATTCAATTATAAAATAATGAGAGGCTAAAGAATGACTTATCGATTTATAGCGAATAATGTTGAGTAGAGGCGTGCAGTGCACTGTCCTTAAGTAAAAATTTCGTCCCTTGGAGAACTTATCTAGGTGCTAAGGTTACTGACGAAATTCTACTCCAGGATAAACCCAACTAATCAGCACACGAAATGATTGAATAACACAGGAATAACTTCAATTTCTCTTTACTCGAACTCAAAAATTATACCACGCATATATATGATATATTTATACTAAAACAACTATCCTGAATATATATATGTAAGGAAGAATGGAGTATGAGAATATATATATATATATATATATATATATATATATATATATATATATATATGTGTGTGTGTGTGTGTGTGTGTGTGTGTGTGTGTGAGAGTGAGAGAGAGAGAGAGAGAGCAGCAGCAGCAACTTTATAAATGTGATAGAGAACTATTGAAAAGATGGGATTTTGGCAGTATGTATATATATTTTTCTTTCTGATATTTAGCTTCCAATCTCACATATAATAATATTATAAAACAAGATGATCAAAGCCTGGTTTTATAGGAATAGGAAAGTAACGGAACATCACATGCTTTCATTGCTGAACGGTAAAATGAATCCCAAATGATAAAATAAATCAATATCCAAATGTATATGCAAATAGTAAAATGAACCCAACAACTAGAAATTTGTTATTGAAATTATACAACATCTTCCATATCATTTGCATCTTTCGTATCATGCGTATCATCTGCATCATCATCACAATTATCTTTATCTTCATCAACATCTTCATCTATCAACTGCAAGGGTGATCCTTCATAAGTACAATCTTATTCATCAATATCACGATGAACAACAACTCCTTCAATCTCCACTCTTTTTATTTGTTACGCAATTGCGACTAATTCCCCTTCTACCTTGGATCCAATCAACCTAGCTTTGATGCCACTTGTTGAGAACTAAGCCAATCCAAATCAAAAAATAATATAAAGAAAGATGAAACAACTCAAGATTTAATGTGACCCTTAAAGGGAAAAACCACATGTCAAACTCTAAATTTCCATTATAACAAAATAATGAGCTTATAAAAATCCTCCCAAGTTTTACGCCCTAAAACTTGAGATCCCACAATACAGTGACATAATTTTTTGCACAAATCAAAAGTTGCAAAACCCTCCAACCCACAATACAAATATTTTGCATGGAATATAAAAGTTTCAAAAACCATCTCCCTCACACAAATACAAAACACACTAACACCATCTCTCAACTCCTAGGATGTTACATGACTTTTGATTGCGCTACACTTCAACAACTAAACATAAGACTCTATTTATAGAGTACCTATAAATATCTTCTTCATATTCAAAATATAACACTTCCAAAATAATACTCCTATAAAAAATAAGATTCATTCTCATAATTGAATTCTAGCATATAATAAATGTTCTATTAAAAATAGGACACCTTTCTTTCCATAATAAAAATTCTTTTTTGAATAGGATTCAAGGAGTAACCAACAATTCCTCCCTCGACTCAAATCCCCGAATACTTCAAATTATATCTGAATAAGATTCAAGGAGTTTCCCAACACTTTTACCTATTATAACAAGGGATATAAATGTAATTGGCTATGATAGAGTATTAAGCCAATTCTTTTGTAAAGGACGGGTGTGAAATATGATTTCCTTTATTTTCTTGCCTTTGTCTATTTTCTCTCTACTCTCTCTCCTCTCTTCTAAGTGCATGAAGATAAGTGAATGATCAACAAAGAATCTACCACTTCTAGTAAAAAGAGAGTATATCCTATGTGATTCGATAAATGACAATTCAGTAGTCCTTTGACCAATGTAGAATGAAATTAGAAAGTAGTTTCTAAGTTGCATTATTTAAACTTGGGCATTTGAGAATCGAAATATATTTAATTAAATAAAATAAGAATTAACATTAATTTTATGTCGTATATATAATTGGGTCATTGTATAGTAAAAGGATTGAATTTTACGGTAACTATTTATTGAAATCTATATTGAAAGGTTCTTTTATAATTAATATTAAAATCTATATTATCTGAAAAGTCGTTGATCACTAAGGGGGCGTATCCTTATTGTCGAATAAATATTATTTATTTAAATAAATTAAATAGTTTAATTTATTTATTTAAATTAAATTAAAAATTTTCTAATTGATTTATTCACAATCAATTTAATATGGAGAACCTAAATGGTCACACTGCAAAAAGAAAATATTTATTTAAAAAGTAAATGACATAATTGTAATAATAAGTTAAGTATATTTAATTTAATCTATGGTGATAAAATAAATTAAATAGCTTAATATTTATTATTTAATATTTTGGAAATATTAAATATAAATTAATAAAAGGAGTCTTATTATTATTATATAATTCCTAAAAGGGTTTGGGAATTAATTAATAAAAGTACTCTCATAAGTTCCTAATTCGATTAGGAGCTTAATTAATTAAAAGAGTTTAATTAAAATAAATACTTATTCCTAAATAGTTTAGGAGGATTGCTTACATATATAAATAAGAGAAGTCTTATTTTGGGTTAGGGTTACACGCACTTTCGATAGTTGAGAGAGTACTTACAATTTTTATAGAGATATAAATTAGGGTTTTGTCAACACCCATCTTCTTGAATACATATTATTCCTTGGTGGATCGCCTCTAGAGGCCAAACACTAAGGTGGTTAACGTTGATCAAATGAAGGAATCTAACCAGTGAATTTAAGGAGAACACGAAGGATTTGGAGTTGAACTCGTACCTGAAGAAGCACGGTTCTACGAGGGTATGATTTTGATTCTTTATCTCTTTCGTATAATTGATAATTGAGCACAAGAAAAGATCATGGTGATGGTTTGTATAAAATTTTAAATTCCAATTTTATTGCGCTTCCACTATATTTGTGTAATTTGATTACATGCTAGCGTTATATATAAACCTAACATAGTCATCACCAGCTACGTCGTTCAGTGAAGGAAATTGGAGATAAATTCAACAATATACAGAGTACTATAGAACTTATGATGGCTGAATTCTAACGCAATCTTAAAGGTAAAGGAATTGCTTTAAAAAACCTACTGAATCTTTTGTAGATTTAACTCATACTACTGTAGGAAATGGGGATCATAACCCAGTTCATTATTCTACTATGTAAAATCCGAGTCAAAGAACTCATCATTTTGATTTTCCCATTTTCAATGAATTGGATATTAAAATTTGGGTAATAAGATGTGAATATTTCTTCCAATTCTATCCTATGAATGATTTGACGAGGTTGAGAAGTGTGGCTCTACATCATGTGGGAGAGGCTAGATATTGGCTTCTTACCTATTTTAAGTCTAATTCCAATGCGTCATGGAAACATTTTGTGGAAGATGTAGAAATCAGATTTGGGGAAACTTCTTATAATAATGCCTTAACTGAATTCAATATGTTACAACAAATCTTTTCAATAGTCCATTATCAAAAGAGATTTGAGTTTCTTAGATCACTTGTTGAGGCTGAAAATCCAGAATTGGATGAGGCATATTTTGTTAAATTTTTTGTGGGAGGATTAAAAAAAGAAATAGGGAGATTTGTTAGGTTTTTTAAACCTTGAAAGATGAACGAGGCTATTGCAAAAATTAGAGTACAAGGGAGTATTATTGAGGCAATTTACAAAAGAATAAATCTACTTCAAATTTTCATAAACCTATAGGAATTAAGGAAGTATTTCTTTTGGGCGAAGCAGTAAAGCACCTGTTGAAAGTAGTATGAACACAAGCCAATCATGTATGATGATAAAACATATATTTTGTAACAATCTTATTCATTTATTAATAAAAGATTTATTTAATTAAAGGCTTTTAACTTATCTACATGGTGTTGTTTTATAATATGTGATAAACCCATAGTTTTGAGCAATGGTTTTAAAATTATGATGATAATCATGCTAATGAGATCTAAATTCTTAGATAGCTCATAAACTAAAATTATTTTAATCATTGGATTACTAAAAAGGGGAATAGTGGATTCGGATAGATTGGGACATACGTTACTTGCTCATTGGATGAGGATGATTGATCTCATGATCATTTGTGTGGAGACACTAAAGCAAGTATGTATGTGCTTATTAGAGAATAAGTTCACTGAACGTGACTCGCTAAGGAATGCCTAATGGAGTTTTACTTGCATGTCAATAGTAATTCATGTTGTGATAGTAGTACAAGTGATCCTTAGATTTGAGATCATTATAGTATCTTGTGTATGATGAGTTATACTTTGACATATCCCTTAAGACCCTTAGGGTATATCAAGGGGTATGCTTGGGTATAATAAGTTGTGCTTGAAGATAATGAATGATCAACAAAGAATCTATCGCTTTTAGTAGAAGAAGAGAATGTCCTATGTGATTCGATAAATGACAACCCATTAGTCCTTGGCCAAGGTAGAATGAAATTAGAAATGATTTTCTCATTTACATTATTTGGAGTTGTGCATTTTAGAATCGAAGTACATATAATTAAATAAAATAAGACTTGACATAAATCCCATGTCTTATATTTAATTGGGACATTGTAAGGTGGAATGATTGAATTGTACGATAACTATTTTCTCAAGGGTTCTTTTATAATTAATGTTGAAATCTATATTATCTGAAAAGTCGTTGATCGCTAAGGAGGCTTATCTTTATTATAGAATAAATGTTATTTATTTAAATAAATAAATAGATTAATTTATTTATTTAAATAAGATTATAATTGTTCTAATTGATTTATTCACAATCGGTTTAATATGGAGAACCTAAAGGATCACACCATAAAAGGAAAAAATATTTATTTAAGAAGTAAATTGCATAATCGTAATAATAAGTTAAATGTATTTAATTTAATCTATAGTGATAGAATAAATTAAATATCTTAATATTTATTATTTAATATTTTAGAAATATTAAATATAAATTAATAAGAGAAGTCTTATTATTATTATTATTATTTAATTCCTAAAAGAGTTAGGAATTAATTAATAAAAGATACTCTCATATATTCCTAATAAGATTAGAAGGCTAATTAATTAAAAGAGTTCAATAAATTATTATAAATAAGATTAGGAGCCTAATTAATTAAAGGAGTTTAATTAATTAATATAAAACTTAATTCCTAAATTGTTTAGGAAGGTTGCCTACATCTATAAATTAAAGGAGTTTTATTTTTATTTGAGGTTAATGACAATTCCAAGAGTTGAGAGATTACACATATTTTATAGAGATATAACTAGGGTTTTGTTAAACACTCATCTTCTTGAATACTTGTTCTTCCTTGGTGAATCACCTCTAGAGGCCAAACACTTGGGTGACTAACGTTGATCAAAAGAAGGAATCAAACCCGATGGATTCAAGTTGAACGTGAAAAGGAATTGGAGATGGACTCGAACCTGAGGAATCTAGTTTCTACAAGGTTATGAATCTGATCTCCATCTCTTTTCTATTGATTGATAATTATGCATAAAGTATGATCATGGTGATGGTTTGTATGAAAAATTTTAAATTCTATTTTATTGCGCTTCCGCACCTTTTATGTAATTTAATTGCATGATTGCGCTATATACAAACCTAATACCTATGCCACAGCCTCAAGGAACTAACCTTAATGTTCTAGGACCTAGTACTGAAGGATATGTTTCTGGTCAAGTTAATATACTTACTTATAGTGAAATGCAAGATCGGAAGGATAAAGGTTTATATTTCAACTGTGATGAAACTTATAAACCTGGACATGGATGTGACGCCCCCAAAATAGGTATACATCACCTATCTTGAGTCGCCAAATACATGGTACAAAATTTAAATACAACGTAATTATACAACAGTCGTGTAAAATACGACAAAACATAATCTAAGAGTTTTAATAAGAATATTGTCATCTAGACAATAACCACACTCAATGGAGTCCACATTACATTTATTGTCACACTATTTAACAGAATAGTGAGGACTACTAATGCTATCTTCTGGACCGTCTCTCCGTTCCCCGACTAGTCCCGGCTACGTTCTCATTTCCTGAAGAGAACAGTGAAAGAAAGGGTGAGCTCAACTAGCCCAGTAAGAAATATTATGACTAAGATAATGCTGAATAAATTATCATTAGTCTTCAACAATGTTAAACTGATAAAATACAATAGACATCAAGTTTAACTGCAGCGGAATAAGTAATCCATTAGAAGAGTCAAGTAGAACATGATATCTACTATCTTCTATGATTTAAAATGTTTTCATCAATTTTTATCGCTGAGACTCAGCTTAATAAATAAACCACATCATCGAGTCATCCCTGCACTACGGGCCAAGGATATTCATTAAATCATCAATGATCATGACTATACCGAATAATCCCTGGTCATAATCATACCAAAAACTGTCCATCAATGCACTACATGCTACTGAGGACTTTTACCACTTCATTTATAACATTACAGGTCATGATTATACCGAATAATCCCTGGTCATAATCATACCAAGTCCATCTATGCACGTATGCCAAAGATGACTTTCATCACAATATAAGCACGAGGATGATGACAATGACATAATAATTCAATAAAACAAGTTCAAGAATAAATTTTAAAGATTTATAAGTTAATTTATCCTGAAATCAATTACGTCCAAATTGTCAACATGATACTTCTTTGTGGAATAAAATTCAAGAATGCTCAGAAGAATATTTCCATAAAAAGATACCGGATGAAGAGAAAATATCCAGGATATTCTACTAATTTCATGGAGTATAGAAGCCAAAACTTTAACCAAATGAGTATCATAGAATATATGAAACTGCAAATATATTTTCACCCGCCATGCGGTAATCCACGTAGACAGATCATTTCCACAATTTAATAAGGAATGAATACGAAGGATCATTCACAATGCATGTGATAATCCACATAGACAGGTTATTCCAACATAAAAATAAAGAATGGAACCAGGTCATGCGTAATCCGCACAGACAGGATATTCCAACAAAATAATAAGGAATGGAATAGCAGAAGAATTCACCATGCATGCGATAGACCGCACAGACAGGTTATTCCAATAGAATAATAAAGAATGGAACCAGGTCTAGCGTAATCTGCACAGACAGGATATTCCAACAGAATAATAAAGAATGGAATAACAGGAGAATTTCACCATGTATGTGGTACTTTGCATAGACAGGTTATTCTAACATAATAATAAAGAATGGAATAACAGAACTCTCTTCATGAATACGAAAGAAATAATACCCCTTACCATAGAAAGAAACTGGATACTGGAGTAGAGAGGTAGCAGATTTCTCTTCTTCTTTCTCTCTATAATAATTGCTCTATAGCTTTAGTGAATTGGTGAGAAATGAAGGAAGAATGAGCTTCTATTTATAGGAAAATATAGTTTCGATAATTGCACATTTTGGAGCTCAAAATATTACAGTACAATACCTTTAACTTTTCTTTCATTTTTAATTTAGTCCTGCAAGTATTATCAAACTTTTACCACCTCCCTTAATAGTAAATAATGTGAATCAATAGTTCAATCATGTGAATCAATAGTTATAATAATGTGAAAATACGAATTACAGTATAGTACCTCCATTTATACCTCTATTTTTAACTTAGTCATGCAAGTATTATCAATCTTGCACCAACTCCCCTAATAGTACAAGAATGTGAATCAATAGTACACACATGTGAACAAATAGTTATAATCATGTGAATTAATAACAATTAATTGCTCATTTATCTGGTTAATTACCCGACTGGTCAGTATAACTTCCAGACATCAATTAATATCGAAATAAATGTAGATTTCCACTAACACTAATAATTCCAACACAATGGAACTATCAATTTCATCTTTAATCAACACAAACTTTTTCATCATTAATATTATAACTCACAATATTTAACAACCAGGTCGTTCCCAGGAAAGAGGGGGCTTTTCGATAAGGATTTCTCCTTATTGGCGCGCAATTAGATGAACAAACCTCTCATTGACAGAACTTCTAGACATTGTAAATATTGTAATTTAATAATATAAATAACTTTGTCGTCTCAATTATTGATTTAATAATATATCATATTTTGCAGATGATACTGTGATAATAATCGAATCAATAATATGAGAGATATGATGCAACAATTACTGTAGCAATAATTGAGTATAACTGAGTGACTTCTCATGTAAACATCAATAATCAATACCGTGTGCTACTATGCAACCATGCATATTACTGTACTTTTACTACCGGGTAGTTCAACAGTTTAACGGTAAAACTTCCGTCGTTATTTTTATAAAAAGATAATTATGTCGTTTTCTAACTACGACAATACTTCCATTGTGGGGTCCACTAATGATTGTGTCGTCATAAAAATATTCTCTGTTAAAACAAATATTATATAACCACTTGCTTACTTTACAAAATTTGTAAATATTACCCACAACTATAACATTATATCAAATCCACACCATAATATTAAAAAATATATTTCGAGAAAATTATTCTTTATTCATAAAAGTTGGGGTCTTACAATAGATGCAAAATGTATATAGATTTTTATGATCATTTAAGATGATCAGTTAGATTAGAAATACAATGATGAGACATATATTTTAATAGAAGATAAATGTGTTGTACAAGAAGCGGGAATGATCATTTCTTTGCATGCTTTAAATGGAAATACATCAAAGACTACAATAAGAATTAAATCTAATATTGGTGGAAGAGAGATTATACTCCTCATTGATACATGAAGCACACATAACTTTTTATACTCCAGGATAGCTGAGAAACAATATTATACCAGGGAAGAGGATAAGCCTATGCAGGTTTGTAAGGGAGATGGGCATAAAATGTTATGCACATAAAGGTGTAGAAAATTTGAATGGTCTTTTAAAGGTCATGTTTTTCATAGATGTGAGGCTTATTCCCTTAAAAGGTTGTGATGATGTATTGGGAGTTCAATGGCTGAAAACCTTGGGTGATTGTGTGTTTACGTTTAATACACTTACATTAAGTTTTTTTGTGGGAAAATAAAATATCATTTTAAAAGGGAACAATGATAAGCAACCATCTTCTGTCTTTATGATTACTACCATTAGCTTACACGATGCTTGGAAAAAAGGACCAACTATCCTTGTTAACACGTGTCTTTGCAGTTCATGCTAGTGCTGGAGAGCCCCAAATTTGGGTCCTAAATCACCACGGATGTGACGCCCCCAAAATAGGTATACATCACCCATTCTGAGTCGCCAAATACATGGTACAAAATACAAATACAAACTTAAATATACAACATGAGCTATGAGTTTTAATACAAATATTATCTTCTAGACAGTATTCAAACTCAAAATAAGTCCTCAATACATTTATTATCACTCTATTTCACAGAATAGTGATGACTACTAATGAAAATATCTGGCCCGTAACTCCGTTCCCCAACTAGTCCCAGCTATATTCTTTATTCCTGAAGAGAACAATGAAAGCAAAGGGGTGAGCTCAACTAGCCCAGTAAGAAATATTATGACTGAGATAATGTAGAATAAATTATCATTAGCCTTTAACAGTGTTAAACTGATAAAATATAATAAACATCAAGTTTAACTGCAGCGGAACAAGCAACTCATTAGAAGAGTCAAGCAGAGCATGATATCTACTATCTTCTATGATTTAAAAGGTTTATCATCAAATTTTATCGCTGAGACTCAGCTTAATAAATAATTCACATCACTGAATTATCCATGCACTACGGGCCAATGATATTCATTATTATCACAATTGGTCATGTTCATCTCGACAATTGTCCATCAATGCACTTCGGGCCAATGAGGACTTTTATCACATCATTTGTAACATTACAGGTTATGATTATAATAAATGATTCCTGGTCATAACCATACCGATCAACAGTCCATCTATGCACTACGGGCCAAAGATGACTTTTATAACCATATAAACATGAGGATGATGACAATGATATAAGAATTTGATAAAGTCCAAATTGTCAATATGATACTGCTTTGTGGAGTAAAATTCAAGAATAATGTTATATCAAAAATGATTTGGACATAAAAGAAATCAATTTTTGTCATGAATAGTACCCCGAATAAATAGTAGCTGAGTAAATAGTAATCGAGTAAATAGTACCCCATGAATAGTAACTTTGGGAATAGTAACCCCATAAATAGTACTCCGACATGAAAAGGTTAAAACTTATCAAGAAGGCTTAAAATAATATTTCTATGAAAAGATACTGGAGGAAGCGCAAATATCAAGGATATTCTACTAATTTTATGGAGTATAGAAGTAATACTTATCAACATAAGTGTAGAATTAGGAATATGAAACGAAATAATATTACTTATATACTACAGAGTATGGAAGAAAATTTTATTTCTTACGAATATTGAACCAAAATAATATCATTTACGAATACGAAAGAAATAATACCCCTTACCTTAGTAGGAGATTGAATACTGCAATAGTGTAGTAACAGAATACTCTTCTTCTCTCTCTATAGCTTGAATGAATTGGTGAAAAATAATGAAGAAATATGCTTATATTTATAGAAGATTTCTAGCTTAGCCCTTGCTATGTGAAAAGGTAAGTGGCTTGACGACTGGTGATATGAAAAGAAAAGTTGCTTAACGCTTATAATGTGAAACAACAAGTAGTTCGACGCCTGTAATGTGAAACAACAATTGGTTTGATGCTTGTAATATGAAACGACAATTGGTTCGACGCCTGTAATATGAAATGACAAGTGGTTCGATGTCTATAATGTGAAACAACAATTGGTTCGACACCTGTAATATGAAACGACAAGTGGTTTGACGTCTGGTAAAGGCAATTACTATTAGCGAAAGTGACTCTTAGATGATGACATATGGGCCCCCATAGAATAAACCAAACTTACCACAAGCGTCTCATAACAGACTTCTTATTTATATCAAAGATTGAATAAATATTACCATAAATCATTTTATCTTCAATCAACACATATTTAATTTTTCAACAATTATTCATCATTAATATTATAACTCACAATATTTAACAACCAGATCATTCCCAAGAAAGAGGAGGTTTTACAATAAGGATTTCTCCCTATTGGCGCGCAATTAGGTGACCAAACCTCTCCTCGACAGAACTTTCTAGACATCGTCAATATTGCAAATAATAATATAAATAACTGTATCGTCTCTATTATTGATTTAATAATATATAAATATCAACAATAATTGAATCAAATAACGTGAGATACTATGCAGCAATTACTGTAGCAATAATTGAACAAAACTGAGTGACTTCTCACGTAAGCATCAATAACCAATACCGTGTGCTACTATGCAACCCCGCGCATGGGTGGATCTACCTTAGGGCAGTGGGGTCAATTGACCCCACTGAATTTTTGGCAGTCAATTTTTAATTTGATTTTGATTTTATAAAGTGTTTAGTGAAAATAAAAAACTTAGACTAAAAGATTATTAAATGTCTCAAATTTCTACTAACACCAACACTCCACTCTTTTACATTGAACATGATATTTTTACAGCTATTGAAATGAGACTATCATCACGATAGTTTCGAACAATAAAATCTCGAAAAATGTTATTATAAATAATATTTTAACAATATTATTTAGTTTTATAATTTATTTTAGAGGACACGAGAAGTGTCTCTTATAATAACAGTGTTTTAAAAAATTATAAAATATCATTTTATATATAACATATGATCAAGGAAGTGTATTCAATTACATGAAATAATATCGATTTTATATGATAGCTCACACAATTATTTGCAATATTCCTCGCATGTTACCTTTATTTTATTGTATTTTATTTTTTATAAATTTTTATTTTAAAAAAATTGACCCCACTAAACTAATGGGCTGGATTCGCCCCTGACCCCACGTATTATTGTACTTTTATCACCGGGTATTTCAACAGTTAACGATAAAACTTTCGCCGTTATTTCATAAAAATATAATTTTGTCGTTTTCTAACTCCGACAATAATTCTGTTGTGGGGTCCATCAATGATTGTGTCATCGTACGAATATTATCCGACAAAAAGAATATTCCCCGACCAAATGAATATTTTATAACAACTTGCTTTACTTTGTAAAATTTTCACATATCACCCTTAACTTTAATCCTTTTATCAATTTAACTATTTACTAAATGAAATAATAATTATAAGAAAATTGAATACTTTCATTTCATAAAATTCGGGGTCTTACAACGGATCTGGTACAATCATTCTATAACTATTACGGAAGATATAAACATAAATTATTTATACAATAAACTTTACACACTATTCCCCAAGGTCGAGTAACCTTAACTTATACACAATTCATAACTTGTCTGACATATAACATTATTATCATACAATACTATTACCAATCTAACTGCACACATTAACTTAAAGCTGGAACTGTCTTTAACCTTTCCTTGTATCTGACGTATTCGCCTTAATCTGCAATATTTATCATGATATAGCAAGGGTGAACATATGTTTGCCCAGCAAGTATAAATTTATTTGAGGATATATCATGATTGAAAGAGTTTGAATAATAAGCTGGCTATAATTCAACAATATAGTTGTGAATTAACATGAACAAACTTGCATAGCTGAAGAACTTTTAACATGAACACACACACACGCACACACACACATATATATATGGATTGAATGGTAATGAAGGTGATTAACCTTTCATACCTAATTAATACATGCAATATGTACAGAGTACAATTTAACAATTCTTAGACATGGCAATCAACAATGATTAACCATAAGTATATTTGAATGTAACAACTCTAGATCGAGTTAAAGAAAACTTTCCTGTTCGGTCGATTATGGTTACACAATTTATTATGCTTTGACTGAAGACCTAATATATTAATAATATTGATATACTGATTAGAATAATATCATCATAGTATTTAAAATAACCTAAATACATTAACACATAATCCTATCAGTCTATACAACACATAAGAACTAGTATCAAGTTAAACTAGTACAGTCCGAGTTGAATTCGGTATAATTCTGACATCCTGACGGCTAAGTCGGACAATTATCGAGTTTAAGTTCAATTAAACTCTACCTAAACACTTAACAATTATCTTGAGATAATTTTATTATCAGACAAAATAATTTTCATAGGCTTGTAATAATTTTCAGATAATTATTACCATTTATCATAATTTTTCAATCGCTTATATCGTATTTATATAATATAAATACCACATTATTCTCTTATCATTAATATTTATTTAATATTAAATATTAATGAAAATCATATTATAATATATTTATAATATCACAAAGTATTTTTTTAATACTTTAAAATCATATTTATATAATTTTTAAACTGTTAAATCCATTATCTGATAATTTCTATTAATATTAAAATATTAATATTTTTATGACAAAATATCAAAAGTTATATTTTATAACTTAAAATATTTTTCTAACCCTTAAATCATTTTTATATGATTTTTAAAGCATTATTTCTAATTTTCCATAATTTATTTAATTTATTTATTAAACAAATTAATCACCATTAATATTAACTTATTAATGAAATTCATCATAAAATATCAAAAGTTATTAAAAATAACTTAAAATATTTTCAAACACCATAATATAATTTTTTATGATTTTTCAAGTATTAAAATCATTTTTAAATAATTTATTTAATACTATAATTAAATAAATTAAATACCATTTATATTCCAAAAATATTAAATATATATGAAATATACTCTAAATAATTAAAACCTAATTTTTGGACTTTAAAATAATTTTTAGAAATTTATTTTGTATTTTTCATAATTAAAAACTAATTTTCTCTAATTATTTAATAAAAATAATTAATTTTTATAATTAAGTGTCGCTAAATGTGTTCTTGGGTTGTTCTTCATCAAATCCAGATTTCATGTTAGTCACCGAGGGGCTTACTTTGACCACAATTTAATCTATGATCCTTAGATTTTTTTTTGGACTTGGAATGGTGTTAAACATGTAGTACTCATGTAATACTACATATCCCAACTTAGTTTATGGCTAAAACACATCACAATAGTGAGATTCAAGCCACACAAAACTTGTCAGACACTGTTCTTCAACTTCTGGGTTTTTCAGAAATTGAAGAACAATCGACGTACCTTATTTGTGCCCTTGAATCCTTAATGTCCAGGCTTACTTAATGTGTTATAAAGGTTCAAATATGTAGTAGATATGTCATTGTATAATTCTAGAACATCAGATCAACATAACAACATCCAAATCACCAGATTCAAGCTAGTCAAACTTTGTCAGAAATTTCGATTGATGAAGATCTGGGTTTTCCTGAAAACATTCATGAGCCAGTTCGGTCAACCTACTTTGACCACGATTATCTATGATTCTATTAAGAATCTAGGTGATCTAAAAGCATGATTGGGTAGTCCTTATATCATACTACATCATCAAAACAACAAATTGGTCAAAATATCAAACACATGCAAGATCAGAGGTCTTGAAAGTGCTTGTCACACTTTTCTAGGTAATCTGGGTTGCCCAGAAATCAAACTTTGTGTTCGGTCAACGCACTTTGACCGATCATATCTTGCAATCTATACATGATCTGAGCTTGATTTAAGTCTCAAATCAAAGCCCTAACAACAAAGAACATATCTATAACATAAAACAACACTAACAATTAACAGATAAAGATCTAAGGCCTCTAACATATGGCTGTCAGGCCATTTTTCAAACTTTTCTCAGATTTCTAAAAACTCCAATTTCGAGCACTTTGATGTTATGGATCTGGGATTTAACAACTCAGATCACTAAATGACATCCTATAACACAACTCTAAACAACAACTAACATCAAAATACAAGATTTACAGAATTTAGGGTTTATACCTTCTAATCTTAGATCTTTGAATCTGATCTTGGATCCTGATGTTGGAAGGCTAGAGACTTGATATAGGCTTATCTTCTCACTCCCTTCCACTCTCATTTTCGAATTTAGAGAGAGAGAGGGCGGATGGCTTTGGCTAGTAAGGAAAGTAAAGTGAGTTTTCTCTCACTTTAATCTTTTATAAATTAGGAATACAATGAATGTGGCTGATGAATTGGCTGATGGCTGTGTTTTTAGGCACATGCTAAGCTAGGGTTAGGGATAGGGTTGGTCACCAACCAATTATCTTGGCAAGATTTTCACTCAACATAATTAAAGAATGCAATAAGGGCACATTGGTCATTTTGCATACAATTTTAATTCTAAAGTTGTCATTTGATCCAACCCTTAGCATTTAACCCTTAGGGTTAAAACCTAAGGTTTCCATAAATCAATTTTCTAGGATTTCCAGATTAGGGTTTTCGAAATATAAAATTAATATTTCAAAATTATAATTAGGATTCTATATTTATATTTAGATTTCCTAATCATAAGTTCAATCTTGCTAATTAGGATTAATATTTCCTAATTAAAATTACTAATTTTAGCAGTTAAGTCCGAAATTGTACTTTAGGGTTTCAAACGGAATAAATAGGGTTTCTAATAATTAGGTTTTCTAATTATTAGGTTTCAAGTAAATCATTAGGGTTTTCCCTAATTAGGTTATAATTAATAACGTTAAACCTTATACTAGCATTTGAATTCCCAAATTAGGGTTTTGAATTCCCAAAAATTGAAATTAGGGTTTCCAGAACCGGTTTTAGGGTTTCTTATAAATCTTAAAAATTTTCTAACTGAACGCTGACGTTCTAAATATATACTTAGGGTTTGTCACAGATATAATTTATCTGGTCAACCTTTGACCCTTAACCACATACTGTACACATATAATACCATATTCACAGAACATATATACATATACACTTAATCCTGAATAATTCACCAAAATCCTTCACAGAATTTTGAAATTCTCAAAATTCCTTCCCAAAAATATCAAACGCATACATTTATTTTCTGTCTAGGTCTATTATTTGACCTTAAATCCATAATTTAAGATTTTAATAAATTGTTTAATTTCTCGGATTGTCACAAGTGAAACAAAGGATAAAATACCAAACCAGATTTTAGTAGGAATCGACTATAAACTTGAAATTTTAAGTTTTCGGGTCTGGAAGTTAAAGATAGGATTAAATACGCAAAACGAAGAATTAAAAATAGGACCCATAAGGGCCAAATCTGCTGGAAATTCCAGCACATGGGCAGCCACCTACCCCCAACCACTCCCACCTACTCCCATCTTATCTTAACTACTCCCTTACTCTCCTAATGATATATTATTTAGCTACAAGGAAAAGGAAAGAAAAGAACTCTCTCTTATCCACCACTCCATGCTCAATTTTTAGAGAGGAAAAAGGAGAGTGAAGGCCGCCATGGGAGAGGAAGAAGAAGAAAAAAGAAGAAAAAGAAATCAAGAGGAAGAAAATAAAAAGGTATAAAACACTAACCCCTATAATAGGTATAATCTTGTTTATGGTAAGAGTTTGATGAAATATATCATGGATCATGATAGATCCATGAGTATAAGATGTATTAAGATGTATTAAGTTGGTTTATGTTAGTTAATATTTGATTAATCAAGAGATCATAGAAGTTTTCTTACAAAACAAAGGTTCGAAAATCAGATTTTTGAGAAAACAAAGCACAAAATTTAAACGATCATATCTCTCATTCTATTTCAATTTTTTGAGCGTGGTCAAGTTCTGGAGTTATATTCATGAGTCTTATAACTTCTCCAAGTGGAATCACCGAAAAATGTGTTGTAGATTTTTATATGGACTATTTTTACTAAAGTAGGTAAAATCTGGAAAATGCCCTAAATTTTAGTCCACTTTGGACCTTCACCATTTGAAATCTACAACTTATTTTTGAGACCCGTCAAAGAAATGTGTTAGATCCATGAAATATCTAACATCTCCAAGTGGAATCATTGAAAAATTCTTTATAGATTTTCGTATGAACTATTTTTGGCAAAGTAGGCAAAATCTGAAAATACCGAAAAACTAACTGTCCAAAACTTTACAGAGGAATTTTCGGCAATTTAATTATTAAAATAAATTTTGACCTTTTGTGAAATGAAAATATATGATATAAAGTAGCTCTAGTCCAAAGATGAGTTTATTCCGACTTATATCGATCGAGTTATGACAATTTCAATTTTTGGATTT
Organism: Panax japonicus; assembly: GCA_020205505.1. Taxonomy (NCBI): domain Eukaryota; kingdom Viridiplantae; phylum Streptophyta; class Magnoliopsida; order Apiales; family Araliaceae; genus Panax; species Panax japonicus. The sequence goes on along the minus strand of CM035110.1, from coordinate 21,729,687 downwards.
TTCCTACGAAAACGGCTAAAACTAGAGTTCTATAACGCCGATGGTCACGAATTTTAAACAGGAAGTTCATGTTAATACGTGTACGATTCTTCCAATATTTGAGAATTGTTGAAGTTGATCAGGATATAGCTAATTTTCTTAAGTTAAGAACTAAAAACGGACTTTTGAAAAATACTAAAAGAAATTGAAAAATTCCAGAAAAATTATTTTTATGTTTATATGTGTGGCCGAAAGATAAAAAAATAATAAGATGATTTTTTTTTTCATGCTTATGATTAAATTATGAATAATTAAGAAAATTAGATTATACTAAGTCCTAAAATTTTTTAATATGATTTTATTGACTAATGATCATTATTATGTTATATTAAGACTATATAAGGGTAATTTGGTCATTTTGATAAAATGTTATATGAAGGATTTAATATGTTTTTAATGAAATAAATAGTAAGAGATAAAAAATTAAATTAAAATTATTTATAAGTTTATAAATGGATAAAATATTATTAAATGATTAATAATATTAGAAAGTGATTAAAATATTATTAAGTGATTAATAATATTAGTAAGTAATTAAAATATTATTAAATAATTAGTAATATTAGTAAAGAAATAAAATATTATTAAATGATTAATATTATTAGTAATGGAATAAAATATTATTAAATGATTAATAATATTAGACAAGAATTTAAGATGAATGATAAAATAGTTAAGAAGGCTTGAATGAGAATATTAGGCTTTCAGCGAAATGAAAAGTTTAATCACATATTTTTATGCGAATATTATAAAAGTAATGTGAAATGATGTATACTTTGGTATAAGTCGAAGGGAAACTACCAGATTAAGTTACGAGATAATGATTAATTACTTAATCAAATAGATGTTCATCGATGCTGTGAGTTATCATCTGAAGTAAATTATGAATGAAGATGAAGTAGATGATAAAACACCGGTGCGTGCGAGTTTTTCAAAACTTGAGTTTATATGTTAAGTGTAATTAAAGAAAGAGGAAACATAATAAGATGTAAAATGAAGTTTAATGTAATAACCGAATAGATAATAAAGTGTCCTAGAAAGACTTAAACACGTGATTGAGCATTGTGTATCAAGATTTAAAAAGGGAAAATAATGTAAGGTAAAGTAGAGCTAGCATAAATGGCTAATAAACGTCGTTATGTAGGTCAATGATAGTTGTATATGCACTTAATTGTGTAGGTCAATGGAAGGACAAAATTTTCTAATCGCACAATGAACGCTTTGAGGCAAGTTCTTCAGTAACTTGCTCTTATGTGATAATGTGTATTAAATCATGTTTATGGTTGTTAATGATATATGTTGCTTTATGTGAAATCGTTGATTATTTGAGTGTTATGTGACTAAATGCAAAGCATGGAATTTGTGAAGTATGGGTTCAATATACAATATGAAGATTATATTGTATTATATGATAAGTATGATGCATATAAAGATGCATATCATGAAATGTATGATGCATATAGAGATGCATGAAGCATGTGTAGATGCATTGACTAAAAATTTTTATGCATGAATATATGAAATTTGTATGCTATGTGAAACATGAAATGTGAAGAATGTTGGACTTGCTGAGCCTTCGTGCTTAACCTTGCAAACAAATTTTGCATATAAAGGTCGATAAAACAGATGACCATAGCGTCAAAGATTTCAGAATAGATGAAGGTTCACAAGGAGGAATTGGAATGGAATATCGTTTGTGCTATAGTAACAAACTAAACCATTGGTGTATTCTCTTTAGAGTAAATATAATTGGAAATGCTAAGGGCTAGAACACTTAATAGCGTAGTTTCTAGCTATGTTATATGAACGTTAATGTTATACATTTGTAGTTGAAGAACATTGTGCAAAAGCATATTTAATTTGTATTATGAGTTAATAAATACTCGCAATAAAATTTTCAACATGAAATATATTGTTTATCGTTTAAGATGAATAAATTAGATCAAGAACGATCTATTGGTGTAATAACCGATTTTAAAGGTTATAGATTCTAGAACAGAAGGGAATAATGTATTAATTAGAATATAAGTCAGGTTGTGTTCAGTTATTTATGAATAAAGGTTGTATGTATTGAGATGAAGGTAGTACCGTGACGTACCAGGCCCGAGGTTCAAGGGACCCGGATTTGAAGGCGTTACATCTACTCCAAACTGGATGTAAGTGTTGGATATCATCAAATCAGAATGCATCCACCAGATGTGCCTAAAACAACATTCATAACCCATGTAGGAATTTCTTGTTATGCCTTTCGGTCTTACAAATGCTACTGCCTCATTTCAATCTCTCATAAATCGGGTATTTTTTGAACACTTAAGGAAATTTATACTTATTTTCTATGATGATATATTGATATATAGTCCTATCATATCTTCACATGTGGAACATTTAACTATTGCCTTAACATTACTTAGAAAAAATACATTATATGTAAAGATTTCAAAGAGTTCATTTGCCCAATATTAGGTAGAATTTTTAGGACACATTATATCTGTAAAAGTTATCTCTACAGATCCAAATAAAATTAATTGTTTGATGAATTGGCCAGATCCAGCGTCATTTAAGGCTCTCAGAGGATTTTTGGGTTTAACTAGATATTATAGAAGGTTTATTAGAAAATTTGGAGAGATAACTAGACCACTAACTAAGCTCCTATAGAAAGATCAGTTTCGTTAGAATCCTGAAGTTATAATAGCCTTTCAGTCCCTTAAAATGGTCATGAGTTCAACTCCTGTATTAGCTTTGCCTAATTTCACTTAGCCATTTATTATTGAAACTAATGTTAGCTCCAAAGGAATTAGTGTTGAACTAATACAAGAAGGTAGACCACTGACATTCTTTGTGATGCCCCCCCCCCCCAAATAGGTCCACACAACCCATTTTGAGTCACCAAATACATGGTACAGAATCCAAATACAAACTTTATTTATACAACTATCGTGCAAAATACGACAACACATAAGCTGAGAGTTTCAATACAAATATTATCTTGTAAATAATATCCAAACTCAAATAAATTCCTTATTATAATTATTGTCACACTATTTTACATAATAGGGAGGACTACTATAATAACCATCTTGGACCATTACTCCACTCCCCGACTAGTTCCAGCTACATTCTCGCCTCCTGAGAAGAACAATAGAACCAAAAGGAAAAGGGTGAGCTCAAATAGCCCAGTAAAGAATACTATGACTAAGATAATGTATAACAAATTATCCTTAGTCCTCAACAGGGAAAAATCTAATAGAATACAATAGACAAAAAGTTCTAGATCAACAACTGCAGCAGAAATAACAATCTATTAGAAGAGTCGAGTAGAGTATGATGTCTACTATCTTCTATGATTTAAAAATCCATCATCAATATTTATCCCTATAACACCAATCAATAATTATTTCCAATCAATAAATTATTTATGCACTACGGGCCAAAGATAATCGTTTGTATCACCACTGGTCATGATCATGCTTAACACCTGTCCATCTATGCACTATGGGCAAAAGTGGACTTTCACCACAAACCTTTATATGTAACATTAAAAGTCATGATACCAATATACAATTCCTGGTCATAATCATACCAATCAACGGTCCATCTTTGCACTATGGGCCAAAGATGACTTTCAACCCAATATAAGCATGAGGAAGATGACAATGATATAAAGAATCAATCAAGTGAGATCAATGATAAATATTAAAAATTTATAATCCAATTTATCCAGAGTTCAAGAATGTCCAAATTTTCAACATGATCACTAATTGTTGAGTAAAATTCAAGAATGATATTCATGTATCAAAAATAATCTGGACATGAAAAAAATAATTATGTCGTGAATAGTACCCGTGAATAGTACCCGAATGAATTGAACTCAAATGAAAAGTACCCTGAATGAATAGTATTCTAAATGAATAGTATCTCGACATAAATAGTATCCCACCATGAAAATATTACAATTTCCATACGAAAGTTCAGACCAATAGTGAAATGGTAATAGATAAAGCACAAACTATTACGAATATTCCACTAATTTCAAGGGTTTTTACCATTTAATAATAAGGTTATGGAAACAAATAATAAATTGGTACCATAGATGGAGAAATATAAAATAAGATGATATGCCTTGATGAGTACAAAAGAAATGATATCTCATACGAGTATAAAAAATATACGAAACTGTAAATGGATTTTCACCCGTCATGCGGTAATCTGCGTAGACATATCATTTCCACAATTTAATAAAGAATGAATATAAAGGATTATTCACCATGAATGTGGTAATCCACGTAGAAAGGTTACTCCCACATATTTATAAAGAATGAATACGAAGGGTTATTCACCATGCATGCGGTAATCCGCGCAAACATGTTACTCCTGCAAATTAATAAATAATGAATACGAAGGGTTCACCATGCATGCGGTAATCCGCGTAGACAGGTTACTCCCTCAGATTAATAAAGAATGAATACGAAGGGTTATTAACCATACATGCGGTAATCCGCGTAGACAAGTTACTCCCGCAGATTAATAAGGAATATAATAACAACCCTTATGAGTATGAAGTAAATAACATCTTTTATGAATACGAAAGAAATAATACCCTTTATGAATACGAAAAATAATATCCCTTACCTTAGTAGGAGATTTGATATTGTAATAGTGAAGTAGCAGAATACTCTTTTTCTTTCTCTATAGTTTTAGTGAATTTGTAAGAAAGAATGAAGTAATGAGCTTCTATTTATAGGAGAATGGACTAAATAGTAACTAATTCGTGAACGGTCCAAATTGATTTAATATTAAACGGACGATCCATATTGATGTAGGATTAAAACTTCAATCGACGAACCATATTGATTTACTATTATAACTTTAACTAGCGGTCCATATTTAAAAATTATAACTTCAACCAATGGTCCATATTGATTTACTATTATAACTTCAACCGACGGTCTAAAAAATTAGCACACATCCTCATGGAATAATAAGACAAACTTAAAACAAACGCCTCATGACAAATCCCTCTATTTATATCAAAAATTGAATATATATTTACCCCAAATCACTTATCTTCAATCAACACATTTTTAATCTTTCGACAATTATTCATCATTTTGTAGTATAACTCACAATATTGGCAATCAGATTGTTCCCAGGAAAGAGGAAACTTTTCAATAAGGATTTCTCCTTACTGGCGCACAATTAAATAACCAAAACCTTTTCTTCGACAAAACTTTCTAGACATTGTCAATAATGAAAATAATAATATGAAATATGTGTCATCTCAATTATTAATTTAATAATATAAAATTTTGTTCAGATGATACTGTGATAATAATTGAATCAATAATATGAGATACTATGCAACAACTACTGTGGAAATTATTGAATGAAACTGAGTGACTTCTTATGTAAGCATCAATAATTAGAGATACTGTGTGCTACAGTGTAACAACGTGTATTACTATACTTTTATCACCGGGTATTTTAAGAGTTTAATAGTAAAAGTATTGTCATTATTTTATGAAAAGGTTATTTCTGTCGCTTTTTATATTCGACAGTTATTCCGTTATGTGGTCCACCAATGGTTGCGTCGTCGTACGAAAATTCCCCGACAAAAAGAATATTCCCCGACCAAACGAATATTTTATAACCACTTGATTATTTTGCAAATTTTGCACATATCACACGTAATTATAGCATTCTATCAAATCAACACCTTACTATTCAAAATAATATTTAGAGAAAATTAAATCTTTATTCATAAAAGTTGGGGTCTTACAACCTCCCCTTCTTATGAAATTTTGTCCTCAAAATTATTGTACGTATATGGTATGTCGAAGAGGTGGGGATACCTTGTTTTCATTTTAGATTCTAACTCTCAGGTCATTTCCTCAATATCATGGTTTTTCCATAAAACTTTGACTTGAGGTATAACCTTTGAGCGTAGAATATGCTCCTTCTTATCCAAGATCTTGATAGGTACCTCTTCATACGTTAAATCTTCAGCTATCTTGTCTGGTTCTAATTCAATAATGAGGTTTGGGTCTTTCACATATTTACGTAACATAGATATGTGAAAAACGTTATGAACACAAAACATACTTAGTGGTAAGGTGAGTCTATAGGCCACAGTTCCTACTCGGTCAAAGATTTCAAATGGAACAATAAATTAAGGGTTTATATTTCCTCTCTTCGTCGATTCTTTCTTCTAGAATAATACCTTCTTGCACCTTCTTCTTCATATTCATCAACTCTGGGTCTATAGCTTGAGTATCTTTAACTTTATTGATTAAAGTCGGTTCTACTCGTATATTTATCATTTTCATGTGGTTTCTTGGAGTCTTTAACTCTATCTCCATCCTTTGTAAGTCATACAAAATGGGCCTTTATGTTGACAATATCGCACTTGTACCCGCATACGATCTTCTACTCAATGCCTCAGCTACCACGTTCTCTTTTCTAAGATGGTATTGGATGGTATGATCGTAATCTTTCAACAGCTCAAGTCAACTTCATTGCCGCATGTTGTGTTCCTTTTGGCAGAAGAAATATTTGAGGCTCTTATAGTCTGTGTAGATCTCCACTTTCTCCCCATACAAGTAGTGTCTCCAGATCTTTAGAGCAAAAATGACTTTTGCCAACTCTAGATCATGAGTAGGATAATTGCACTCATATTCTTTGAGTTATCGAGAGACATAGGCTATGACTTTCCCATGTTACATGAGAACACATCCTAAACCTCTGCCTAAAGCATCGCTATAAGTGATAAATCCCTCCGAACCTAATGGTATTGTCAGAACAGGTGCTGAAATGAGTCTCATCTTGAGTTCTTGGAAATCCTCCATTCCTCACTCAATCTTAATTTTGTATCTTTTCAAGTCAGCTGCGTTAACGGAGTGGCAATTCGAGAAAATTCTTCCACGAATCTCCGATAATAACCTGTTAAGCCCAGAAAGCTACGTATTTTGATTACTGACTTAGGTTGCTCCCAACTTTGTATTGCTTCAATCTTCGTCGGGTCAACTTATATTCTATATTTCGATATCACGTGCCCAAGGAATGCTACTTCCTCAAGCCAGAACTCTCATTTATTCAACTTGGCATATAACTTGTTTTCACAAAGTTTTTGGAGTATCAGACTCAAGTGTTGCTCATAATCTTTATGGCTTTTGGAGTAAATGAGGATATCATCAATAAAGACAAACACAAAATGATCCAAATATTCCTTGAATATCTGGTTCATCATATTCATGAAGGCAGCAAGAGTAATAGTCAATCCAAAGGACATGACTAGGAATTCATAATGCCCGTATCGAGTTCTAAAATCAGTCTTGGGAATGTCATCAGTTTTAATTTTTAACTGATGACATCCAGAACGAAGATCGATATTTGAAATGAATTTAGCACCTTACAATTGGTCAAACAGGTCATCAATGCGAGGTAACGGGTACCTATTTTTGATGGTAACAACTCCCGATAATTAATGCAAAGTCGCATACTCTCATCTTTCTTCTTTACGAATAAAACAAGGAGAAACCCAAGAAGATTTACTAGGAAGAATGAAACCAATGTCTAACAGTTCCTGTAGTTGAGTTTTTAACTCCTGAAGTTCAATAGGAGCCATTCGATATGGGGTTTTGGAAATGGGTTTTGTACCCGGTTCAAGGTCAATAAGAAAATTGATTTCATGCTCTGGGGGTAGGCCAAGAAGTTTTTCGGGGAATACGTCAGGGAATTTATTAACAATTGAAATATCATTTAAATCTGACGTATTTTTGTTTAAATCCATGACATGGGCTAATAAATCTTAACATCTGTTTTTCAATAAACGAATGACTTTATGGCTTGATATGACAATGATTGACTTTAGTGGTTTGGTTGCTTAAATTCGCATAACAGGTTGGTTAGGCATATAAAAACTAACGACCTTACAAAAATAATCAATTTTAGAATGATGAGTAGTTAACCAATCAATCCCACATCAAATGCAGGTATTTCCAACGAGATGAGATCAACAGGTAATGTGAGGGTGTCGATTTGAATCAAACAAGATTTATAAATGGGGATGTAATGAAGGTTTTTCCCAACAGAGTTTCAACCATAAGTCAAAGTCTAATTTCTCAGGAGTCAAGTTCAAACGTTGAGCACAAGCAAGTGAAAGAAAAGAATGGGTAGAACTGGTGTGGCGTCCCCAAATCCGGGTATCTTCCAACCCAACAGATGGTGCTACATGGTGCTACAGTTCACACATACATTTAATTGAAATGCTTCAAAAGAGTGAATACGTCTTTTATATATTACAAATTAATATTTCCTTTCACAGGTTCTTTATAACCATTACATATGTTCTTTGTCATAATATCAAATAAATACAAAGTTCATACTATATTATTACAAAGATAACTTATTTGTTTACCTTAGACTTCCCTTTATCCTTACTAGATCCTTCAGTCCGTTCGGTCTTAGCTGCATTCATATGATTCAAGCAAGAGTGAGCACAACTAGCTCAGCAAGTATGACAATTTCATTTACGCAATAAGTTTGAATCATATGAATTAAATATCTTCTATAACTAAATCAATAGTTATGAAGTACTATAGATAATTAAAAATAGCACTTATCTTTTCTTTAAAACGTTTAACAATGAACAACATTAATTAAACATTGATTTTGGTCCAAGACCTTGAGCATTTCATTCTTTCTTTGAAAAGGACAACCCGGCACCAAGTTCGTAAGTCCGGCATATCTTACGTGTAAGACCCCAACTTTTATGAATAAAGATGAATTTTCTATAAATATCATTTTTGAATATTAAAGAGTGAATTTGATATAATGTTATAGTTGTGGGTAATATTTATAGATTTTGCAAAGTACGCAAGTTGTTATATTATATTCGATTGGTCAGAGAATATTTATTTTAACAGGAAATATTCGTACGACGACACAGTCATTGGTGGACCCCACAATAGAATTATTGTTGGAATGAGAAAACGGTAAAAATATCTTTTTATAAAATAATGGTAAAAGTTTTACCGTTAACTATTGAAATACCCGGTGGTAAAAGTACAGTAATATGTGTGGTTGCATAGTAGCACACGGTATTGATTAGTGATGCTTACGTGAGAAGTCACTCGTTTTTATTTAATTATTGCTACAGTAATTGCTGCATAGTATCTCACGTTATTTGATTCAATTATTGTCGATTTTTTATATATTATTAAATCAATAATTGAGATGACAAAGTTATTCATATTATTATTTGCAATATTGACAATGTCTAAAAAGTTCTGTTAAGGAGAGGTTTGGTCACCTAATTGCGCGCCAATAGGGAGAAATCCTTATCGAAAAGCCCCCTCTTTCCTGGGAACAATCTGGTTGTTAAATATTACGAGTTATAATAATACGAATAAATATTGTTAAAAATATTGAGGGGATTTTTATGAGGTCTTTGTTGTAAATTTTGAGTATTATTTGGACCCCCACTTACTCAATTTTAAAATAGTGTATGTTATGAGTATGATAATATATATATATATATATATATATATATATATATATATATATTATATATGATGAAAGTGACATTGGGGGGTGGGGGAATGATGTTAGTCACGGGGAAAAAAATCAAAATTGGGGGGTGGGGGAATGATGTTAGTCACGGGGAAAAAAATCAAAATGGTGTATATATAATATATATATATATATATATATATATATATATATATATAAGTGACCAGCATGTGTTTATTTATATATATATATGTATTATATTTTTTTGTTTTGTTCTTATTAGATGATCGCTTGAAATTGGCATCCGTGATTTCTCAAATTTTTTTTCCGTGAATTGCATAACTGTTGGCCCGTGAATAAAAATTTCTAAATAGTATCCTTCCATTCTCTTATAAATAGGATGTTTAGTTAGAATTGAAAATCACACCAGAATCAGAGAATTCTTCTTCTATAATATTGAGCGTATTTCTTTCGAGTTTTAGAAAGCTTTGAGCGTAGAAAACAGTGAAAGTTTTCTTCAAGAATATCCCCGCTATACCAGTTGGAATACTCTTCTTTTTAAGGTAAGGGATATTATTTTTGTTCACTATTCATATGAAATAATATTTTCTTCCATACTCTGTAGTATGTAAGTAATATTATTTCGTTTAAGATTTCAATCATACTCTGTAGTATGTAAGTAATATTATTTCGTTTAAGATTTCAATTCTACACTCATTTTGTTAAAGTTTTGGCTTCTATACTCCATGAAATTAGTAGAATATCCTTGATATTTGTGCTTCATCCAGTATCTTTTCATGAAAATATTATTCTGAGCATTCTAGATAAGTTTTAACTTTTTCATGTCGGAGTACTATTCACAGGGTTACTATTCCTGAAGTACTATTCACGGGATACTATTCACTCGATTACTATTCACCCAGGGTACTATTCATTATAAAAATTAATTTCTTTTTGGTTCAAATTATTTTTGGTACAATATTATTCTTAAATTTTACTCCACAAAGCAGTATCATGTTGATAATTTGGACATTATTGAATTCTGGATAAATTAAGTTATAAATCTTTAAAAATTTATGTCACAACCCGAAAAATTTCTAAAATCTTAAATGATTAGAATAAAGGTTAAAGAATAAAACCTAGATGAGAATTTTAGAATTTATTTAAAATTTTCAAGTAAAACCTATATAGTTTGATATTCAAATGAGAATAGAGAAAATATGGGTTTCAAAATTCCAAAACCCTAGAAATGAATTATTATGTACTTGAAGGAATATCAAGAATAAGGTATTACGATACCTGTAAATTCAATGTGAACTGAATAGTCTAAGAAATGTTATATAAGTACATATGGAAATTTTATTATTGGAGATACGATTTCACATGAAGAGATGCTATGAGGTTAAACGAAGATGAGTATATGTATAGAAATATATATATGTATACTTAGTAATGTGCTATATATATTTTAGCAAGAGGAATGATGAATCAAGTTAATGATTTAATGATCAAGATAAAACTATGTTAGAAATTAACATAGCTTGAGTGTTGGCCTTGACTGGCAAATAAGAATTTGAAGAAGTATAAAGTCGTTAGTTAATACGATTAGTAATGAGAATGGAGTAATTTAAAAAAACTCAAAATTTGAGTTAGAAATGGAATTTTGAAGTATGGACTGCTCGATTGCGTCCGGAATGTCATGTGTAGTCAGAATGGACAGTAAACACAAAATGTGTAAAGGTTGACTTTTGGTCAAAGTCAACAGTTGACTTCTGGTCAAAGTCAACAGTTGACTTCTTATGGGGAAAAGTCAAAATTAATGTGAGAAGTGAAATATGTTATGATTATGTGAATTATGGATATGATTAAATAAATATACATTATATAATGTGAATACATTTATTTTGTATATAGAGGTGAATTAAGAAATAAGTTATGTAACCTAATATATATATTAGGTGTGATTATTAAATAACCTAAATGGTTATCGTTATTTAGTGGTCCTAATATTTTATATACTAATGACCTAATTTAAGAGAATTATGGTATTTAGAATATATACCAATTATAAGAGATTTATTTTATACATCTCAGTTAATTAATTTTATAGCTTAATTATAACAAGTCTAATTAGGTTAAGAAATTAAATGTACTTAAGTAAGAATTTTTATTTCACTTGAGTGCATGTAAACCCTAATTTACTGATAAGGGTAGAATATATTAAAATAAAAGTTATGGACTATAATAATATCATAGCCCAATAATTTATTTAGAGTCCAAGAGAAATGGATTTAATGGACTAAGGAAGTTATATTATTTAAACAAGCCCAATTAATTAATTAAGTATGGGACTTGTAGATAAAAGATTAAGGGTGATTAAATTATTTAATCTAGCCCAAAATATTATGTATGAGACAAGAATTGTAAAGGCCCAATCTAATTTGTAAAGGAAGCCTAATTTTATTTTTGTTAGTAAGTAACACAAGTAAAGATGGCTAGCTCAATGGAATTATTAAAGGCCCAAGCTAAGCCACTTGTGGGAGAATAATAATATAATAAATTATATTAAGTTAAGAGAGATATTTTTATTATCTCAAGTTATTAATTTTATAACTTAATTAAAATAAGTTTATTTGGGTTATAAAATTTAGTGTAATAGAGTGGTGATTTAAATTCTAATTATTTAGAATGGGTACCCTAATTAAATATTTAGGGTGAGACGAGATGAAAATGATTGGACCATATAAGTATTGCATGACCCAAAGAAATTAATTGAAAGTCCAAAAGATTTATTATTGGCCCAACTTTAAAATTAATGGAGGAGGGGCATGGTGGTCATTTAAATTAACAACTAAATTAACCAAAATGTGGCAAAAAGAGGGCCAAGTGGCCGGTGATATGAGAGGAGAGGAAGAGATATTTCTCTTAAATCTACACTTAATAAATGAAGCCTACCCACTTTCTTTATTCTCTTTTATCTCATTTCCTATTAGCTAAAGAGAGAGAGAGATAGATGATCGGGAGAAAAAGAAGTGGCCGAAGCTAAGGAAGAGAAGAGGAGGGGGCAGCAGCCCTTGTCCGGGAAGAGGAGAAGATGGAGAAGGATCCTCCATGAAAGATAAGCAAAGGTATAAAATCTCTCTCTCTAATCTCTTTCTATGGAAATTTTATTTTTTTTTGAAAGGGGTTTTTTTGATTTGGGTGTTTAAAACCCTAAGATCTATGTGTTTCTCTTTGATTTATGTATGGATCCACCCATGATGGGTGTTGATTTGGTTGGAAACCAAAAGGAAAAGAAAAATAAATTTTTCTAGTTTTGGAAAAACCGAAATTTTCTTGTATTTTGAAAATCCACCTTTTTAAATCTATAGCTCCTTTTTGTGATCCGTCAAAGAGGGGTGTTAGATATATGTGTTTAGTAGTAAACCCAAGTGGTAGAACTCAAAAATCACGTTTCTAAAAGTCGTGGTGTTGATTTATGTCAAAACAGTCCCGATGTTATGGACAGATTCGTGGCAGTCTATGGCAGGGGCTATTTCGTCCAGTTTTTATGCTTTAAAAAATCCGGGCTTTTGATATGTTGTAGTACTCTGTTTTAGCTTTTCATATACTCCGGAACAGACTAATTCCGACTCCGGATGAGGTAGTTATGGCATTCGGAAGGAGAGTATGCAAAACTGTCCAAGATTCCGAACAGCCTCCTTTGTCTAATTTTTAGGACTGTTGTGTTCTGATTTTGGAAAAATGTCGTGAGACAAAAGTTGTAGCCCTGGAAGTTATCTTCGCGTGGGCTCAAGAATCGCTCAAAAATGTTTTAAAACGAAAGAGTTATGACTGTTTGAGCGAAGCTGGGTAAAATTTAGAAATATGGAAAAATAAATTTTTCCTACGTGAGACCCTTGAGCATGTCTTATGCATAATTTTGATGAAGCTTTGGGTCGGGTTTATAGTGTTATGATGTTTATGACATTTTAGAATGTTTAAACGAGTTTATTGATTACGGAAAGGAAAAACAATTGAAATAAATTGTTTATTTACGCGATTAATGACTTGAATTATTTTTATATGACTAATAATATTGTATTGAGATATTATTAGTAGTATTTGATTGTAATGCTATTAAAAGGTTAATAACCTTATTGTAAAATATTATTATATAATTAATAATATTCGACGAGAGATTAAAATGAGAGATTTATGTTATTTTTCTATGTAATTGTTGAAATTGATATTCAATGAAGTATATTATGTGTTTGGACAAATGATAGAAAAAAATAATATAGTAAATTGAGTTTTACTGTAAAAGGTATGCATTAGCTGTTTAAATTCCATATTTGCGAGTAGAGATAAAAGATATTTCTGAAATGAATTTAAATGGTTTAAGTTTCAAGATGTAAAATATTTGCATCTTAAAATGTGTGAGACCTTTATTATTTATGAAACAAGTAAAATATTATTAAATGATTAATAATATTAGAAGGTGATTAAAATATTATTAAATGATTAATAATATTAGTAAAGGATCTAAATATTATTAAATGATTAATAATATTTGTGAATGAGAAATATTCTATAAAAAATATATATATTAGACAAAAGTTTAAGTTAATGGTTAAGTGATTGTAATATTATTAAGGGATAATAATATTACTAATGAGTTAAAGAATTACTCAATGTTTAATTATGTGGCTAAATGTTAGCTAATTTATTATTTGAGTAATCGTGTTGAGAGATAAAATGTATTATGCTAATTGGAGGATCGATCTTATTAATGATAGGCCTTTCATAAGAGATTAAATTAAATTGCGTAGCAGTAGTCAACGAATCAGGCAAGTTCCTAACCTTGAACTTCTAATTATTGTGCAAGTTTCCTAACTCAACTTGAGTTGTTAATTCAAAGCATGTTAGTGGTTAATTATTGTTGATTATAACACGTCAATAATTTATTTATTCGCACATTGTGCATGTTGTTTATGTTCATCAGGTATGAAAGGCTGATCACCTTCATTACCATAGGTTTCAGTTAAACTTGTTTATGTTAATTGTTGACATCCAATATCATTGGTTCAGTCATTCAATCGTTGAAACTTGATTCATGTTATTTCACAATTATCATATTGTTGAAAACTTGAAAGCTTATTCATTCTATTCAATCATGGTATATCTTCATTGTATGTAAAACTTGCTGGGCAAATTTGTTGCTCACCCTTGCTATATCATGATAAAATTTTCAGATTAAGGAGAAAGCTTGAATAAAGACAGAAGCAAAGTCAAAGTGCAAGATTAATTTATGGTGATGTTAAATCTATTAAATTTTCTATTGAAAATAGAATTGTAAACTTTTTTTAAATATTGAAGGTATGTATTAAGTTAAGGTTGTAGACCTTGGGAATGATGTGTAAAAGTTTAATGTATAAACAATGTATGTTTATATCTTCCGCATTAGTGATAGAATTAGCGTACCGAATCCGCGGCGATTTGGGACCCAGGTTCGGGGATGCTACAGTTGGTATCAGAGCTGTAGGTTATAAACCTTAGGTAGGTGTACCTTAGGCTATAACCACAAAAATGATAAGTAATAAACTCGAATAGAGTTTAAGCGATAAGAGATGAATTTATGGAAATTCATCATTAAGTAAAGAAGAAGATAAAGAAGATTCAAAGAAGAATCTTAAAAAGTTATAAGGATAAGAATTCGGAGTTACCTGACTCCAGTAATAGAGATGAAAAATGATACTAAATAGACGATGTCTATAAGATGAAAAGTGCAAATAATCATAATATTATATGATTAAGGAGAAGAATAAGAAGATCGTAAAATAAAACGATCTTAAGTATAAGGATAAATGATTTCCAAATAAGATCACCACGTGATCAGATTAAATCATTGAATAACATATGATATGTTAAGTGATTGACATGATAAAGCTTGATGCTATAAAGAGAAAGTACTATGGAATGGTACAATGTAAACTCAGAAAAGAGTGGTAAATGTTAAGATACGGATTAAAGAAAATCCGTATTAAGAAAAGAGAAAGTTAAGAGTATGTGGGTTTTCAATTGAGGACTCAGGTCAGCAGTTGAGTTGTATGATTCCTTGTATGGGCGGGGAATTTGTACTTGGTTTTAGAATCACTTAGCTTCCTGGTCGATATAGTGGTTAGGTTGACTAATTCTTTGTATGGGCGGGGAATTGTCCGCTTAGCTTCCTATATTGATTAGTGGCCGAGTTTGGTTTGACAACCACTTAGTTTCTGACATTGATAATCATTGGAACCTAATGTCGCGCTATTTGCTATATGCATGTTGAGAAGGTGATTCCTTTCTCATGTGTATAACGAATAGGTAGAGAATATAAGAATAAGTTGCGAGTTCTTAAAACTCATACTTATGGTAAGTTCATGACTCATAATCATATGATATGTTTTGAACCCCTCAGCGAATGGACGCCTGTGGTCTAACTAGGATAAGTTCTTAAATCCATATGATTGTGGCAAGTTACTGAACTCATAATGTGTGGTAAGTTTGATGAACTGGGGTATAGCAAAGTTGTGAATGGAGCATTGAGGATTATAAGAATAGATAGATTTATTAAGCAATGGATCGGTAGAGAAAGAGAAGTTGAATATGGAAGCATAGGTATTCCAAATATTCTAGCTATGCTAGACTTCGATTTTTTTGACATCAAGCTAAATACGCACTATGTGCTTTTGAAAAATGAATTTTTATTCTCAACTCCTGGTGATTATTGTGTATTCGTGGACTTCGGGCCATCGACACCCCGTTACCTGTTGAGATGATAAAACTGATTTGTAAAGATTTTTGAACAATTTAAAGAAGTGTCTATGCTTATTGATTCGGCTAGACAAAAATGATTTTGAGATGTCAAAATGTATTTTTATATCATTAATGCATCATGCAACCTGGTGCAAAGATGATAAAAATGATGGAGTTATCAATGCAGAATTACTTAGTGTTGGATGTGATCAAAGGATCGTCACCTCACTACAGTATGATGTAGTATAACCAAGTCACAAAATGACAGAATCCTCAACGGACTTAAATACAGTGCGGTATCATGATGTCAAAATGATTTTGAGAATTTTAAAGATAATTTATTGCCAACTGAAATTGGCCAGAAATATTTCGATTGAAATTCGAATTATTGATATGTGTCTAAGCTATTTGATTCAGCTAGACAAATGTTTATGAAATTCAAAGTATTCTTTGAAAGCTTATGCCAAACCAAATTGTTTTGGTGCGGAATTTTATGATAAGTCTGAGGTGAACAACCCTAAAATTGGGGATATACTAATTGGATAAATTATTCCAATCTAAGAACGCATACAGTCGTTCCGATTACTAAGGTACAATAGACTGATCAGCTAAAGTACCTGCATCGGTAGTTTACATTCTTTGTGATTGCAAACATACCTATTAAAGAAATGTTTCAGAGGTAGAGTACCTTTCTTTCTTAATTGAAAGAGGTAGCAGGTAGAAATACCCTTAAACCTCAAAGTTCATGATCTTTATGATCCCTCAGACAGATATGAAAAGTTTTTTTTAAACCCTTCAGAGTAATGTTGTGGTAGAATGTGATGATTGATATGAAATAATGTAAACTCGTTGTGTACGAGTAGAATCTGAGATGATTGAATAAAGGTTATTACGACAACCTAGTTTTGAAGAATGTTTAGAAGATGTAAACTCTTAGTGAGTAGTTATGGTGAAATGTGATGATAGAAAGAGAAATCCTCAAAGGAGGAAATTGTAAAGGTTAAGTTGACAACCTAGTTTTGAATAAGAGAATAAGCAGAGATTAGTATGCTTTAAATTTCGAGGACGAAATTCTTAGAAGAAGAGGTGAATGTGACAACCCAAAAAATTTCTAAAATCTTAAATGATTAGAATAAAGGTTAAAGAATAAAACCTAGATGAGAATTTGAGAATTTATTTAAATTTTTCAAGTAAAACATATATGGTTTGATATTCAAATGAGAATAGAGAAAATATGGGTTTCAAAATTCCAAAACCCTAGAAATGAATTATTATGTACTTGAAGGAATATCAAGAATAAGGTATTACGATACCTGTAAATTCAATGTGAACTGAATAGTCTAAGAAATGTTATATAAGTACATATGGAAATTTTATTATTGGAGATACGATTTCACATGAAGAGATGCTATGAGGTTAAACGAAGATGAGTATATGTATAGAAATATATATATGTATACTTAGTAATGTGCTATATATATTTTAGCAAGAGGAATGATGAATCAAGTTAATGATTTAATGATCAAGATAAAACTATGTTAGAAATTAACATAGCTTGAGTGTTGGCCTTGACTGGCAAATAAGAATTTGAAGAAGTATAAAGTCGTTAGTTAATACGATTAGTAATGAGAATGGAGTGATTTTAAAAAAACTCAAAATTTGAGTTAGAGATAGAATTTTGAAGTATGGACTACTCGATTGCGTCCGGAATGTCATGTGTAGTCAAAATGGACAGTAAACACAAAATGTGTAAAGGTTGACTTTTGGTCAAAGTCAACAGTTGACTTTTTATGGGGAAAAGTCAAAATTAATGTGAGAAGTGAAATATGTTATGATTATGTGAATTATGGATATGATTAAATAAATATACATTATATAATGTGAATACATTTATTTTGTATATAGAGGTGAATTAAGAATTAAGTTATGTAACCTAATATATATATTAGGTGTGATTATTAAATAACCTAAATGGTTATCGTTATTTAGTGGTCCTAATATTTTATATACTAGTGACCTAATTTAAGAGAATTATGGTATTTCGAATATATACCAATTATAAGAGATTTATTTTATACATCTCAGTTAATTAATTTTATAGCTTAATTATAACAAGTCTAATTAGGTTAAGAAATTAAATGTACTTAAGTAAGAATTTTTATTTCACTTGAGTGCATGTAAACCCTAATTTACTGATAAGGGTAGAATATATTAAAATAAAAGTAATGGACTATAATAATATCATAGCCCAATAATTTATTTAGAGTCCAAGAGAAGTGGATTTAATGGACTAAGGAAGTTATATTATTTAAACAAGCCCAATTAATTAATTAAGTATGGGACTTGTAGATAAAAGATTAAGGGTGATTAAATTATTTAATCTAGCCCAAAATATTATGTATGAGACAAGAATTGTAAAGGCCCAATCTAATTTGTAAAGGAAGCCTAATTTTATTTTGTTAGTAAGTAACACAAGTAAAGATGGCTAGCTCAATGGAATTATTAAAGGCCCAAGCTAAGCCACTTGTGGGAGAATAATAATATAATAAATTATATTAAGTTAAGAGATATATTTTTATTATCTCAAGTTATTAATTTTATAACTTAATTAAAATAAGTTTATTTGGGTTATAAAATTTAGTGTAATAGAGTGGTGATTTAAATTCTAATTATTTAGAATGGGTACCCTAATTAAATATTTAGGGTGAGACAAGATGAAAATGATTGGACCATATAAGTATTGCATGACCCAAAGAAATTAATTGAAAGTCCAAAAGATTTATTATTGGCCCAACTTTAAAATTAATGGAGGAGGGGCATGGTGGTCATTTAAATTAACAACTAAATTAACCAAAATGTGGCAAAAAGAGGGCCAAGTGGCCGGTGATATGAGAGGAGAGGAAGAGATATTTCTCTTAAATCTACACTTAATAAATGAAGCCTACCCACTTTCTTTATTCTCTTTTATCTCATTTCCTATTAGCTAAAGAGAGAGAGAGATAGATGATCGGGAGAAAAAGAAGTGGCCGAAGCTAAGGAAGAGAAGAGGAGGGGGCAGCAGCCCTTGTCCGGGAAGAGGAGAAGATGGAGAAGGATCCTCCATGAAAGATAAGCAAAGGTATAACATCTCTCTCTCTAATCTCTTTCTATGGAAATTTTATTTTTTTTTTGAAAGGGGTTTTTTTGATTTGGGTGTTTAAAACCCTAAGATCTATGTGTTTCTCTTTGATTTATGTATGGATCCACCCATGATGGGTGTTGATTTGGTTGGAAACCAAAAGGAAAAGAAAAATAAATTTTTCTAGTTTTGGAAAAACCGAAATTTTCTTGTATTTTGAAAATCCACCATTTTAAATCTATAGCTCCTTTTTGTGATCCGTCAAAGAGGGGTGTTAGATATATGTGTTTAGTAGTAAACCCAAGTGGTAGAACTCAAAAATCACGTTTCTAAAAGTCGTGGTGTTGATTTATGTCAAAACAGTCCCGATGTTATGGACAGATTCGTGGCAGTCTATGGCAGGGGCTATTTCGTCCAGTTTTTATGCTTTAAAAATTCCGGGCTTTTGATATGTTGTAGTACTCTGTTTTAGCTTTTCATAGACTCCGGAACAGACTAATTCCGACTCCGGATGAGGTAGTTATGGCATTCGGAAGGAGAGTATGCAAAACTGTCCAAGATTCCGAACAGCCTCCTTTGTCTAATTTTTAGGACTGTTGTGTTCTGATTTTGGAAAAATGTCGTGAGACAAAAGTTGTAGCCCTGGAAGTTATCTTCGCGTGGGCTCAAGAATCGCTCAAAAATGTTTTAAAACGAAAGAGTTATGACTGTTTGAGCGAAGCTGGGTAAAATTTAGAAATATGGAAAAATAAATTTTTCCTACGTGAGACCCTTGAGCATGTCTTATGCATAATTTTGATGAAGCTTTGGGTCGGGTTTATAGTGTTATGATGTTTATGACATTTTAGAATGTTTAAACGAGTTTATTGATTACGGAAAGGAAAAACAATTGAAATAAATTGTTTATTTACGCGATTAATGACTTGAATTATTTTTATATGACTAATAATATTGTATTGAGATATTATTAGTAGTATTTGATTGTAATGCTATTAAAAGGTTAATAACCTTATTGTAAAATATTATTATATAATTAATAATATTCGACGAGAGATTAAAATGAGAGATTTATGTTATTTTTCTATGTAATTGTTGAAATTGATATTCAATGAAGTATATTATGTGTTTGGACAAATGATAGAAAAAAATAATATAGTAAATTGAGTTTTACTGTAAAAGGTATGCATTAGCTGTTTAAATTCCATATTTGCGAGTAGAGATAAAAGATATTTCTGAAATGAATTTAAATGGTTTAAGTTTCAAGATGTAAAATATTTGCATCTTAAAATGTGTGAGACCTTTATTATTTATGAAACAAGTAAAATATTATTAAATGATTAATAATATTAGAAGGTGATTAAAATATTATTAAATGATTAATAATATTAGTAAAGGATCTAAATATTATTAAATGATTAATAATATTTGTGAATGAGAAATATTCTATAAAAAATATATATATTAGACAAAAGTTTAAGTTAATGGTTAAGTGATTGTAATATTATTAAGGGATAATAATATTATTAATGAGTTAAAGAATTACTCAATATTTAATTATGTGGCTAAATGTTAGCTAATTTATTATTTGAGTAATCGTGTTGAGAGATAAAATGTATTATGCTAATTGGAGGATCGATCTTATTAATGATAGGTCTTTCATAAGAGATTAAATTAAATTGTGTAGCAGTAGTCAACGAATCAGGCAAGTTCCTAACCTTGAACTTCTAATTATTGTGCAAGTTTCCTAACTCAACTTGAGTTGTTAATTCAAAGCATGTTAGTGGTTAATTATTGTTGATTATACCACGTCAATAATTTATTTATTCGCACATTGTGCATGTTGTTTATGTTCATCAGGTATGAAAGGCTGATCACCTTCATTACCATAGGTTTCAGTTAAACTTGTTTATGTTAATTGTTGACATCCAATATCATTGGTTCAGTCATTCAATCGTTGAAACTTGATTCATGTTATTTCACAATTATCATATTGTTGAAAATTTGAAAGCTTATTCATTCTATTCAATCATGGTATATCTTCATTGTATGTAAAACTTGCTGGGCAAATTTGTTGCTCACCCTTGCTATATCATGATAAAATTTTCAGATTAAGGAGAAAGCTTGAATAAAGACAGAAGCAAAGTCAAAGAGCAAGATTAATTTATGGTGATGTTAAATCTATTAAATTTTCTATTGAAAATAGCATTGTAAACTTTTTTTAAATATTGAAGGTATGTATTAAGTTAAGGTTGTAGACCTTGGGAATGATGTGTAAAAGTTTAATGTATAAACAATGTATGTTTATATCTTCCGCATTAGTGATAGAATTAGCGTACCGGATCCGCGGCGATTTGGGACCCGGATTCGGGAATGCTACAATTTATCCTTTGCTTTCTTTTAATTGAATTCTTATATCATTGTCATCATCCTTATGCTTATATTATGATGAAAGTCATCTGTGGCCCGTAGTGCATAGATGGACTTGGTATGATTATGACCAGGGATTATTCGGTATAATCATGACCGTAATGTTACAAATGATGTGGTAAAAGTCCTCATTGACCTGTAGTGCATTGATGGACAGTTGTTGGCATGATCATGACCATTGATGAAAACACGAATATCCTTACCTCGTAGTGCATGAATAATTTGTGGTCGTGATACTAATGAATATCCTTGGCCGTAGTGCAGGGATGATTTGATGATGTGGATTATTTATTAAGCTGAGTCTTAGCTATGATGCCCCCAAATCCAGGTCCCTTTGAACCTCGAATTCGGTGCACCACGATACTACTATCGTTAAACTATTTATATCTTTTATTCAAAACTTAATGAATATAACTTTACTTATTACAATTTAGAATATAAATTCTTTCCATCTCCAGGATCTGGATAATAACCCCAAACTTTCATAAGTTTCAAATATTGGTCATTTACCATTCTTGTCTTACATCATATTCGATGTTATATAAATATGCGAAATAATTTAAACTTTTTCAATATCCTTTGAAAAATAAATCTTTTATTGATATCTTAACTCGAATCAATTACAAATCCCTGAATCAAATTATTCTATGATTCACTTTATTTAATATTCGTATAAATTCTTACACCTCAATTCGAACTCCTCTGTGCCGCCTAGTACAACTTTACAAGCTAACATATATTAAACATCGTAAACTACTATCAAGTATATCTATTATAACCTAAACATGGTTCAAGAGCATATATTTAATTAAACAAATCATTCTCCTTTGATGTGATTAAACTTTATCAATCAAGTAACACTTAACCTTTATCGTGTATCCTTAACCTGCAAAAGCGGTTATTTGTAAGGGTGAGCTCGACAGCCCAACAATTCTAATAGTTTTCATGCATCACATAGCATATAATAGCATATTTAGTTCATGCATTCATAATCAATTAATATTCACTACGCATGTTACTTCACACATAACAGGCGTAGAGATTTACCAACATAAGCATATCATCAAAGATCAACTTTCACATTTCATACATATCTCATATGCATTTCATATATATACATCAACATTTGTATAGCATAATATAGATCAACTAACAGTTATCGAATTTATATAACAAATAGAAACTGAAAGACTTGCCTGATTCATAGTTTATCAACTACAACTTAACTGCGTAAAGCTTATCTGCACTGCGTGTATTCCTACACAGTTATATAATCATGGATTCACATTCATTAGTAATATATTCATACAGTCTCAATGTAATAATAATGTTACATTGTTCTTTAACTAGGTTCGTAAAACCTACACTTCACTTTCTCGTCATACGTTCGAAACATTTAAATCTCATATTGTTAAGTTCAACCGTATGCATAAACGTCTAACTTAGTTGTAACTTCATACCACTTCACCTATTCTATATTCTCTTAGCACACATCAGATGGTAATACATCACAATTTCAAACAATGTGTCATTACATTATATCTTGAAAACATTCCTTTGGACTTTAACATTTTGAAAGTCTTAATTAACATTCATCTTTACAACGTAGCATGCTTCCTAACACATTACATAGCATAGTGGTCACATATTGCAATTTAAAGTAATCATACAAGCATGCTTCAAACATCAGATCAAAACCAAATAGGGTTATGAAATCCCTAGGTGTACTAATTATCCTTATGTTCTCATAAAGAGGTCATATAGTCTTTACTACACATGATCGTACATATTCACATCTTTGACTCGTAGCTATCATCGTTTAACACTTTAAAACATACTTTAACCTCATGCTTGGCTTACTTCTACTATGCTTAACATATAAGACCTATGTTTAGAGATATAAGGAAACATAGCATGGTATCTCAAGCCCTTAAAATTTAATTACTCATATGTAATACAACTTAAGTTCGAAAACATGCTTGAGGTTGCCTTTGAAATCATTTTATCATAAATGATGTAATATAGCACAATAAATCACATCTATGGATATTCTAGACATAACATGTCATATTAATCCTTTAAAATCTAGATATCCATGTGATACAACTAGATTTTCAAAATATGTTCTAGTTTGCTTTTGAAACCACTTTAAACTTGAACTATGCAATCTAACACATACAAGACAACTTCAAAGCTCTAAACATATGTAGTCAAGTCATGTTAACATGTTCGCAAGATCAGAATGTATAACATGTAACATTCATTCATATTTACCTTAACCATATCAAGCTTTTTCCTTTAAAACATTTTCTAACACAAAGCTAACAAGTTTGATTATGAACGAAGACACTATAAACACTATATCATGTCATTTACATCTGAAATCTGTCATGTATATCAACCACTAAGTTTATAACTTATAAAACATAAGTTTCCACAAGGTTTGTTTTCAAAACTTAAAGTCTTTGTTAAAGATATTCTATTAAATCATGTTGGACACTTTATAACTCACAAAGAAGCCTTGTATCTCATGCTATACCTCTTTTTAGGTATGTAATTAAGTCATAACACCAATTTCACAACATGTAGCATAACAGAACTCATCAAATGATTCTGGGGTACGGCGCAGCTGCGCTGCACCCTAGTATAAATGTGACGCCCCCAAAATTAGGTATACATCACCCATCTTGGGTCGTCAGATACATGGTACAAAATTCAAATACAACTTACTAATACAAATGTCGTGTACAATATGATAAAACATAACTGTGAGTTTGAATACAACTATTGTCTACTAGAGATTATACAAACTCAAAAAGAGTCCTCATTACAATTATTAATACACTATTTCACAGAATAGTGAGGACTACTAATGCTATCCTCTGGACCGTCACTCCGTTTCCCGACTAGTCCCTGCTATGTTCTCATTTCCTGAAGAGAACAGTGATAGAAAGGGTGAGCTCAACTAGCCCAGTAAGAAATATTATGACTAAGATAATGCAGAATAAATTATCGTTAGCCTTCAACAGTATTAAACTGATAAAATATAACAACATCAAGTTTAACAGTAGCGGATCAAGCAATCCATTAAAAGAGTCAAGTAGAGAATAGAATCTACTATCTTTTATGATTTAAAAAGTTTTTTCATCACTTTTATCGCTGAGACTCAGTTTAATAAATAATCCACATCATCCCTGCACTACAGCCAAAGATATTCATTACGGTCACGACCACAAATTCCATGCATTACGAGCCAAGAATATTTGTGTATTCATCAATGGTCATGATCATGCCATAAAATAATTCATCTTTGCTCCTTTGGCCGAAGAGAATCCATAGCCATAATCATACCAAAAATTGTCCATCAATGCACTACGGGCCAATGATGACATTTAATTTTTACATTATTTGTAACATTACGGTCATGATTATACCGAATAATCCCTGGTCATAATCATACCAAGTCCATCTATGCACTACATGCCACAGATAACTTTCAACATAACATAAACTTGAGGATGATGAAAATGATATAAGAATTCAATAAAATAAGTTCAAGAATTAATTTTTCCAAAAACTACTAACGTCCAAATTGTCAACATGATACTGCTTTGTAGAGTAAAATTCAAGAATGATCAGAAGAATATTTCCATGAAAAGATACTGGATGAAGCGCAAATATCAAGGATATTCTACTAATTTCATGGAGTATAGAAGTCAAAATTTTAACCAACTGAGTATAATAAAGAATGGAATAACAAAAGAAATCACCATGCATGCGGTACTTCGCATCGACAGGTTATTCCAACAGAATAATAATAACGGAACCAGGTCAGGCAAAATTTGCACCGACAGGATGTTCCAACAGAATAATAAAGACGGAACCAGGTCTGGTGTAAAACACACAGACAGGATGTTCCAATGGAATAATAATAAAGACGGAACCAGGTCCGGTGTAAAACACACAGACAGGATGTTCCAACGGAATAATAATAAAGACAGAACCAGGTCCGGTGTAAAACACACAGACAAGATGTTCTAACAGAATAATAGAAGAATGTCACCAAGTATAGGGTAGACCGCGTATACAGGATATTCCAACAGAATAATAAAAAATGGAATAACAACAGTTCTCTTCATGAATAAGAAAGAATAACACCCCTTACCGTAACAGAAAATGGATATAGGAAAAGAAAAGTTAAGTAGCAAAAAGCTTTTCTTCTATCTCTCTATAGTTTCTCTCTCAAGAGTTCAGTGAATTCGTAAGAAAATAATGAAGGAATGAGCTTCTATTTATAGGAGAATAGAATGCATAGTAACTAATCCATGAACGGTCCAGATTGATTTACTTTAATCTGTCGGTCCATATTTAAAGAAAAATCTTTTAAATAAAATATAATATATTCTATTTATATAAAAAGATTTTTACTATACAAACACTATGCAACACTATGCATAATAAAATATAATATATTCTATTTATAGAATAACTTTAATAAAGTATTCTGTTTTATATAAAAAGATGTTTCTATTTTATTACGTTAATAATACGAATAAAACAAAACGTCATCATCGCTATAATAATTCATATTATTAATCGACAATAATTGAATCAAACTGAGCGACTTCTCACATAAATATCAATAATCAATACCGTGTGCTACTATGCAACAACATGTATTACTGTACTTTTACTACCCAGTAGTTCAACAGTATCAACGGTAAAACTTCCGCCGTTATTTTCAATAAAATATTTTGTCGTTTTCTCAATCCGACAATAATTCCGTTGTGGGTCCACTAATAATTGTACCGTCGTACGAATATTTTCTGACACAAAGAATATTCTCTGACCAATCGAATATAATATAACAACTTGCATACTTTGCAAAATTTATAAATACTACCCACAACTATAATATTATCTCAAATTCACACCATAATATTAAAAAATTAGTTCGAGAAAATTAATTCTTTATTCATAAAATCTGGGGTTTCACAATCTCCCCTCCTTATGGAATTTCGCCCTCAAAATTTACGTACGTACCTGGTATGCCGAACAGGTGAGGATACCTTAACTTCACTTCAAATTCTAACTCTTGAGATATAACCTTTGAGTGTTGAATACGATTCTTCTTATCCAAGATTGTAACACGTATCTCTTCAAACGTTAAATCATCCGTTATCTCGTCCGGTTCTAAATTAATAATGTGGTTCGGGTCGTCCACATATTTACGTAACATCGATACAAAAAAAAAATGATATGAACACGCAATATATTTGACGGTAAAACGAGTCTATAAGCCACAGTTCCTACTCAATCGAGGATTTCAAATGGGCCAATTAAATCGAGGGTTGAGATTTCCTCTCTTCAGCAACTCTTGCTTCTAAAATAACACCTTCTTGAACCTTCTTCTTCACATTCATCAGATTCGGGTATGTAGCTTGAGCATCTTTAACTTTATCGATTAAAGTCAATTTTACTCGTATATTCGTTATCTTCACGTGGGTCCCTAGAGTCTTTAACTCTATCTTCATCATTTGCAAGTTATACGAAATGAGTCTTTGTGTTAACAACATCGCACTTGTAAACGCATACGATCTTCTACTCAACACGTCAGCTTCCACGTTCGCTCTTCCACAATAATATTGAATAGTACGATCGTAATCTTCAACAGCTCGAGTCAACGTCTTTGGTGCATGTTACTTTCGTTTTAGTTGAAAAAATTATTTTGAGGGTTTAAGAAATGGGTTTTGTACTGGTGTCAATACAAAATTCGATTTCACGCTCTGGGGTAGGCTAAGAAGTCTTCAAGAATACGTCAAGAGATTTATTAATGATAAAAATATCATTCAAAACTGTTACTCACATCCAAGACTTGGATAGTACGTCACATTGATACCAATTGTGACTTTTATCCCTTAACCAAGATATCACCTCACAATGATACCTATCAACTTGTTATCGTCATTCACGACGTCGCCTACAGAAAGTTTGGCTTCGGTGCATTCCACACAAGGAAGTCATCAACAAAAGGATCGGGGCTCTTTACTTATGGCTTGATATGACAATGATTGAATTTAGTGGTTTGGTTGCTTGAATTCGCATAATAGGTTGGTTAGGAATATGAAAGCTAACAACCTTACGAAAAACATGATGAGTAGTTAACCAATCGTTTCCTAAAATCGCATCAAAGGCAAGTATTTTCAAAGAGACAAGATCAACACGTAACGTGAAAGTGTCGATTTGAATCAAATAAGATTTATAAACAGTGGAGGTAACGAAGGTTTCTCCCAATGGAGTTAAGTACAAACATTGAACACAACTAGGTGAAATAAAAGAGTGAGTAAAACCGGTATCTAACACGGTATAGACTTCGTAAGAGCTTATGATTAACTTACCTGTGATAATTTTATTCAGGTTCCTCGTCACAAGAGAAAAAAAAACGCTCTCTCTTAAACTACCGGCTTTGGCTTGTCTGGAACATCCTTTGGCATCATTATCCCAGCTGGAATTGACTTCATCATACGACAAAATCGAGCTAGATGACCTTCTCTTCCGTAATTAAAACATGCTTTGGACTGCTGCGTACAGTTTGGATGGATGTGTCCCTCCTGTCCGCATTTGAAACATACGACCGGTGGTCGTTCTTCTTCCTTTAAAACGGGTGCTGGTACCGACGTCTTTACGTCATTGTTGAACCTTTTCTTCTTGAAATGTCCATTCCTATTATTTTGGCCATGATTATTACCGAAGTGGTTACCATTTCTGACATGTTGATTCCCTCCATACTTATTATCACCGCTTTGATGACTGTTATCACCGGTATTATCATTTTGCCGGCTGCTCTCTTTTGGTTTGGTTGACTCGTTATCGCGCTCCACCAACTGAGCCCTATTTACAACATCTGAATACAAACACAATTTATGAGAAATAAGATGTTGACGTATCTCCGGCTTCAAACCTCTTAAAAATAATCGTGCCATTCTCTCTTCATTATCCACCAAGTGGGACGCAAACTGGGATAACTCCGCAAATTTTGCCTCGTATTACGACACGATCATATTGTTTTGCTCTAATTTGATAAACTCCACCTCCTTCATGTGACGAATACTTTTGGGAAAGTATTTGTCGTTGAACAGCTCTTGGAACTTCTACCAAGACATCTTCAGTACGGCAGGTTGAGTACGTTTTACCGATTCCCACCAGTAATCTACTTCTTCACGCAACATAAAGGTGGCAAAGGGAACCTTTTGCTCCTCGGAGCATCCCAAGACATCAAATATCTTGGTGATATGCTTTAACCACGTCTCTACCTTAAGTGGTTCTGGCTTTCCCAAAAACTCTGGTGGTCCCAGCTCCTTGAATTGCTTAGCGGTGACCAACCATGGGTTGCCATTGTTTCCTCCTGCATTATGAACAGGAGCCGCCTTCTCCCGTTGTTGCATGAATTGCTCCTTAAACTGCTTAGCGGTGACCGTCCGAGAGTTATCAGTATTTCTACCTGCATTTTGGACAGGAGCTGCCTTAGCCTGTTGTTGCATGAATTGCATAAAGCCTCTGACCATCCCATCATTCACCATTTCATCGGTGTTATTATTTTCATGAGAAGTATTGTCCTCTAGTTGCACATTATCCTGATTATTAATCTGTGGAGACTCAACGGTCTCTTGTGCTCCATTGATAATCTCAACATTCTCGAATGCCATTTTCAAACACTGCCACAAAACAAGGGTTAATTAACATATCACGTATTATCCCTATACTTTGACCGACCAATTAAATACAAAATAAATTTAAGTAGGTCATATTAGCGAAGGAATTCCCCGTCTCTCCCCTCCTAGTTCTAGTCTCACATCTTAGCCAGGGATCATATCCCTAAGCTTTGATACCAACTGTGACGCCCCCAAAATTAGGTATACATCACCCATCTTGGGTCGTCAGATACATGGTACAAAATTCAAATACAACTTACTAATACAACTATCGTGTACAATATGACAAAATATAACTGTGAGTTTGAATACAATTATTGTCTACTAGAGATTATACAAACTCAAAAAGAGTCCTCATTACAATTATTAATACACTATTTCACAGAATAGTGAGGACTACTAATGCTATCCTCTGGACCGTCACTCCGTTCCCCGTCTAGTCCCTGCTATGTTCTCATTTCCTGAAGAGAACAGTGAAAGAAAGGGTGAGCTCAACTAGCCCAGTAAGAAATATTATGACTAAGATAATGCAGAATAAATTATCGCTAGCCTTCACCAGTATTAAACTGATAAAATATAACAACATCAAGTTTAACTGCAGCGGATCAAGCAATCCATTAAAAGAGTCAAGTAGAGAATAGAATCTACTATCTTTTATGATTTAAAAAGTTTTTATTCGGTTCACCAAAAACAACGGTTAAATGACGTATACAATACGACACATTTATCTAAAATTCTTAATAAAATTATTTTCATACTATTTTAGGGGAAACCTCAACAGCTATCAACCACCACTCTATTCCCCTGTTACCCCGCTTGACCCAGCTACACTCTTATTACCTGAAAGGAATTGTAAAGCAAAAGGATGAGCATAACTAGCCTAGTAAAGAATATCATGACTAAAGATAATTAAATTATCAATAGCCTTCATTAGTAATAAATCAGAGATTTAGAATATATGGTGGATGATAGAACTTTTCAACCATAGTTGCAGCAGAACGAGCAATCCATTAGAAGAGTCAAATAGACAATAAAGTCTATTACCTTCTCCATGTTAAAAGTCAACCAACAATGTTTTATCCCTATAACATCAAATCAACAGTTCATGTCCACAATCATGTGAATAACTCATAATCATAATTGTGGTTCTAAATTCCTCTTCCCACCCAGGACGAAAACAATTTTCATCACCTGTCTTTACCTGAAACATCAAAGATCATGGTTATACCAAATCACAGTTCATGTTCATAATCACACTAATAAATTCATCTTTACACTACGGGCCAAAGATATTCATTAACAGTTCATCTTTGCATTACAGGCCAAAGATATTCAACAATAGTTCATCTTTACGCTACAGGCCAAAGATATTCATATCTCAAAGAAATATATAATCATTTCAGAATATATATAAACAATAATTATAACCATGTTGATCAATTCACCTTCGCACTTAAGCTAAAGATATTCAATTGTAAATTCAATGGTCATGATCATACTAGTCAACAATTCATCTTTGTACTACTGGCAAAAGAGAACCCATAGTCACTATCATACCAATAATCTATCAATCTTTACACTCAAGTGAAAGAGAAATTTTCTCACCAGGACTATAAAAATGTTATATATGATAATAAAAATAATATAATCAAAATATGGATTTAATTTCAAGAGTAAGATTCAAAAATAAGCTATAATTTGGTCAGAAAAAGAAACCAATTTTTATCGTGAATAGTATTTCGTGAATAGTACCCTATATTCGTAAATAGTACCGTATACTTAAATAGTGTTGTATACATAAATAGTTCTATATACATGAATAGTACTGTATACCGTATACGCAAATAGTAACCCCAACACAAAAAAAGATAAATTTTCATAATAAAATTCATATCCATATTGCGATATAATGATGTTAAAGGAAATAACATCATTTACTTAAAAAAAAATATCCCTTACCATCTCTTACCTCAAAAGAACAGTACTTTTGGCCGGAATATAGGATATAATGTTAAAGGAAGCTTGCACTGTATAGCAACACTCAAAGTATCTAAATACTCACAAAATACGCTCGATATTATAAAGAGAGAAAACTTCTGATTTTGGTGTGATTTTCAATTCTAACCTGAGCACCATATTTATAGGAAAATGCTTAGAACATCAAAGCATAAAATTTAATAAAATATTATTATTTATAAAAAAAATTCCTACGCACACTTTGAAAATTTAATTTCAGGATTTTACACCAACCAGTGGGGCCCACCAATTCACAAAACATATTTTTAACATTTATTGTAACAAAATAAATTCAGACCCAATATTCCGGAACTTTAATAATTCATAATAAATAGCCTTTTTATCAGAAAAATTTAAATCTTATGTCCATTCCATAGAAAATTTAATTCTCTACAACTTTGTAGAAGAAAGTTTTTCCAATTCTAAAGGGAAAATGACCGAAATCCACATACGAATGATCTTGCAGACTATAATCAAATTTCATTCAAAAATGGGGCCCACCAACACGCAAAACATATTTTTAGCATTTATTGTAACAAAAATACTCCGGACCCAATTTGATCTCTTTCTCCTCATTTATTTATATATCGTGCATTCATTGTAAAAATATCACCGTTATTATATTATTACATCATACACTTATAATGTAATATAATAATATATTTAAGATGAATTATTTTATCAGAAAAGATAAAATATCAATTTTCAATAATTTTCACTTTTTAAAAAATTTCTCCATTTATATCCTAATTGAATAAATATTTCCTTATCATTTTTATCAACAGTTAATTATTCACAAATAATATTACAGAACCACAATATTGACAATCAGGTCGTTCCAAAGAAATAGTGGGCTTTTCGATAAGGATTTTTTCTTTACTGGTGCGCATTTAGGTGACTAAACCCTTTCCTAGACAGAACTTTCAAGACATTATCAATAATGTTATTTAATAATATTATTCAAATAATATGAATTATTGGTTTGATAATGAAAAATACTGTGCAGTGACAATTATTGAATTAACAATAATATAAAATAATATACAATACTGTGTGCTACTGTATAACAACGCGTATTACTTTACTTTAACTACCAGGTATTTCACCAGTGTTAACGGTAACAACTACGCCGTTATTTTTAGAAAATTTATTCTTGTTGTTTTCTTCATCCGATAATTTTCTGTTATGAGGCCCATAAATGGCTGTGCCGTCGTACGAATTTTCCCCGACAACAAGAATTTTTCACGACCAACCGAATATTCCCCGACAACAATGAATATTTTATAACCACTTGCTTATTTTGTAAACTTTACATATATCACTTTTAACTTTAACTTTTTATCAATTTAACTATTAACTAAATAAAAAAATTGAATACTTTTATTTCATAAAATTCGGGGTCTTACAGTTAGGAGTACTATTCGAGTTACCATCATCTCTATCGTTAATCAATATAATTAATGGCTAAGATTGAAAAAACTAAAAGTCTTGCCGCTAAAATTGTAGTGGCAGCAATTACACTTATTAATCTACTAAAGTAAGTGTAATTACTGTCACTACAATTTGTAGTGGTAAGATTTTTATTATTTTCAATCTCAACTATTAATTATATTGATCAATGATGGAAAATGATGGAGATGATGGTTTCTGGAATAGTACTCCTAACAATTGGTTGCCATGAATTGGAACCCATATATATATATAATGTTGGCTCACTCATTATTTTTTGCCTAATAAATAATATTTTTTTAATATAAGGATAATATAGACAATTGATATTATATTTAATGTTATAAAATTATTTTTTTTAATTACTATGTATAATTTTAAAACGATTTATATTAAAAAATGGATAGAGTTTTATTTTTGGGTTGACTTATGAGGATAGACTCATAACTCATTGATTTCATTATTATTGACCATAATCCAATTGCACCAGCATGACACTTCACCAACTGATCCAATTCGTCGATATTGAAGGGATAAATAAACCATGTGGGCCCATAATAAAAATAAACATAATTGACGGGTGGATTAATGGTTGACATATGATAACTAGCGTGGTTAGGGAATTACTTAACAAAAATTCTAGGCCGACCGACTTTTAGTGACATTCTCACCTATCTTTTTTTTTTGTAATGGCTCCCAAATAATTTATAAGATTTATTGGAACTGAAATTTTTACAGAATAAAGTGATTTGGATGTCATTTGGATACATGTAAAAAATATGCGGGTACAATCTGCACAGATATATTTTCTATGTGTATCTAAATGACATCTAAATCACTTTATTCTGTAAAAATTTCAGTTCTAATAAATCTTATAAATTATTTGGAAAATGCTACAAAAAAAAAAACAGTCGGTGAAAATGTCACTAACAGCCGATAGAACTGCTCATTACTTAATCGTTTGGCAGAAAGAATTATTAGAGAAAATAGACGGATAGATATAGATTTTTTATTTGTAATTCAAGTCCACCTTCACATCCGCGTCTTCTCTCTAAAAAAAACTCGCTCCCCCTCTGTTCCTCTCTCTAGGGTTTCAGCGCCGCTTTGTGCTCTTTGCGATCGGAGAGTTTAGCTTCTACGGCTCTATCAGTCACCGTCACCGCGAGCTTTAGGTAATTACGTTTTCATCTACTTAAATTTTAATTCTTCATTTACGTGGAAGTAATTAGGTTTGATTACAATGGTCGATCTTTTTTTTCTGATCTGATTCGCAATTTATTCTTCTCAAGGGTGTGTTCTGAATTCGGCAAAAAAAGGGTTGTCATTGATGATCTATGAAATGTAATATGTAGTTAAATATTAGTTATTTTGATTATTCTACTAAATACCACTAGATTTGTATAACTTATATAAATAGTAGTTTATAACATTCACAATTGTATGGGTTGAAATAAAATAAATCCACGTTTAGTTTTAGGATTCTAAACAAGTCAAATTAGACTCTTTGTTTGGAACTGAGGGAGTATTTGTTAATGGGCATGTGTCATCTACTGAAATCATGGTGTTTTATTACTTGAATTAGAAAAAAATAATTATGATTAGATGATGATCTTGTTCTCAAGTCATGCCCTAATAATATTGCTCTTTATATTTGAATTGAATTGTCTAGTTCAAGGTTTTATTTTCCAATAAGTTTGAATTGAATTGGTTAATTTGTTATGACTATATTAATTATGTTCTGTTGTTATGATTGATAGTATTACTTTTGAGCTTGAACTAAGTTGGATTTTGTATGATTTTAGTTTCTTTATGTTTTCCTAACTTTGCAGATCGGTAATGGTTTTAGTTTGTTTATGTGTTTCTATGTGTTAATGGGCACGTCTTATTTGCTTAATAAGTATTAACAATTTGTCTAAATTAATTCAGTGCAACTAGAGAAGGCAAAGTTACTAAAGGTTAGACAGTTTTAAGTTCTACATATTGTTTAGAAATTCATAGGGACTCTAGTTGAAAACGTTTGATGGGCAGTATTAAATTACTAAACCAATCCAATCCAGCTAGTCATGTGACTAAAGTGTGTTCGTTTATCAACCTTTAATGTTTTTCTTTTTCTTATGATCAGAGCATATATATTATTTCTCAATTATGTAGGTTTGCTATTTTTGCCCATCCAACTTGATGTTATCATTTTTTCTCTGTTGCATCACAGTTAAAAACATCATAGGTCGCCTCAAATTGATTGATATGTGGCACTTTGACCTTCATTGCAATAAGCTTTCAAACACATGCAAACTCATTCCTTCTAAACTGGCATTCTTTCTACTCTGTATAAGAACTACCTTAGTGACATATGTTCAACAAGTAACCAATTTTTGGGAGAAAACTTAATGTATTCTATTCCATTTTAATGCTAAGAAATGTTTGCTTTTTCACATGGTCGTGTTGTCTTTTGAGTACTCAAAAGTTTCTTCCAAGATATCAAAGTTAAATTTATAAACTTAAAACTTATAGAAATTGACAAGGAAATATTTTTTGTAGTTTTTGTACCATGTCTGTCTTACATGGCAATAATGTTTGTTGAAATACTAATGATCTTGTTTAACTGAATAAATAATAATATTTTTAGTAATTTTCACTTAATTTTCCTTATATAAAAAAGATAGTGAGTCATGTAGGTGGATTCATGTCTGTCAGCATTAATTTAGTGACATCGCATAGTTTAGAATGTGATAACTCTTTCTGAGACAACAGGTGGCCTAAACGTGCGACCAAGTGTGTATGGTCACAAGACATACACTCAAAGAGTAATTATTGGACCCTGCACAGGCGGTATGCAGTTGTTCCTTTATAACTACAGACTCAACCTGAAAGTCTTGCAATTAGCTTTATAACTACAGGCGGTATGCAGTTAGCTTTTGACACAATACTTTTGTTCTGTAGTTTTTCCTTTATTCTTATTGCTGTATAATCACATTATAGGTTACACTATTACAGTGGCATATCAGGGACTAAGTCTACTTGATTTTTTGTAATTTAAACACTGTTGGCATTCATTGTCAGGATCAATATCAACTAATGCTTCCTTTTTAAAGTGAAATCCCTAAAATTAAAGTGCAAGATGATGCAACTATTTAGACACATGGGGATAAGGCTCTAATTGGTGGAATAAGTTGTTGGGTGGACAAGCAGATTAGTTAAATGTGCTTGGTAGTGTTAACAGTTAGTTGCAAACTGAAATATTAGAGATATGCTCAATAGAATATAATCATTGTGATATACTTTATGAGCATGCTTCTGAGGATTGTTGCAATAGCTGACTACCTATTTTCCTAGGTTCCCTTTATTATTAAGAAAGTTTTTAGGTCCTCGTGTTACTCCTTCATTACACTATCTTATTTCCTGTTACTTATTTATAAAATATTTGCAGTAATTGGCTATCATTTACTTGGGAATCTGGGTTGATGAACTTTCCCGCTTCATAACCATCAATATATCTATCTTAGTCTTTGTT
The DNA here is from genome assembly GCA_020205505.1 of Panax japonicus. Taxonomy (NCBI): domain Eukaryota; kingdom Viridiplantae; phylum Streptophyta; class Magnoliopsida; order Apiales; family Araliaceae; genus Panax; species Panax japonicus. The sequence continues at coordinate 21,693,131 of CM035110.1, read as the reverse complement.
TGCCACTATTATTTTACTTTTTTGAGTTTCAATTTATTTCATTATATGATATTCCAATACCTACAACTTGACCTCTCACGCTCTCCGTCTCTCATTATAAATATAGCTCCCCACATTTTCTGTGTAGTTTAAATAGTAATCCAACATAATTAGCACTTTTTACCTAAAACATAATTAGCATTTGAATTTTGATGGATGTCTTCTAAACTTTTTATGTTCATTTTGTCCCGTAAATAAGTTGGCTGTCCGTGATCTTGAATACTGAGTAGCAACTTAAGAATGATTATTTATCACCACACCTTTAGATTCATGTTGAAATTATGTTGCTTATTTTTCTGCCTTTTTTGCAGAATCTGTTTGATAGCTTGGAGAAGACTAGCAATATGAGGATATTAATTAACATTCTATGTTCGATAATTTGCAGGGGATTGCTTGCAAATATGAAAATAGAGTAAGTGGAAGATGTGTGGCAGGGGCAATCAACAATTACACCAGCCAGCTGCTCAGTTATGGCAATGATGTTGCTTCCCAATATAAGAAGCCTTTCAAACCAAATGTAATTTTTTCTTGTATAATAATTAGTAGAAATAATTTTTAAATATAATTTTTAGGGTATTTCATGGGCAGTTTGTTGAAGGCGCCAACTTTGTATATGTGCCCCAATAAATCATTTAGATAGTTGATTGTAAAGATGATGAATGATCATGTATCAGATGATTTTATTTAATTAATAATATTTGAGTTTTTTGTACTTCTGTCATAATTTGTTATGGGGTTATCGAGCCACGATTTATTTTGTTTGTAAAATAATGTTGACATTAGTTACATAACAAAAGAAAAGGCAATATTTATATCATTGCAAATCATAACCACTTTTGTTGCACAGAAAAAGCAAACGACAACGTATAGTATCGTTGCTGATTGACTAACTTTTGTTGCTCTCTAAAAATAATCAACTTTGAATAGTATCGTTGCTAATTGATCATAATTATACATAACAAAACCAACGACAACGCAAAATTTCGTTGCAAAATAATATATAACCGGTTTATTTTGTACATTTAGCAACAAACATCATTACCAAAATGTACACAATTAGCAACGAAAATCGATTAAGACAACAATTTCTATACTGTTCAGCAACGACAAACAACGTTGCCAAATGTGTATCAAATGCAACGAATTTTGTGAAACCCCAAATTTTATGAATAAAGATTTAAATTTTTCGAAATATTTTTTTTAATATTATGGTGTGGATTTGATATAATGTTATAGTTGTGGGTAATATTTACAAATTTTGCAAAGTAAGCAAGTGGTTATATAATATTTGATTGGTCGGGGAATATTCGTTTTAACAGAGAATATTCGTACGACGACACAATCATTGGTGGACCCCATAACAGAAGTATTGTCGTAGTAAGAAAACGACATAATTATCTTTTATTAAAAATAAAGGCGAAAGTGTTACCGTTAAAACTGTTGAACTACCTGGTAGTAAAAATATAGTAATACGCGTGGTTGCATAGTAGCACACAGTATTGGTTATTAATGCTTACGTGAGAAGTCACTCAGTTATACTCAATTATTACTGCAGTAATTGCTGCATCATATCTCTCATATTATTGATTTAATTATTGTCACAGTATCATCTGTATAATATGTTATATTATTAAATCAATAATTGAGACGACAAAGTTATTCATATTATTATTTGTAATATTGACAATGTCTAGAAGTTCTGTCAATGAGAGGTTTGGTCATCTAATTGCGCGCCAATAAGGAGAAATCTTTATCGAAAAGCCTCCTCTTTCCTGGGAACGACCTGGTTGTTAAATATTGTGAATTATAATACTAATGATGAATAAGTTCGTGTTGATTAAAGATAAAATTGATAGTTCTATTGTGTTGGAATTATTAGTGTTAGTGAAAATCGACATCTATTCCGATGATAATTGATGTCTGAGGGTTATATTGATAAATCGGATAATTAATCGGATAAATGAGCAATTACATGCTACTAATTCACATGCTTATATAACTATTTGTTCACATGTGTGTACTATTGAATCACATTCTTGTACTATTAGGGGAGTTGGTGCAAGATTGATAATACTTGCATGACTAAGTTAAAAATAGAGGTATAGATGGAGGTACTATACTGTAATTCGTATTTTCACATGATTATAACCATTGATTCACATGATTGAACTATTGATTCATATTATTTACTATTAGGGGAGGTGGTGCAAGTTTGATAATATTTGCATAACTAAATTAAAAATGAAAGAAAAGTTGAAGGTATTGTACTGTAATATTTTGAGTCCCAAAACGTGCAATTATCGAAACTATATTTTTCAATAAATAGAAGCACATTCTTCCTTCATTTCTCACCAATTCACTAAAGCTATAGAGGAATTATTATAGAGAGAAATTATAAAGAGGAAGAAGAAGAGAAGTCTGCTACCTCTCTACTCCAGTATCCAGTTTATTTCTAAGGTAAGGGGTATTATTTCTTTCGTATTCATGAAGAGAGATATTATTATTCCATTCCTTATTATTATGTTGGAATAACTTGTCTATGCGAAGTATCGCATACATAGTAAAATTCTTCTGTTATTCCAATCTTTATTATTCTGTTGGAATATCCTGTCTGTGCGTATTAAGCATGACCTGGTTCCATTCTTTATTATTCTGTTGGAATATCCTGTTCGCATGACCTGGTTCCATTCTTTATTATTCTATTGGAATATCCTGTCTGTTCGAATTACGCATGACCTGGTTCCGTTATTTATTATTCTGTTGTAATAACTTGTATGTGCGGTCTATCGCATGCCTAGTGAATTCTTCTGTTATTCCATTCTTTATTATTCTGTTGGAATAACCTGTCTACGCGGACTACCGTATGCATGGTGAATTCTTCTGTTATTCCATTCTTTATTATTCTGTTGGAATAACCTGTCTATGTGGATTACCGCATGCATGGTGAATGATCCTTTGTATTCATATGAATAATATTTTCATTCAAAACGGGTTTCTGCCAGGGACAATTTCGTATTTTTTTTGACCCAAAAAATTCTGGAAAAATTTAAAATGATAATTCGATGAGTTTTCTAGATTGTGTCCAAAAATGGCGATTTTTGGATGTATAGATTAAGAGTTATGTATTTTATGGGAAAAGACTATTTTAAAAATAAATCCTTATAACTCTTTGTGGTTAACTCCAAAATTGGTGAAATTTTTATTGGGAGTACATGTATATAACAGGAGTATACCCTGTAAATTTCGGAATTTTTGGACAAAAGTAAAATTTATGATAAATGTCTAAATATTCGACAGTTTTAGCCATATAAAAAATAGTAAATGAATTTTAAAAATTCTGAGAAAAATATATGTTCAATATGAGACTATATTATGCTAAATTTCAGAAAAGAAATATTTTTGGGACTGATTTGATATTTTTCATGAAAATAAACTAGTTATGAGTAAATAAATTAAATATGTTATGTGAAGTAACAAAATTAGAAAATAGAATTTTATGACTTGGGAATCATATATAGGGTATATGCAGATTTTTGATGAGTGATTTGATCATTGGTGATGAAATCTTATGAGTATGACATTTTTGAATGATTAAAATGTATTATTTGGTAAAGTGTAAACAATTGAAATAAATTATTTATAAGTTTAAGAAGTGATTAAAATATTATTAAAATATTAATAATATTAGATTATGAGTTTATTAAGTAATTGATAATATTTGAATAAATTTAAAGTCTTTAATATTTATCTTTGATTTCGTTTGATTAGTGCTTATATCATTGTCATCATCCTCATGCTTATATTGTAATGAAAGTCATTTTTGGCTTACGTGTATATATGGACTTGTTATGATTATGACCAGAGATTATTCAGTATAATCATGACCATAATGTAACGAATGATGTGGTAAAAGTCCTCATTGGCCGGTAGTGCATTGATGAACAGTTTTTGGTATGATTATGACTAGAGATTATTCGGTATAGTCATGACCATTGATGATTTAATGAACATCCTTGGCCCGTAGTGCAGGGATGATTCGATGATGTGGTTTATTTATTAAGTTGAGTCTCAGCGATAAAAAAAATTGATGAAAACATTTTAAACCATAGAAGATACTAGATATCATGCTCTATTTGACTCTTCTAATGGATTGCTTATTCCGCTGCAGTTAAACTTGATGTCTATTGAATTATATCAGTTTAACACTGTTGAAGGCTAACGATAATTTATTCTGCATTATCTTAGCCATAATATTTCTTACTGGGCTAGTTGAGCTCACCCTTTTGCTTTCATTGTTCTCTTCAGGAAATGAGAACGTTGCAGGGACTAGTCGGGGAACGGAGTGACGGTCCAGATGTTAGCATTAGTAGTCCTCACTATTCTATGAAATAGTGTGATAATAAATGTATTGAGGACTTATTTTGAGTTTGAATATTGTCTAGAAGACAATATTTGTATTAAAACTCACAACTCATGTTGTATATTTTTAAGATTATATTTGTTTTCTGTACCATGTATTTGGCGACTCAGAATAGGTGATGTATACCTATTTTGGGGGCGTCACAGTTTGTATCAAAGCTTAGGGATATGATCCTTGGCTGAGATGTGAGACAAGAACTAGGAGGGGAGAGACGGGGAATTCCTTCGCTAGTATGACCTACCTAAGTTTATTTGGTATTTAATTGATCGGTTAGAGTATATGGATAATATGTGATATGTTAATTAACCCTTGTTTTGTGGCAGTATTTGAGAATGACAGCTGAAAATGTTAACAATGGAGTGAATGAGATCGTGGAAACACCTCTAATCACCAATCAGGATAATGTGATGTCAGGCGAATAAGGATTTAGAGATATCCATGTGGTCAGAGAAGAATTGATAGTTGCAGCCGAGATAGTCGCAGAGGTAGCAGCTGAGAGTGAGGAAGAAGAGGAAGAAGAGGAGAATTTATTAGAAGAATTTTATGATCGAAATTTAGAATTGCAAAATCGTGTTCATGAGTTAGAAGAGCGGGCTGAAGAACGGCAGGCGGTCGTGGAGCAAAAGGATTGAACAATTCAAGCTTGTGTTACCCGATATGTGATGCTTGAACAAAAGCACTCTTTGGCAGAGTATAAGATGATAAAGCTGGAATCTGAGCTGAAAGAAGAAACGACTGAACGAGTGAGAATGAGTGATGAATGGGTAAAAGCCGCATGACACGTTGATATTATGGAAAGAGATGTCCGATCTAAGAAGGCTAAAATTGATGATATGTATTTCTCTTTTTGGACAGCAATTGAGAGAACCCAACATCGAGTTTTGAATTACCTTGTACATTGCGGTCAACCTCAATTTGATATGGATCGAAGATTAATGATTCAGATCATGAAACAAGAGTTCGAAGAAGCAGTTGAAGGTGGAATATGCCCTATAGAAAAGTCAATTTCAACGGTAGTGATGACACCAAATGCTGCCCTAGACAAGTCAAAGCCGGGTAATTCAAGGGAGAACAGTTGTCATGACTTCCCAACAAATGAGGAACCCAAATGAAGTTATCACGGGTTAGTTAATTATAAATTCTTGCGAAGTCTATACCTTATTCGATACCAGTTCTACCCACTCTTTTATTTCTCCTACTTATGCTCAATGTTTAAATTTGACTCCGGAGAAATTAGACTTTGATTTATCTGTTGAAACTCCGTTGGGAGAAACCTTCATTACTTCTACTATTTCTAAATCTTGTTTGATTCAAATCGACACTTTCACGTTAACTGTCGATCTTATCTCTTTGAAAATACTTACCTTTGATGTGATTTTAGGAATCAATTGGTTAAGTACTCATCATGCTTTTCGTAAGGTTGTAAGCTTTTATATTCCTAACCAACCTGTTATGTGAATTCAAGAAAAGAAACCACTAAAGTCAATCATTGTCATATCAAGCCATAAGTAAAGAGCCCCAAGCCTTTTGCTGGTGACTTCCAAGTCTTGGAATACACCGAATCAAGAAAATCCGTAGGGGACGTCGTGAATAACGGTGGCAAGTTGATAAGTATCAATGTGACGTGATATCCAAGTCTTGGATGAGAGTCACAGTTTTTTTTTCTATCGTTAATAAATTTCCTGACGTATTCTTGAAGAACTTCCTAGCTTACCCCAGAGTGTGAAATCGAATTTTGTACTTACCCTAGCGTAGACACTCGAAATTTTCTACGCTCCTATTACTAACATTGCAGGAGGGTAGATTCGTCTTTCGGAGATAACCCTGGAAGACGGCTTACATCCATTCCGGATACTACCGGAAGTTCGGTTCTAACCCAGAACAGAAACTAGGAACATCATTTCCAACCCGGAACACAAACCGGGAACATCAATTCAAACCCCGGAACACACACCGGGAATGTCATTTCCAATCTCGGAGATAACCCAGAGATATGTAGAGCAAAAGACTGGCAACAACACCGGAGAGGAAAGTTTTGTCTCGAAAATAACACCACGACGCTCAGTTCCAGTCCCAGAGACAACACTGGGAGTAGTAACCCCATCTTTGGTGATAGCCCCAAGAGATGTCATTGTAGTTCCAGCGATAACCCCGGAAATGCTTACATATGCAATCAGCTTCAACCCCAGACATCCTGTCAAGGCACACACACCTCAGACCCGGAGTTAACAAATGGGCAGACAGGAACACCCACAGATGACAGTGAGACATACAAACAAGCAGCAGTCCAATCTCAGATGTAACCCTGAGCAACGTCTGCTTTCCGCTTAAACCGACGATAACCCTGGTGAGGAGTCACAATTTCATCTTACCATCTCAACAAGATGATATCGCGGCATACCAACAAGTAGTCCAATCTCAGCTGTAACCCTGAACAACGTCTACTTTCAACTCAAATCGACGATAACCCCGGCGAGGAGACAAACTTTATCTTGTTCCTTCGACAATGGCACGTCGTCTCAACACTTCATACATTCATACATACATCCAACAATGTCCCACAAGACCCGAGGATTGACAATCCCGAGTGACTATTACGTGTGACAATACTTTGGATAGAATTTGAAGCTTGAAGACCATGGATATAGACCCCTCTTCCTGACTTCATACAACCTCTAATCCATGTCATTGTGTAACTCTCGACACAAGCAGTCCAAAGAAGGTCAGATATACCTCGTTCGGATGCTCGGATTGAAGTTCTGCAAGTTCGAGTGGATATTACAGTGCATGAGTGCACGTACTACGAGATGATAGGACCCGCGAGGCTAGGATTCATCACGACCAGCCGCAGGTACAACTGCGGCTACCGCAGGTGTACCTGCGGCCATCTGTCTATATATACAAGCCTTGGGGTTAGCCATTTGAAAAGAAGAGGGAGGGAAAAAGGCGAGGAAGCCCTGTCCATTTTACTCTGTATACACATCTTTTGAGTGTGTCATCATCTTTAAATACTAGTTAGCTCACATATAGCTATCTTTTATCTGACGGGAGCTGAGTGTTTATCTATTTAAAGTCATAGAAGTCTACTTTGGCAGCCCACTATAAGCCTTCTTATATTCTATAAAGCCTTCTTCTCATATTAGCACACACTGTTATACACATTGAGGGTCGTGTTGTATGCGTTTGCCCGGACTTCGATCCGTGGTTTTCATTTCCGTCTGTATATATATATATATACTTATATATTTATATATTTTATATATGGACTAACATTGTCGAGTTATGCCTCAATTGGTCCTAGACTTCGGTCTGGAGCGTTTAATTACTTATATATATATATATATATATATATATATACTTATATATATAAACTGTGGTCAGACTTTGTCTGATGAGCCTAGAATTTATATCTGCTACGTTTAATTGCTTATATATATATATATATATATAACTGTTGTCAGACATATCTGATGAGTCTGGATTTACATCCAGTGCATTTAATCGCTTATATATATACACACATACATATATCTAATTGTTGTTAGACATATCCGATGAGCCTGGATTCACATTCAGTGTGTTTACTGCTTATATATATATATGTACATATATATATATATATATATATATATATTTATATTTCTGTTAGGTCTGGAGTTCACTTCGTGGCCTTTTACAACTTTATTTACATTCTGTCCTGCTTGGAGTTTATTTCGTGGAAGTTGCTCGCTTTTACAACTTTATTTACATTTTGTCCCGCCTGGAGTTTACTTCGTTGCGGTTGACCATGTTTATATATATATGTATAGATTTTACAGATATATAACTGTTTACCGCTTTCCATACAAATTGCAGTATCATGTGAGCCTAGGAATCATGTGATCATAGGTTCAGTTTACTTAATCTAGATTCGGTTCCCATGATGGACATTTTTCAGCTGTAAACAGCCTGTACATTATTTTACAGTGTCTGAATTTCCTTGGATGGTTGTCATGGCCATGAGGAGTTCGGCACTACTTTATATTATTTTCTCGAGAATGCTTCGCATCTCGAAAATAAAAGCAAACAAGCCGAACATTTAATAATAAAATGGAAGTATGAAAAAGTCTCAATTCATAATGAGCACAGGGTTTGAAAAACCTCTTTTACAAAACTTCATTGCTATATCGTGGTTAAAACTGAATTTTTCTATAAATTCAAACCCTTTGTATATAGGTGCGAACGAGGCCTCACACTACTTTGAAATAACTGCACATTGATCCACACACACACAAACACACACATTCATATAACAATTTCTTTGAAGAGTGGCGGTCACCGTGGTAACACGGATGTCGGGGGTGCCTAACACCTTCCCTCCGCATAATCAAGCCCCGGACCCAAAATGAATCCCGGTTTCACAGACCCGTCTAGCAGTGTCAAATCACTGGGTCAATGTGCAAACCTTTTTCGGTTGCATTGGTGCGACCATTTAAATACACCAACTGGCGACTCTTAAAGTCAAATCGTCGACATTATACATGTCGGACCTTTTTCACTTGTTTTTTCAAACAAATCTCATATTAACACGAGAACACCAAAGAACAAGTAACGAGGGCTTAAGCCGCTATTACAAGCTTTTCAAAATTGTTATATGCTTGTGTGTGAATGTTGCATTTACATTTATGATGAATGTGTACGAATGCATCTTTATTTATTGCACTGCTAAATATCTATCTGTGATATTAGTGCTTTACACATGTCATCATTTTGCATAAACGGTGAGACACGTTGTATGTGAATGTATGTTGTGTGGTTCCTCCATCAGGAGGCTATCCTGTCGGTGTTTGATTATTGGATTCGTGGGAAGAATAATTCCCTGGGGCTCAGGAAAGGCACCACCCAAATTCGCTCCAGTTGAAAGACCGGATTAACTTTCCGTCGAGTAAATTACGATGATTTGGGAACCTTCATGCCAAAAAGACATGAGAGAAACCCTAAGATAGGTCAACCTCTGATAAACCAAATGCAGAGAAAAGTCTCTTCATACTTTCCATTTTCAATTACTTGTAAACGCATTTACTTATAATTTTATTCCATGTTCATCCATATCTAATGGAAAATATGAAGAATAATTGTGCATACATAACATGTTATCAATTAACAACCGGTTTTGTAGGACAAAATTCCTAAACGGACATGTTATGATAACATTTGCATTACCCTAAGACTAAACTACGTAATTCTTTTGTAGGGAAGCAATTGGGCCTGTTACCCGCTCAAAGTCCAAAAATGCCACAGGCCTACAGCCAATCATGTCTTCTTCTGACCAGTCTAATGCTGTTCCCGAGAAGAATTTGACGAATTGAGTAAACAAATTATAGACTTGGCCATTCTGCTGAAAGAATTGTACCAGTCCACTCTGGGTACGAAAATACCTACACATACTGAATCCTCTACACAAGGAGGAGTTCAAGGGCTACAAAAAACAATTCCAGAACATCAGTTAGATACGACCAACAAAGACCCTAAAAACACTCATCTCAAATGAGATCCAGACACCGGTGATATCAGGAAGAAGGTCCTCCAAATGGAGGAAACCATCCGCATTCTCAAAGGGATTGGAACACATGACAGTGTTTCATATACAGGCCTTTGCATATTTCCTGGTGTTCATTATCCAGAGAAATTCAAGACCCCTGATTTTGAGAAATATGACGGATTAGGGGATCATTATACACATTTAAAATTTTTCATTGGAGAACTTGGGTCTTACGCAAAAAATGAAAAGCTCCGAATGCAGCTGTTTCAGAAAAGTCTAACTGGAGAAGCCCGTTCATGGTATATCAGATTAGACAACTCAAAGATTCATAGCTGGGAAGAGCTGGCTCACACCTTCCTCACTCAATACAGTTTTCAATCTCAGATGGCTCCTGACCGGTACCAAATTACTAAGGTCAAGAAACAGTCTAATGAGTCATTTAGAGAGTACGCTCAAAGGTGGAGGCGCCTTGCTGCTCAAGTTATTCCTTCCATGACAGAATCAGAAATGGTCATGACCTTTATAGATGTACAAGAAGCTCTTTTCTATGAAAGAGTTCTAGCTAGTATTGGCAAACCATTCTCTAAATTGATCAAACACGACGAGATGGCTGAAATGGGATTGAAGTCCAGTAAAATTCAAGACCTAGCCGCTCTTAAAGCTGTTGCTGAGCACATCCAGTCCGGATCTTATGGAAACAACCCCCAGAGGGTCCATAAAAAGAAAGAGGAGGATGTTTTCTTGATACTACAAGGACAAAAAGGAAATCAAAGCATGCCTCTACAGAGGAGAAACTACTCCCCTTTTCCATCACAATCTTCAAACCCTCCATTGCCTAAAAGTGGAGAAGTAAAGCGACCTCGAACGTTCACACCCTTAGGGGACTCACTCGAGAATATTCTTGCTCTTCTGACTGCTCAGAAGAAAATTACACAGCTTTTTCCACCAGTCAACCCTAATGGGAGGGGTTTTAATGCTACTCGGAAGTGTGCTTATCATGTCGGGACACTTGGAAATGATACTCAAGATTGTTGGGCCTTGAAACATAAGATTCAAGATCTAATAGACAACGGTGAGATCGTGGTCACTAAATCAGATCAACCTCATGTGCAAGACAACCCTCTTCCTCAACACAAAGAAGAAGAGGTCAACATGATCAGTTGGAACACTGTACAAGGTTCCAATTCTAATGGCGAATCATCCTAACCCATCATAGACGGTGTTGACAAATGGTATTATGCAAAGTTCCAGTTTACCATGGAACGAAAAATGAAAGCTCTTTGCAAACAAATTGAGCAATTGGCAGAACTGGTAACCCACTAGCATCAAGTCACAGGCCAATTAATCAGGCAGGAGCATGCCTATCTCCTTCCATTTGTTGTAAATAATCCACCAACACCTTCAGAAAGCGAAGCTATGGAGGATAAGGTTGCAAAGCGAGCAAATGCTAAAGCCTGTCGGGATTTTGCCAATCAGAGGGAATTCACCTATTTGGGCCAATCTATGGAGGAGATACTTCAAATGTTGATCAACGAAGGAAGAATTACATTCCTTCTCCCTCCCATCAATCCCTGCTCAGGGCGGTTCAATCCTGATGAAATGTGTAAATATCATTCACATACTCACGATCACAACACAGAAGAATGTTGGGCACTCCGCCATCTCATTTAGAATCTTATTGATAGCGGCGTCCTACAAATAACAGATGATTACACTGTGCAACTCAAGGGTGGGAATGTATATCCTACCAAATGGAAGGGATCAGTAGTAGTTATATCTGAAGTGGATGATGAGACTGTCAAAGTATTTCCCATACAACCAATTCAAATCAAAGGAGTTGACAATCCTTTGAAAGTGGTCGCACTAGAGCCAATTCCTTTACCTTTCAAACCACAACATCATGTTGTCAGCTTACACAAAGTTCCATGGAATTATGGAGACACTGAAGGATCCACGTCTCATACTACTGCTACAGTGTTGAAGGAAAATCCACTGTACCTTCCTCAATGGGTTGTCAAACCTACTTGCAAAATAAAGGGTAAGTTGCCCGTGGAGAAGATTGAAAAATTCCTCCGTACTATGGGCCACAATGAAGCCAAAGTGGTTTTAAGCTTGCGATAAGCTCCACACTAGATTTCGTTATTGGATTTGGTTCTCTCTTCCGAGGATCATCGGAAGATCTTATTGAAGGTTTTAGAAGAAGCCTACTTACCAAAATCAGTGGATGTGGAAAAATTTCAACATTTGGTTGATCACATTATCAACAACAATGTGATATCCTTCACTGATGAGGACATACCTCCCGAAGGGACCGGTCATTGCAAGCATTTGTATATTACAGTTTTGTCTTCCGGGAACATGCTAGCAGGAGTATTGATATATGGAGGCTCATTTCTAAATATCTATCCTTATGCCACCTTGGTAAAGATGAATATCAATCTCAAGCGGATCCAAAACAGCCATACGGTCATCAGAGCTTTTGATGGATCCCGACAAAATTTCGTTGGAAAGATTGAATTGCCAATTGAGATTGGTCCCAATACATTCAATGTACCTTTCCACGTCCTCAAGATAGAAACAGGATACATCCTGATCTTGGGGAGACCATGGATACACATGGCTGGAGCTGTTCCCTCCACCTCACATCAACAACTCAAATACATTATCAACAACAGTCTAGTTACTGTCAACGTTGAGCCGAATTGTCCTGAACAAGGAGCTCTACCAATTATCAGCTTCAATTCAAAAGTTGAACCGGCTAGTTCCCATACTCTAAAAGTGAGTAACACGCAATACCATTCTATTGGAGCGCCACTTCCCATACCCAAGATTTCTGCCGAGGTTATGTCGACCACTCAAGAAATGATGTTATTCGGTCATCAACCTGGACAAGGGTTTGGTAAAGATAAGCAGGGTATTAAGCACCCTATCCAAATGTCCAGTCAAATCGGAATAGCCGGACTAGGCTATTTTGCCAGTTCCAGTCATAGAAATCCTCATAAGCACAAGCAGGTTCATCAAGCTTCCGCCGCACGACAATTTTCTATACCTTTACCTCATGAGTTAATGCAATCTCCAGTAAAGGTTCCAGCCCATGTTATGGCTATGCTATTTCCAAAACCAGTTCTAATCAAAGCAAAAGAGATGCTGATTCCTGATCCCGAGGTGGAAGAAAAGGAACGGAAACATAAACATGACCTTGACTTGATGATGGCAGGTATTCGCATCATTGTTCATGATGAATATACAAACAAATACACCCCAAACGATGATTACCCAGATGTCATGGTTATCATTCGGGAGAAGGAGGACAATGACAATCCTTCCATCACTGTAGTCTATCAGGACTTTTCCCTCGACAATTGGAGCAGCACTCCATGCATTGGTCGACAAGGGTAAAATGGGCAGAAAATCCATCTGCTCTGTAGATAACTTTAATCGCTTGATTTCCTTTACAGAACTAGTAGTTATTTTATAAAGTACATGCTAACACTTTTGTATGATCGAACAGTTGCATTTATTAAGTGAAAGCATCTTTTGTTTCAGGACTCTGAATTTAGATGTGCTTGTACTTCCTGATAAGGTGCCTTCTCTCCACAAGGGCTGTAACTTTGATGCAAAGTTGGACTCAGACTTGATGGACATCCAAGATGACATTGAGACACTTCAAGAGATTAAGGAATGGGTTGCAGACAAACCCAAATCAAATCTTGATCAAACCACTCCTTTAAATCTCGGAACCTTAGACAACCCTAAGCTAATCCAGATTAGTTCAGACCTTACCACAAATCAACGGAATGACATGGTTACACTATTAACCCAATTCCAGGATGTGTTTGCATGGTCTCATGAAGACGTGGTAGGTTTGTCCACTGACATTGTTCTTCATTGCCTTCCCATTAAAGAAGGATTCAAGCCAGTTAGGCAAAAGCTCAGGCGATTGAAACCCGAGTGGAGTTTAAAGGTTAAAGATCAAATTGTGAAACAATTTCAAGTTGGCATCATCAAGGTGTCTACATATCCGGAGTGGATATTCAACATTATTCCCGTACCTAAACCAAGGGGAAAGGTGCGAGTCTGCGCGGATTACTTGGATTTGAACAAAGCTTGCCTTAAAGATAGCTTTCTCTTGCCCTTTATCCACATTCTTATTGACAATACTACTCAATACGGAATGTACTCCTTTGCTGATTGCTCTATGGGGTACCATCAAATTATGGTCGCTGAGGAAGATCGTGAGAAAAATGCTTTCATCACGCCTTGGGGAACCTTTTGCTACATACGGTTGTCATTCGGCCTCATCAACGTCGGGGCAACCTATCTACGAGCTATGATGGCTCTTTTCCATGATTTAATGCTCAAGGAGATAGAGATCTACGTGGATGACATCATTGTCAAATCCCAGAAGGAGGATGACCACTTAGACCATCTCACAAAACTTTTCAATAGGTTGCGTAAGTACAATTTGAAGTTGAATCCCGCCAAGTGCGCCTTTGGTTTTAAGTCAAGCAAGTTGCTAGGTTTCCTAGTCAGCCACAAAGGGATTGAACTGGATCCTACCAAAATCCAGGCCATCAAGGAAATGCCCATTCCTCAGACAGAGAAGGAAATACAGGGATTTTTTGGGAAGGATCAACTTCATTAGTAGATTCATTTCTTAACTCACAGCAACCTGTGAGCTAATCTTCAAGTTGTTAAGGAAGAACTCCTCCATGAAATGGAATGATGAGTGTCAGAAAGCCTTCCTCACAATCAAAGAGCAACTGATTAACGCTCTTATTTTGGTACCACCCAGGGATGATGTTCCCCTGTTTATGTACCTGTCTATAAATGATAATGCCATGGGCTGCATGTTGGGGCAAAAAGATAATAGAGGCCAAGAATGAGCTATCTATTACCTCAGTAAAAGATTCAGCATCAGTGAACACAAGTACACTCTGATTGAGAAGGCGTGTTGTGTTTTAGCATGGGCTTCCATGAGGTTACAGCAATACCTCCATGGTCACACAACCCATCTCATATCCCGAATGGATCCTCTCAAGTATGTGTTCAGTAAGCCCATACTGAATTGTCGACTATCCAGATGGCAGTTGATCCTACAGCAATTTAACATCGTCCATGTGATGCAAAAGTCTGTCAAAGGTCAAGGAATTGTGGATCAACTGGCCGCCGTACCTGCAGGGGATTATAAACCCTTAGAAACATACTTTCCTGACGAAGGAGTAATGACAATTCAGCTACAACAACAGTACGATACATGTCGTACGTGGAGAATGTATTTTGATGGAGCTGTTAATTTAGAAGGCTCTGGAGCTGGAACAGTTTTAATATCCGGTACGGGGGAGAAGTATCCCATCGCCGTCAAATTACAGTTTGTCAGCACCAACAACACAGCTGAGTATGAAGGTTGTATCATGGGGCTAAAACTTGCCCGTTCAAAGGGCATCAGACGGTTAACTGTCTTTAGGGATTCCGAATTGGTAATCAAGCAATCCACAGGAGTCTATCAAACCAAAGAATTACATTTGCTGCCTTACCATTGGCAAGTTTTACAGATAGCTTTGGAGTTCGAAGAAATCTCCTTTCTACACATTCCTCGTAATAGGAATGATTTTGCAGATGCATTAGCAACGTTAGCCTCCTTGGTTTACATACCTGACAAGGAAAATATGCCAAACATCACGTTTTCTCTACAAAAAGCCACAGTCTATAGGAATTACATTGGAGAAGTATCGGATGAGCTACCTCCCATCCACAACCCTTGGTATCAGCACATCAAGGAGTAGCTACTGAGAAGAGGCGGATTCATCAACTTGTTATGAAATTCTACCTGAGCGGAGATGCATTCTATAAAAGAGATGCATGATTAGGTCTCCTCAGATGTCTTGACAAAGACCAAGCTCAGAGACTCATGGATGAGATCCATGGTGGAGTATGTGGCCCTCACATGAGCGGACCCCTACTTGTCCAGAAGATCCTCAAAATAGGGCATTATTGGCTTACACTCAAAGTTGACTGTGATGATCACGTCAAGAGGTTCTATCAATGCCAGATTCATGGGAATGCTATCCACGTCCCTCTAAGGGAACTCCACAATATGAGTTCACCATGGCCCTTCTCAATGTGGGGAATGGACGTGATCGGGCCCATCGAGCCCAAAGCCAGTAATGGACATCGATTCATATTCACCATGATCGACTACTTCACCAAATGGGTAGAAGCAACATCCTTCCCCAAGGTTACTAAATAAGTTATCATTGTTTTCATCAGAAACAATGTCATCTGTCGATATGGACAAGCAGAGGTCATTGTGTCAGACAATGCTAAGAACATCAACAACAAAATGATGGAGGAGTTATGCAAAAAATTCCACATCAAACATCTAAAATTCGTCATCTACCGTCCAAAGATGAATGGTGCTGTTGAAGCGGTTAATAAAAACATCAAAAAGATCATGCAGAAAATGTCCGCCAATCATAAAGGATGGTCTGACCTCTTGCCTCTGACTTTATTAGCATACAGAACTTCTATGCGTGCTTCCACTGGGGCAACCCCCTACTCACTAGTCTATGGGATGGAAGCAGTGCTCCCCATAGAAGTGGAAATGGAATCCCTCAGAGTATTGATGGATGCTCAGTTGGATGAAGACCAATGGGTACAAGACAGGTATCACCAGTTGTCTCTAATAGACGAAAGGCGATCCACGGCTATCTTCCATGGTCAGTTATATCAGCAAAGGATCGCACGATCCTACAATAGAAAAGTTCGACAACGGCAGTTCAAACAACATGACTTGGTTTTGAATAAGATCATTGACAACCAAGATCAATCTAAGGGAAAATTCGCTCCTAACTGGGAAGGCCCATTTGTTGTCAAGGAAGTATTGATAGGAGGTGCTCTCAGATTGTAGGAAATGGATGGCGATGAATTTCCACATTTCATCAACTCGAACACCGTGAAACGGTACTATGTCTGAAGTTACCATCAAACAAACATCCTGGTTTTGATCATCAAATCACCAGTCATTCCGGTTTTGAACCCTTTCCTTTTTGAATACTCTTCTGCCCCTCAGGGAAACATACACTTCAAACCAGTAGCCTTGTATCACTTCATTTCAAACCTTTCATAATTTTGGTTATCCTGAAGACGGGATTAAACCTTTCACACTTGCAGTTTATCTTGAAGACGGGATTAAACTTTTCTACACTTGCAGTTTATCCTGAAGACGGGATTAAACTTTTCTACACTTGCAGTTTATCCTGAAGACGGGATTAAACTTCTCTACGCCTGTAGTTTATCCTGAAGACGGGATTAAACTTTTCTACGCTTACAGTTTATCCTGAGGATGGGATCAAACTTTTTCACACCTGTTTTTTGTCCCCATTATGGGATCAAACTTTCTTCTCCCCGCAGTATAGACTGCACATGGGATTTACACTTCTCACAAATAGAAGATTCGGTGACCATCTAAGCTGCGATCGTTCAAAGAGCAATACCAACTCATAAGAGATGAAATTAACTAGGCTTCTCACAAATAAAAGTACTGGCGACCTTCTGTGGTGCGGTCAATCTCAGAGAGGAAGAAACCATTTTCCTCTCCACATTTCATACAGATACCAGTCCCAAGACACCAAAGATGGTAGGGATTTATAGAAATCAATTATCCGTTCTGAGATCTCTTGCGATGTCTCAATGTCCATCTATCAAGGATAAGTTCAGAATGCATCAAGATCACAAGGCCCTGAAGAAACAAGCAAATATCAAATAAGTATCAAGGCATAACTAAACGGGAAGTGAATTAAGATATATTTCCCTGCCATACATAATACTATTTGATATATACATATGTGTTGTACATGACAAAATGGCTAAGCTAGTCTGTGCAGGAAAATACAAAGCTATCTACAGATCTGTGTACATGCGAACTATCAGATCTAACATATCATCCTTCTCTGAAGACGGAGGTAGAAATGCAAGCTCCTGCCCAAGAGTATCTACACAAGCTAGCAGATCAGAGGATAACTGCATGGTGGCATAATGCTCATCAATGTAAGCACTCATATCGGCAAGACTGACAGTCATCTGGGATCTCACTAAAGCGTTGTCTGCAATGGCCACATCCCTAGCAGATAAGGCGGCATCCCGCTCCGCAATCAATGCATCCCTAGCTGATCTAGCCTCATCCCTCTCTAATAGAGCCTTATCTCTCTCATCAAGAGCTGTCAACATCACGACCCTAGCCTGATCTCTATCATAGGTCATCAGATGTAAGCTCTGCTCCAAATATTGTGCCGAATACTGAGTAACAGTGGCACTCGGGGTGGGAGAATCCATCACAAATGCTGGCAGCCCAGCAGTTAAATCATCGATGGGAATAACAGCCTCCTCTATAGGCTCCTCATCGTCAGAATCAATCCCCTGCACTGTGGATACTGCCGCAGCCGATGCAGTCTCTGTCTCCATCCATGCGAAATACTCTACAGAACAACCTAGATGACTGACAGAAAACTCAGCCAGCTCTCGCTAATCCCAACAGGCATACAACCTGGATCTGTCCTCCACTGATAAATGGTGTGACACGAAGCGCTGACTCACTGCCCCCTCATATGGATGAAAATCCTGAAACTGGTCAAACTGACACATCATGGCCAATAAGTTGTAAGTGATCATGCCCCTTAATCCAGCCAGAGGGAGGTAATCCATTCCCGGAGCATGATTAATGAATCTGTAGGGTGAACTAAGCCCTGAACACGGCAATATGGCAAACAGATCCCTAATCCCTGCCTAAAAAATGACCACGATGCAGCATCTGTACACTCCGCAGGCTGAAAGGAGTACGACATGACTATATCATGGGTGAAACAAAACCCCTGTTGTCTAAATATGCCAATCGGTCTCAAGTGTGACATAAACCACACGTACAGCATGACCGAGATACTTGTAAACACTCCTACCGGATAGGTGCAACAATATGTAGCTGACCTCAGTGTCTCTGCGATAATCATCGGTACAATGGTACGACCCTCCCTAAGAGCTCTCACTACCATAATGACGCCGATATCTAGCTCATCCATGTACCACGGCATGGAGACGTATGACAATACGCATAGAAGCAGTACATTTACTCTGGCTGAACGCCAATGATCCTCCGGTGTGGTGAAATCCCCAGAATGTTATGCATAGCTTTCCTCAGAGCCAAACCTATCAAACAAGAAACGCTGGGATATCACGTGGCCGGATGTAATCTCGTCCTGGACCACTCTACGTCTCAATCCATTGAGGGTCATGAACTATCTGCTCATATCTCCAATAGCCATATGCACGCAAGGTCTGTCCAGCGGCAGCATCGTCAACCATGCATACTCCTCCAAAGTAGGAGTCAACTCCTGGGTCCCAAATCGGAAAACCTTCCTCTCCGATACCTAGTGCTCTAGCATACCCTCTACAAATCCTATGGGAACCTGAAACATCAATATAGTCATAGTATGCTGCAGCAAATCATCTACGATCACCATGTCTGATGGTGATATATTATCATACCATGAGCGCATACCAGATACCACCAAAAATGGTGGGGTATGATCAATACGGCTAATTGTCGAAGAAGACATCTGTACGGGCCGTGTCATAAGACCATCCAGGGGTCAATGCTGAATATCTCTGGACATACATACATATGTATAACATAATAACATGCATGATACAATAGATGGTAATATGATATAGGGAATGGAAAACTGTGCATACATTCCTAAGTATATCATCATCTAATACATCTCTGTACAACTAAAATACAGGGAAATGCGGTGAAGCTACCCAACAGCTAACAGAGGCCTATCAAAAGAGATAGCGAGAAATACATCAGAAAAAGTCAAGAGTGTCGATGTCTACATCATCGATACTGTCCACCTGATGTAACTCCTCATGAGTCACTGGATCTCTATCTACAGGGATGTCAGGCCGATACAAAGGATGATCTGCACCGGCAAAACCATATGGGTCACCTGAGGGACCAGCGCCAGAGCTGGAAGGATCAAAAGTATCTACCTCTGCAGGATCTCTGCCCAAATGTCGAATAAAAAGATGTGACCGGTCCAGCTGCCGAGTCAATCTGTTAATCTGTGTCACATGAGTCGGATCTCTGAAATAGGCTAGCCAATCCATCATCATCACCTCATAGTCCAGCAAATAGAGTGACTGAGTCTGGTGGAACCACCGCTCATACAATGCCCTAAGGTAACCCCAGGGACAACGATGGGGGTAGAATGGAGAAGAACCTCCCAAATCCCCAGCCATGGACGATCACTCTATAGTCATCATGCAAGGCCTGATACATCAAATGCAGATCAACATCAGACTCCTTGACTCCTCATCAATAGGAAATAAGGAAGATTAAAGATCTAACTTCATACCTCATTTGCGTGTAGGTATACTGAAGGATGCCTACTCAAGTCACCTAGAAGATCTGGGTTCACCACTTGAATACCTGGCAATTCCCTATGGGGAACACGTACATCAGGAGTAGGAACCTCAATCGGTGCATCCTCCTCCTCATCCTCGACATTTAGCACTTCAACTCGAATAGGACGTATCACCGCCACTGCTAAACGACGAGGCTGTCTAACAAAACGACGCTGAGGCTCTTCAAAAGCCCTTCTCCGAACTCCAAAAGTGGCCCTACGGGAACTACTCGGCTGATCCGGATCCATAATATCTGGACAACAAGTCTCCAAATCACCTCAGAAAAGGTGTGGTAATTTCTTACCTGGAGTCTTTTCAAAATGCATTCTATGATTACATGCATACATGCATTATTTTAACATACATCTACAATAGAGTTAAAAATGCATGACTACCCAATACCTACATTTTGGGAAATTTTTACCATAGCCCCCTTTGTAAATGGGACTATCCATATGCACATAGGCATGACTAGGTGGCCACTCAGTAGCACACCTATACACATTCATATACATCCTATATGCATTAATACATTGCAGTAAAAAATCCGTAAGTGTAGTTTAGTTACCAAGATTATTTTGCTTGTCTGCCTTTACTCATTTGTCCTCAGATAGGATAAGAAATGACAGTAAAAGGGGCCAATTTGACTGTTTCAAAAGTCAAATTTTTTTACATCATTATGTTCAGCATGGTTTAATATTAACATTTGCTATGTTGAATATTTTTTATCAAGTCATATCAGCATACATATTCAGTACTATGTGTCTAAATGCATTTCATGCAATAAGTCATTTTCCAACGGACAGAAATTGGAAAAAAAAAATACATGCATGTGTTACCAGGATAGTGAAGAACGCTTGTACGGTGGAAGAATATGCAGAAAGTTTCCCGAAATCAGCAGATCTGAAGAAGAGCTCACGGATTTCCTTCGTTGCGCAACTTGAAAATGACTTATGAAAGCATCCAGCCGCCTATACATAGGCACGGTTGGCCGCAGGCTAACCCGCAGCTCCTACAGGTACACCTGCGGCACCCCTTCATGAGCCCCACACCTCTGGCTCACTCCAGTTAGAGTTGCAAAGGAGGTCTCACAAG
This sequence comes from Panax japonicus, assembly GCA_020205505.1. NCBI lineage: Eukaryota > Viridiplantae > Streptophyta > Magnoliopsida > Apiales > Araliaceae > Panax > Panax japonicus. The sequence continues at coordinate 21,671,595 of CM035110.1, read as the reverse complement.
CTGAAAAGGCCAAATCAGGAATAAAAATGCTACGCGATTGAGCGGAATAGCCTGAAATCTTGGTTTCTCGTCGGTCAGAGTTAAACTCTCGTCATCTCAAAGGTATTCACCTGAATGCAGGGTATACTATACCAATGAGCTCAGCTTTCACAAATCATGCTCAAAAATACCCCACAAAGGTCCGATGCCGTCATTTGCAGGGTCACAACCCTAAACCTCCCCGGCGGGGGTTACAACGCAAAACCACGATATATCAAACCTCCCCGGTGGGGGTTACAAAGTCGAAGTTATTAACATCTATGTATCTCCGGCGGGGTCACAACGCACATCCTTCAAACTTCTGTATGTCCTCGGCGGGGGTTACAACGCAATGCAATGATTGACACATACATCAATGAAGGTCAAGCAGCCTTGACGTCATGTTAGCCGATGGCAGGTAAACCCATCGAAGCAACCTTCCCCGACGGGGGTCACAACGCAATGCTACCATTGACATATACATCAATGAAGGTCAAGCAGCCTCTATAATGCACCCAGCAGGGATTTATCTGGTGATACACACATCAGCGAAGATCAGGCAACCCTGATAACAACAAACTATTGGCAGTAACTCCGACAGAGTGAGGGAATATGTTATACACATCCTCAAATAGACAAAGATTTATCCCCACAGATCTCTTACACACAAGAGGTACCTTTATGGAATATAAGCCAGTGTCTAGGATTCAAGACTTTGGTGATAGCCCCAACGTCAACATCCTTGGAGACTTAGATTGCATGTCTAAGCCATCACTGATTGTCATCCCAACAGGATTACCTGACAATCATTCATGCACTCTACATGCATTTGTATCATGTTGCTGCATATAGCATCATGTTTATCTTGCTTGCATTTCAAGTGTCTAGTATTCTTTATCCTATCCATGCCTTGCATTGCATGAATATGATAAAGAGGGGCATCTGTAGACACACGAAACTTTCTGCGCTCCTATTACTAACATTGCAGGAGGGTAGATTCATCTTTTGAAGATAACCCTGGAAGACAGCTTACATCCATTCTGGATACTACCAGAAGTTCAGTTCCAACCCAGAACACAAACTGGGAACATCAGTTCCAACTCGGAACACAAACTGGGAACATCAGTTCAAACCCCGAAACACACACCGGGAATGTCATTTCTAATCTCGGAGATAACCCGGAGATATGCAGAGCAAAAGACCAACAACAACACCAGAGAGGACAGTTTTGTCTCGACAATAACATCGCGACGCTCATTTCCAGTCCTAGAGACAACATTGGGAGTAGCAACCCCATCCTTGGTGATAGCCCCAAGAGATGCCATTACAGTTCCGGCGATAACCCCGAAAATGCTTACATATGCAATCAGATTCAACCCCAGAAATCCTGTCAAGGCACACACACCTCAGACCCGGAGTTAACAAATGGGCAGATAGGAAAAACCACAGATGACAGTGAGACATACAAACAAGCAGCAGTCCAATCTCAGATGTAACCCTGAACAAAGTCTGTTTTCCGCTTAAACCGACGATAACCCTGGTGAGGAGTCACAATGCCATCTTACCATCTCAATAAGATGATATTGCGGCATACCAACAAGTAGTCCAATCTCAGCTGTAACCCTAAGTAACGTCTACTTTCAACTCAAACCGGCGATAACCCCGACTAGGAGTCGGAGTTAACAAATGGGCAGATAGGAAAAACCACAGATGACAGTGAGACATACAAACAAGCAGCAGTCCAATCTCAGATGTAACCCTGAACAAAGTCTGCTTTCCGCTTAAACCGACGATAACCCTGGTGAGGAGTCACAATGCCATCTTACCATCTCAATAAGATGATATTGCGGCATACCAACAAGTAGTCCAATCTCAGCTGTAACCCTAAGTAACGTCTACTTTCAACTCAAACCGGCGATAACCCCGACTAGGAGTCAAACGTCATCTTGTTCCTTCAACAATGGCATGTCATCTCAACACTTCATACATACATACATACATCCAACAATGTCCCACAAGAATCGAGGATTAACAATCCTGAGTGACTATTACGCGTGACAGTACTTTGGATAGAATTTGAAGCTTGAAGACCATGGGCATAGACCCTTCTTCCTGACTTCGTACAACCTCTAATCCATGTCATTGCGTAACTCTTGACACAAGCGATCCGAAGAAGGTCAGATATACCTCGTTCGGATGCTCGGATTGAATTTCTACAAGTTTGAGTGGACATTATAGTGCATGAGTGCACGTACTATGAGACAATGGGACCCACGAGGCTCAGATGCATTACATCCTGCCGCAGGTACAACTGTGGCTGCCGCAGCCGCAGGTGTACCTGCGGCCATCCGTCTATATATACAAGCCTTGGGGTCAGCCATTTGAAAAGAAGAGGGAGGGAAAAAGGCGAGGAAGCCCAGTCCATTTTACTCTGCATACACATCTTTTGAGTGTTTCCTCATCTTTAAACACTAGTTAGCTCACATATAGCTATCTTTTATCCGGCGGGAGTTGAGTGTTTATCCAATTAAAGTCATAGAAGTCTACTTTGGCAGTCCACTGTAAGCCTTCTTATATTCTATAAAGCCTTTTTCTAATATTAGCACACACTGTTATACACATTGAGAGTCGTGTTGTGTGTGTTTGCCCGGACTTCGGTTCGTGGTTTTCATTTCTGTCTATATATATATATACTTATATATGGACTAACATTATCGAGTTATGCCTCGATTGAACCTAGACTTCGGTCTGGAGCGTTTAATTGCTTATATATATATATATATATATATATATATATATATATATATATATATATATATATAAACGGTGGTCAGACTTTGTCTGATGAGCCCTGATTTTATATCTGATGCGTTTAATTGCTTATATATATATATATATATATTTATATATATATAATTGTTGTCAGACATATCTGATGAGCCTGGATTTACATCCAGTGCGTTTAATCGCTTATATATATATACATATATATAATTGCTGTTAGACATATCCGATGAGCCTGGATTCACATCCAGTACGTTTACTGCTTTTATATATATATATGTATATATATATATATATATATATATATATATATTTTAACATTTCTATCATGCTTGGAGTTCACTTCGTGGCCTATTATAGCTTTATTTATATTTTATCCTGCCTGGAGTTTACTTCGTGACAGTTGATCGCTTTTATAGCTTTATTTATATTTTGTCCTGCCTGGAGTTTACTTCATGGAGGTTGACCATGTTTATATATATATATATATATATATATATATATATATATATATATATATATTTACAGCTTTTACATATATATATATATAACTGCTTTCTGCTTTCTATACAAATTGCAGTATCAAGTGAGCCTAGGAATCATGTGATCACAGGTTCAATTTACAGAATCTAGATTCAGTTCCCATGATGGACATTTTTCAACTGTAAGCAACCTGTACATTATTTTACAGTGTCTGAATTTCCTTGGATGGCTATCATGCCCATGAGGAGTTCGGCACTGCTGTATATTATTTTCTCGAGAATGCTTCGCATCTCAAAAATAAAAGCAAACAAGCCAAACATTTAATAATAAAATGGAAGTATGAAAAAGTCTCAATTCCTATTGAGCACAGGGTTTGAAAAACCTCTTTTACAAAACGTCATTGCTATATCGTGGTTAAAAGTGAATTTTTTTATAAATTCAAACCCTTTGTATATAGGTGCGAACGAGGCCTCGCACTACTTTCAAATAACTGCACATTAATCCACACACAGACAAACACATACATTTATATAATAATTTCTTTGAAGAGTGGCGGTCACCGTGGTAACACGGATGTCGGGTGTTGCCTAACACCTTCCCTCTGCATAATCAAGCCCCCGGACCTAAAATGAATCTCGGTTTCACAGACCCGTCTAGCAGTGTCAAATCACTGGGTCAATGTGCAAACCTTTTTCAGTTTTATTGGTGCAACTAGTTAAATACACCAACTGGCAACTCTTAAAGTCAAATCGTCGACATTATACATGTCGAACCTTTTTCGCTTATTTTTTCAAAAAAATCTCACATTAACATGAGAACACCAAAGAACAAGTAACGAAAAGGGACACTCAAAAATCCCAACGTCGACACCCAGTGCAAAACCCATTTCTTCAACCCTTAAATATTGCTGCAACCAAAACGAACGTGTAATGCGCTAAAGACGTTGGCTCGAGCTGTTGAAGATTACAACCATACTATTAAATATTATCGTGGAAAAAGCGAACGTGGTAGCTGATGCATTGAGTAGAAGATCATATGTGTTTACGAGTGTGACGTTGTTAACACAAAGACCCATTTCGTATAACTTACAAATGATGAAGATAGAGTTAAAGACTCTAGGGACCCATGTGAAGATAACGAATATACGAGTAGTTAAAGCCGTTCAAGCTACACACCCGAATCTGATGAATGTGAAGAAGAAGGTTCAAGAAGCCGTTATCTCAACCCTCGATTTAATTGTCCCATTTTAAATCCTCGATCCAGTAGGAACTGTTGCTTATCGACTCGTTTTACCACCAAGTATGTCGCATGTTCATAACGTTTTTCACGTATTGATGTTACGTAAATATGTGGACGACCCGAACCACATTATTGAATTGGAACTAGACGAGATAACAGAAGATTTAATATATGAGGAGATACATGTTAAAATCTTGGATAAGAAGGATCCTATTTGACACTCAAAGGTTATACCTCAAGAGTTAGAATCTAAAATGAAGTCAAGGTATCCTCACCTCTTCGGCATACCAGGTACGTACATAAATTTTGAGGGCAAAATTTCATAAGGAGGGGAGATTGTGAGACCCCAGATTTTATGAATAAAGATTTAAATTTCTCGAAATATTTTTTTAAATATTATGGTGTGGATTTGATATAATGTTATAGTTGTGGGTAATATTTACAAATTTTGCAAAGTAAGCAAGTGGTTATATAATATTCGATTGGTCGGGGAATATTCGTTTTAACAGGAAATATTCGTACGACAGCACAATCATTAGTGGACCCCACAATGGAAGTATTGTCATAGTAAAAAATGACAGAATTATCTTTTATTAAAATAACGGCAAAAGTGTTACCATTTAAACTGTTGAACTACCTGGTAGTAAAAGTACAGTAATACGCGTGGTCGCATAGTAGCACACGGTATTGGTTATTGATTCTTACGTGAGAAGTTACTCAGTTATACTCAATTATTGCTACAATAATTGTTGCATCATATCTCTCATATTATTGATTCAATTATTATCACAGCATCATCTGTATAATATGTAATATTATTAAATCAATAATTGAGACGGCAAAATTATTCATATTATTATTTGAAATATTGACAATGTCTAGAAGTTCTGTCAAGGAGAGGTTTGGTCATCTAATTGCGCGTCAATAAGTAGAAATCCTTATCGAAAAGCCCATTCTTTCCTAGAAACGACCTGGTTGTTAAATATTGTGAATTATAATATTAATGATGAATAAATTCGTGTTGATTAAAGATGAAATTGATAGTTCCATTGTGTTGGAATTATTAGTGTTAGTGGAAATCGACATCTATTCCGATGATAATTGATGTCTGGGGGTTATATTGATAAATTGGGTAATTAATAGGATAAATGAGCAACTAATTGCTACTAATTCATATGCTTATATAACTATTTGTTCACATGTGTGTACTATTGAATCACATTCTTGTACTATTAGGGGAGTTGGTGCAAGATTGATAATACTTGCATGACTAAGTTAAAAATGGAGGTATAGATGGAGGTACTATACTGTAATTCGTATTTTCACATGATTATAACTATTGATTCACATGATTGAACTATTGATTCACATTATTTACTATTAGGGGAGGTGGTGCAAGTTTGATAATACTTGCAGGACTAAATTAAAAATGAAAGAAAAGTTAAAGGTATTGTACTGTAATACTTCGAGCCCCAAAACGTGCAATTATCGAAACTATATTTTCCTATAAATAGAAGCTCATTCTTCCTTCATTTCTCACCAATTCACTAAAGCTATAGAGCAATTATTATAGAGAGAAATTATAGAGAGAAAGAAGAAGAGAAGTCTGCTACCTCTCTACTCCAGTATCCAGTTTCTTTCTAAGGTAAGGGGTGTTATTTCTTTCGTATTCATGAATTGAGATATTGTTATTCTATTCCTTATTATTATGTTGGAATAACCTGTCTATGCGAAGTACCGCATATATGGTGAAATTCTTCTGTTATTACAATCTTTATTATTCTGTTGAAATATCCTATCTGTGCGTATTACGCATGACCTGGTTCCATTCTTTATTATTCTATTGGAATATCCTGTCTGTTCGAATTACGCATGACCTGGTTCCGTTATTTATTATTCTGTTGGAATAACTTGTATGTGCGGTCTATCGCATGCCTAGTGAATTCTTCTGTTATTCCATTCTTTATTATTCTGTTGGAATAACCTGTCTACGCGGACTACCGTATGCATGGTGAATTCTTCTGTTATTCCATTCTTTATTATTCTGTTGGAATAACCTGTCTATGTGGATTACCGCATGCATGGTGAATGATCCTTTGTATTCATATGAATAGTATTTTCATTCAAAAGGGGTTTCTGCTAGGGATAGTTTCGTAATTTTTCTGACCCTAAAAAATTCTGGAAAAAATTGAAATGATAATTTGATGAGTTATCTAGATTGTGTCCAAAAATGGTCATTTTTGGATGTATAGATTAAGAGTTCTGGATTTTATGGGAAAAGACTATTTTAAAAGTAAACCCTTATAACTCTTTGTGCTTAACTCCAAAATTGGTAAAATTTTTATTGGGAGTACATGTATATAATAGAAGTATACCCTGTAAATTTTAGAATTTTTGGAAAAAAGTAAAATTTATGATAAATGTCTAAATATTTGGCAGTTTTGGGCATATGAAAAATAGTAAATGAATTTTAAAAATTCTGAGAAAAATATATGTTCAATATGAGACTATATTCTACTAAATCCCAGAAAAGAAATATTTTTGGGACTGATTTGGTATTTTTCATGAAAATGAACTAGTTATGAGTAAATGAATTAAATATGTTATGTGAAGTAACAAAATTGGAAAAATATGATTTTATGACTTGGGAATCCTATATAGGGTATATGCAGATTTTTGACGAGGGATTTTATCATTGGTGATGAAATCTTATGAGTATGGCATTTTTGAATGATTAAAATGAATTATTTGGTAAAGTGTAAACAATTGAAATAAATTGTTTATAAGTTTAAGAAGTGATTAAAATATTATTATAATATTAATAATATTAGATTATGTGTTTATTAAGTAATTGATAATATTTGGATAAATTTAAAGTCTTTAATATTCATCCTTGATTTCGTTTGATTATTGCTTATATCATTATCATCATCCTCATGCTTATATTGTGATGAAAGTCATCTTTGGCTTACGTGCATAGATGGACTTAGTATGATTATGACCAGGGATTATTCGGTATAATCATGACCGTAATGTAACGAATGATGTTGTAAAAGTTCTCACTGGCCGGTAGTGCATTGATGGACAGTTTTTGGTATGATTATGACCAGAGATTATTTGGTATAGTCGTGACCATTGATGATTTAATGAACATCCTTGGCCCGTAGTGCAGGGATGATTTGATGATGTGATTTATTTATTAAGCTGAGTCTCAGCGATAAAAAAAATTGATGAAAACATTTTAAATCATAGAAGATACTAGATATAATGCTCTACTTGACTCTTCTAATGGATTGCTTATTCCGCTGTAGTTAAACTTGATGTCTATTGTATTGTATCAGTTTAACACTGTTGAAGGCTAACGATAATTTATTCTGCATTATCTTAGCCATAATATTTTTTACTGGGCTAGTTGAGCTCACCCTTTTGCTTTCATTGTTCTCTTCAGGAAATGAGAACGTAGCAGGGATAGTCGGGGAACGGAGTGACGGTCCAAATGATAGCATTAGTAGTCCTCACTATTCTATGAAATAGTGTGATAATAAATGTATTGAGGACTTATTTTGAGTTTGAATACTGTCTAGAAAATAATATTTGTATTAAAACTCACAGCTCATGTTGTATATTTTTAAGATTGTATTTGTTTTCTGTACCATGTATTTGGCGACTCAGAATAGGTGATGTATACCTATTTTGGAGGCGTCACAAATTTCATCTTCGTTGGAAAAAAAGATATACTTTTCGTTGCCAATTATATGGATTTTGCAACTAAAGTTGATTTTCAATAACAATTTCTTCATAAATTTGCTACAAATTTTTTTGTTGTTAAATGATATATGATTTTACACGGGAAAAAAAATTCGTTGCAAAATATCTTACTTTCTGCAACGAATTTTTTTCTGTTGCTAGACAATTAGCAACGCTCATTGCTCAACGAAAGGCCCAACGACCGAAAAATCGTTGCAAATGACCTTTGGCAACGAAATCTCACACCTTTAGAAACGAAAACTGTTTGTTGCAAAATCACCATTTTTTGTAGTGATTACTATTGAGCATAAGGGTTTGAAAACATGTTTTCCAAAACTTCACTACAATATCTTGTTAAAATTGAACTTTTATACAAAAGTCAAACCCTTTGTATATAGGTGCAAACGAGGCATAAAACTACTTCCAGACAATTGCACATAGGCCCTACACACACGCACATACGCAGATAAAATTTAATGAAAAGTGGCGGTAACCATTTTATCATAGAAGTCGGTGGGTGCCTAACACATTTCCTTCGCTGAATCAAGCCCCCGGACCTTAACGAATTTCGGTTTCTAAGACCAATTAAACAGTGTCAAACCATTGAGTCTTTGTGCAAACCTTTTCTCGGTTGAGTTGGCGCAACCATTTAAAATTACCAACTGGCAACTCTAACAGCCAAATCGTCGACATATACATGTCGGACAAAATTCACCTAAAATGAGAACACCAAAAGACAAGAACAGATAGGAGAAAAATAAAAATTCTGACGTCGACAAATATCATATCGAAAGTTATTTTTGATAAACAACTTATTTAAACAGCATATTGGTAGATAGTTTATTATTGGTAAACAAATTAATATTTAAACAGCTTATTGGTTAATAACTTATTATTTAAATAGCTTATTAGTAAATAACTTATTATTGCTAAACAACTTATTATTTAAACAGTTTATTGGTAAACAACTTATTTAAATAGTTTATTAGTAAACAACTTATTATTTAAACAACTTATTGGTAAACAACTTATTATTGGTAAACGGTTTATTAATAAAAAACATCTTATTATTTAAACACCTTATTATTGGTAAACATCTTATTATTTAAACAATTTATTATTTAAACATTTTATTACTTAAACAATTTATTGGTAAACAGCTTATTTAAACACGTTGTTGGTAAACAACTTATTATTGATAAACATGTTATTAACAGTAACCATGTTACTATTTTGAATTATTAACTGTATTGTCTTTATAAATCTGAATTTCCCAAATTAACAAAGACCCATTTACCAAATATCCTCTGAAACTGCAATATCAATGACCAGTTCAAATAATAATAAATTTTATTACCTTACAGAAGTAGAAGAATTATCTGCAACTTCCAGTTCTGAGACTGATGAACTGCAATAGCACCACGGCTAGCAAAATAAATGGCGAACTAATTCGGGTCTTTTCAAGAGCTTTTTAGGTTAAAGGGTATAGAGGTGTAATTTACCAAGAAAAAGAGTGATAAAATAGTCATTATATTTGGTCAAAATAACTTATTAAAAATAACTTATAAGTCATTTTATTTTAAATTAAAAATTATTACTTATTATTTTTGACTTGCAAATAAAAAAATAAATTATAAAATAAGTCATTACCGAACACTCGAATAATAAAAAGCTGTTAAAGAAGCCGCATCGGCCCCCCAATATTATCATAAAAATACCCTTACCCACTAATGCCCTAAACTCGTGTACACTAGGCCAACCATTTAAGGAGTCAACCCGTCAGTTTTTCAAAATCACTCCTTAACTCACGATCTCTCAAAACTCTCAAAGCCTAAAGGAAAAATTCTGAGGTAGACATTCCTTTAATTCCTTTTTTTAATTGACATTTTATAAGAAACCAAAAAGATTAAGAAATTTAATTAGAGTATGTTTGGGATCGACTAAATAAGTGATTAGTGGTTGTTAACGCCAAGATCTTCTGCCATGTCCCAATCACGTAAGACACCCTGATCCTGTACAGTAAACACGATCAACACCAAAAGCTTGACGGCTTCGACCGTCGGGGGATAACTCAGGCGTGAGAGTCAGTACAGGTTTTCACAAGGGTTAACAATGGAGGATAATAATATCTAGTGTATTGAGAGCGAATTATCAGTTGTTAATGTGTGTACCTTTTACTTGAAGACCTCTTTGCTATGTTATACTCTCTTACCCGGTTTACCGTGCCACCCACTATTGTCTAACACAACCCCCCACTCCTCAGTGATTTCTGCCGACTGCATGCGGGCTGTCACCTTTTTCATGCACTGTTTATGTTGCCGGCCGGTTATAATCACATCCACATTAATACATTGCAGTTTTAACAGTCAACAGCCTTCCTTTTTCATCATTACAAGTCAAAGATAGAGATATTAAAATACCTAATGGGTCGATCCACTGGTCCGACCCGATCTTAAAAGGACCCAACAGGAATAATTTAATGACTAGGCCCATTAACTTTAAGACTTAATAGTGAGGACCCAATGGACTAATCAAATAAGTAGGCCCAATCTACTCGGCCTAATAGGAGAAATATCATGACCCAACTTTTCCCCCTTATTTTTTTTATTAAGTAGGATGTTTAATAGAAAACAATAAATGGTCCATGATATTATAGGATCTGATAGGATTGAAATAGGCCCAAACAGCACAGAGTTGGACTAATGAGGCAAATCAAAAACTGGAAGCCCATTGGAAAGATCCAACCTGATAAATGCTTGAGAGTGAAGGCTTTCCTTGGACGCTATCCCTCTGAATTCCTCATCATTTCAAACAATTAATGCGCCGCCCTCGTGTAGTGTGAACAACTGAAGAGACATCTGTTAGTATAAAAGGTGATTTTTTCAAATTGACGGTTTTACCTGGCATTTCAAATTTTCAGTCTCTTGAGCTCTGGTATGTTCTCTACAATCTTCTTCTTCTCTGCAAATTCTCAGCAATGGCTTCCCAAGAATCAAACCCAGATACCCCTATCGAAGTGACCCCTATATCCGCTGTCCCTCCTAACCCCAGTCCCAACAAAAAGGGCTCGAGTTCAAACCCCAAATCTACCCCTGTCACGGGTAAGAATCCACCGTCGATACCCTCTCTCCCGCCTACCAACTTTTTCAGGGATGAGGAACAGTTTCCCCATGCCAATACCCCCTCCATCGTCACAGAGGCTGAGATACGTATCCTCCGGACCCGCTACCAGATTCCGGATACTCACGTAATAAGGGCTTCGACTCCGGAGGAATGCATGTACCATCGACCTGACTGTTGGATTGCCATGCCGATCACCCTACTCGAAAAGGGGGTTCGCCTACCCCTCCATGCCTTTATCATCACTCTTTTAGGGTTTGTGGGAGTATGGTTCACCCAATTAGTTCCTAATTCCTACATTCACATTCTAGCGTTCATTGCCTTCTGTCACGAATTAGGGATTCCTTCAGCTGTCGATATCTTCTTCACCCTCTTCTTGGCTGGTAAATCCCGAGAAAAAGGTTTTAAAATGTTTAGTAAGCAGTCTCCTCGACCCAACACCAGATTTGAGAGGAGACCCCTGATGGATACCCCTTCAAGCAATAATGGATGGCATGAAAAATGGTTTTTTATTACAAGACCTGAAATTTCTTCTCTTCCTGATTAGACTATTTCTGATCGAATTTCTGCTGACTTCGGAGATATCTCGAAAGACCGTTTAAGAGAGATGGCGAGTTTCCTGGAGAAAATACCTCATAAAGAATGGAGCTTCGGACTTTTGAGCAGGCAGGCATGGTTGTATAATGTATAATCATAAATGTAAGCATTGAATTCGATTTACTGCGTAATTGTACTAATTTCTCTCAATATTCATCCTTAAGAATTACTATTTATTTTTCACAGTGTCTTTAATCAAACCAACCTCTGCTGACATAAAAGATCTGGAAGACTTTTTGGCTGGAAAAACTTCTAAATTTGTAGCTGAACCATCCACTGCTGAAGAAGTTCAGCCGACCGACCTGCCAACCGAAGAGATTCCTCCTACCACAGAATTGGCATCTCTTCGGTTTAAGAAAAGAGCTGTTAGGAAAACTGGACCAGCCCCTCCTCCTATACTTGACGAAAGTTTACTGGATTTGCCTTTGAACAAATGATCTCAGATCATTCGTACGAAGAAAAGAAGAACTAAGATAACTCCTCTTACTGCCGATGATTTATGAGTACCTTCGTCCGAAGCTAATCTGTCCCACATCATTCCTGAAGAGATCGTTGTTTCTGAAGAAGAGTTAGAAGAGCAAGAAGAGTCTACTCTTTCCCTTACTCGCAAAAGGAAACATTCTTCAAGTGACCAACCTGAGATGATACTTGAATCTGCACATGATCAGTCTCCTCCACCTCAACTTGCATATACTTAACCACCTCCACCTCCTGATCAGCCCCCAACCTCTTCGCCAGGACCATCTTTCCCGAAAGTCAGGCCTGAAATCATGGGTTCTCCTACTCTCTGGCCTAATTCAAATGAGCCCTTTCCTTTCCAGTTGTACGATTCTTTTGTCTGTGAGACCGATGATTGGCGGTTCGGGAATAGTTCTATCGAAGATTTAATTAACGAAGGCATGAAATACCAGGCCCAGGTAAGTTGTCTTCTGATGTTTGTATATCTTTATACTATTTTATCTGAAATCGATATATTAAGACTGATTGTATGTAGGCGAATGCAATATTTGGGCGTCTTCATCCTAAGCACAAAAAATCGAAAGCTGAAGAGAAAGCCGACCGGAGAGAGAATGCCATACTAGAATCTGCACTAGCGAAGGAGAGGCACGATCTTGACATTGTTCGGTACAATAATGAACATCTTCGAAAAGATCTGGCTCAGACCAAGGAACAAATGGAGAAGATGAAGGCAGAACAGCAGGTGATCACTAAGTTAAATGAGGATTTGGTCAAAAGGAATGAAATCCTTGTGCAGAAAAATGAATCCTTGGTTAGGACCAATAAAAGTTTAGCTTTCCAAGTGAATGATTTAGAGGCCTATCAACTTCGCCATTTCAAGGAGCGTCAAAAGGTAGATGAGGAGGTCGCAGAGCTTCGGGCACTCAGAGATCGGGGTCCACCCTTGACTGAAGATCTTCGAAGAGAAATCTAAATGGAATACTAGAAATCAACTGAACTTAATGGAGAGATCGTTCTGGTATTTTTAGAAGGATATGAAGAGTGTCGAAGTAAGTACAAGGCAAAGTTGGTTGAAGCCAAAATAGATCCATCTCTCCTCGACTCCTCGGATGGTGAAGAAGATGATGCCTGATAATGGTCCCTGTTCTTTGTTGTTTTTGAAATTGTTTAAAAACTTTGTTTAAGAACTATTTTTAATTTTATGTAATAGGTTAGTATTATGGATAGTTAATGAAATTGCAACTTTCTTTATAATGACTTCTGTTTGGATTCGTTTCTTATCAATAATTCAGCATCAATAACCTATATGAGCTTAACTTAGGCTATGAATCAGATAAGGCATATAATAATTAAGTTAAGAAATGATATGAACTGAATTCAATGGACTAAACTGAATGAAACGAACTCAACACTCGAACAAAATAAAGTAATGCACACTTATCATTTTCGAAGTGTGAGGCATGCCATGTATAAGGTGAATTTGGCTGATCCTCTTTGTACCATCAAGATCTTATTTACCACTCGGGGTAAAAAAAGTATATAAGGATCATGGAATTTGCTTACCACTCGAGGTAAGACAAATTCATAAGGACACTCATGACAATAAGGCTGCCATCGAATGGCCAGCGAGTCCGACCATACCTCCTTACTTTGGTGAATTTTGTTTACCACTCGCGGTAAAGCAAAATTAAAAGGACTAAGGAATTTGTTTACCACTCGAGGTGAAACAAACCCATGAGGACACTCCAACCGAAAAGGCTGCCATCGAATGGCCAGCGAGTCCACCCCGTCCTCCTTACACCAATGAAGTTTGCCTACCCCAAAGGGCCTGGCAAATTCATAAGGACCACCTGCCAAAAAGGCTACCATCGAATGATCAGCGAGTCCCCCCTGTCCTCATTACACCATTGTGAACTTAGGACCAATAAGAAGAAGATCAATTTGCAAAAAAAGTGAATCTCTTATTGATGACGAACCACCATTTACAGACTTTCGATAAACTGACTCGATCTCTATTAGAAATATTTTCGAAGTCTGTCGGCATGCCAAGTGTTCTTGATCTCGGATCCGTCCAAAGCCTTTAACCGATAAGTGTCGGGCTTTGGTACTTTAATTACTTCATATGGCCCTTCCCAGTTCGGCATCAGCTTTCCCATGTTCTGAGGTGTAGACGCTTCAACTTCTCTGAGGACGAAGTCCCCCACTTCAAATATGCGAAGCTTTACCCCTTATTGTAATGCTTGGCCACTCTCCGCTGATATGCTGCCAGCTTGATCAAAGTCACCTCTCTGACTTCTTCCAACAGATCCAAGTTGACCTTCAGTCCTTCTTCATTGTAGATCTCTTTAAATTGACTAACCCGAAGACTTGGGGATCCAATTTCAACTGGGACTAAGGCATCAGTACCATAGGCCAATCTGAAAGGTGAATCCCCTGTGGTAGTCCTTGGGGTAGTCCGATAAACCTATAATACACTGAGTAGCTCCTCTGGCCATCTTCCTTTAGCTTTGTCCAGTCTGCGTTTGATCCCATTCAGCAGCATTTTGTTTGTCACCTCTACTTGCCCCTTCGACTGTGGATGAGCCACCAAAGTCTTCTTATGCTGAACTCCTAGCTCTTTCAGAAATCCTTCAAACTTTGATCCCACGAACTGGCGTCCGTTGTCCAATATCACCACCTTAGGAATTCTGAATCGGAACACTACGGATTCCTTCATGAACTTCAAGCACTCTTGCTCCGTTATCAGCCGAAGTGGCTTCGCTTCTACCCATTTGGTCATATAATCGATAGCAACTATGACAAAATTGACCCGACCTTTAGCTTTCAACAACGGACCCAGTATATCTACCCCCCAAACTGCGAAAGGTATAGGAGATAAGATCGAGTATAGCTCTTCTGGTGGCTGTTGTGGGATCGGACTATTGAGCTGGCATTTCTCACACTTCTTCACATACTCCGTAGCTTCCTTAAAGATCGTAGGCCAGTAGTATCCTTGCCAAAGTGCTTTATGTGCCAGTGTTTTAGCAGCCATATGGTCACTGCAAATACCCTCGTGAACCTCCCGAAGAGCATACTCAGCTTCAGATGGAACCAAACATTTCAACAATGGTGACGAAAATGCCCTTCGATAAAGATCCCCATCAATAAGAACGAAGTTGGCACTCTTGCACTTGATCTTCTTTGCCAGCATCTGATCTGAAGGAAGGATGCCATCTACCAGATATTTAATGTAGGGAGTCATCCAACAGTTGGAACGTTCAATGCACATCATGGCTTCATGCTGAATACTCGGCTGCTACAAAACATCCAAATAAACCGACCCATTAAAAACATCCGCATCCATAATGGCCAACTTCTACAATGTATCGGCAATGGAATTGTCGTTACACACTATGCCCTGAAACTCATAAGAGATGAAGTACTGAAGCCGATCTTTCAACTCTACCAAGTATTTGATCATCCTCATCCCACGAGCTTCATAATCTCCTGAAAACTGTTTAACGACCAACTGAGAGTCACTATAAATGATCATCTTCTGAACTTCTAGACTCTTCGCCAGTCAAACTCCTGCTAGCACTGCTTCGTATTCGGCCTCGTTGTTCATTGCTCGGAACCCGAATCTGATGGCCTGTTGTACCTTGAACCCCTCCGGACTCGTCCAGATAATCCCTACTCCACTGACACTCGCATTAGAAGACCCATCTGAATATAAAGTCCACGAGCTCTGACCATGCTGAAGAACTGCAACTGCTCGATCGGACGTCTCAGCTTCTGGCAGCTCAACATCTGCTTCGGAGAACGAGCATTCCACCATAAAATCGGCTAAGGCTTGACCCTTGATAGCAGTTCGGGGATGATATTCAATGAAAAATTGGGATAATTCCATCGTCCATGCTGCTAGTCTCCCCGAAACTTCCAGCTTGCTCATTACCTTCTTCAGTGGTTGATCCGTGTAGACGACTAGGAGCCGACCTTGAAAATATTGCCGAAGCTTTCGACTAGAAATTATTAAAGCAAAAGTAAATTTTTTTAATATTCGGATACCTGGTTTCAGCATCCCTTAGGACATGACTGACATAATAAACCGGATGTTGCTTCTCTCCTGCTTCCTGAACCAGAACAGCTCCGACCGCCAATGAACTAGCAGCCAGATATAAATACAACGTCTCAGCAGGAGCAGGTTTCACCAATAAAGGAGCCGAAGATAAATATGTCTTTATGCCTTGGAAGGCGTCTTCACACTCCAAAGTCCACCGGAACGTCTTAGCATTCTTCGGTCCCTTCAACGTATCAAAGAATGGCAAACACCTCTCTGCTGACTTGGACATGAACCTCCTCAAAGCTGCAATCCTACCAGTCAGACGTTGAACGTCTTTGAATGACTGAGGAGTCTTCATATTCAGAATAGCCTGGATCTTCTCCGGATTGGCCTCAATCCCCTTTTGACTGACTAGTTAGCCCAGGAACTTTCCTGCACCGAGCTCGAAGGTGCATTTTGCAGGATTGAGCCTCAACTTGTGATGGCGGATAGTCTGAAAGCATTCCTCCAGATCATCCAAGTGCTTCTGAGAATTCATGCTCTTCACGATCATATCATCTACGTACACCTCCATATTCCTCCCCAGGTGCTTTTGGAAAACATAGTTCATCATTCTTTGATAGGTCGCTCCAGCATTAATCAGGCCAAAGATCATCTTCTTATAGGCGTACACCGAACGGTGTATGATGAAAGTTATCTTCGGAATGTCTTCCTTGCACATGGAGATTTGATGATAACCTGAAAAATCATCCATAAAGTTTAGTAATACATACCCCGAAGTGGCATCGATGAGCTGATCAATATAGGGCAGAGGATAGAAGTCTTTCGGACAAGCTTTGTTCAGGTCCGTGTAGTCGATGCAAACTCGCCATTTCCCATTCTGCTTCTGCACCAGCACTACATTCGCCATCCACTCCAGATAATCGATCTCAAAGATAAAGTCAGCAGCTATCAGCTTCATAATCTCCTCATCAATGATCCTATGTCGCTCGGGTGCAAAGATCCACCTTTTCTGTCGAACTGGCTTCTTTGATGGATCCACATCCAGTCAGTGCTCGGTAATCTTTCGGCTGATCCCAGGCATGTCTTGTGGCTCCCATGCGAAGATGTCTGCATAACATCGAGGAAGTTCCATAAGGTTTGTCCGGAGAGGTTCCGGCAAACCCGAACCGATTTTCACTATTTTGTCCTTCTTCCCCAGAATTAGCTCGATTTCTTCCGTCTCTCCTGTAGGAACAACCAATGACTCTGAACTGCTTTCAGTGAAGGGCTCGATCTCAATTGCCATGGTCTGATTCTTCTTGCTGACCCCTACTCCCAAGGAAATCACTGCATTTCTATAGCATCGTCTGGCCAGATCCAAGTCCCCCGCTACCTCTCTAACTCCATGGGTTGTTGGGAACTTGATCTTGAAGTGAGGGATGGAAGTCACAGCTTGGAGAGCTGTCAGAGTAGGTCTTCCCAGTATGGCGTTGTAGGCCGAATCTATATGCACAACATAAAATTTATATGTTATTTCTACCTATTGTGGAGCAATACCGAAGATGACCGGTAGCTCAATAGTTCTTGCCACTTTGACTGAATCGTTACTGAAGTCGTATAGGGGAGCCTCCTGCCCAACCTCCATCTTTCGCCCATTAAGATGCATCCTCTGATAAGCATGGACGTACAGAATATCCACAGAAGAGCCGTTATCTATCATCATACGCCTCATATCCACCGAACCCACTTGTGCTATGATCACCAAGGCTCCTTCACGGGGTTCGATGGGCTCCAAAGGATAATCTGCATCACTGAAGGATATAACTGCCCCTGGAAATGGTCTGTCGATCTTCGGGGGAGCACCTACCACGGACATGACCGAGTCCAGATATCCTCTCCTCTTCTTCCCTGCCAATTTTCCTGCCGTCCCACCAGTTATTACATCAACGACGTGCCTTGGTGGCTGATTCAGAACAGGTTGCATGGGGGGAACCGTTTGGACCGTCTGAATAGTACGGTCAACATTTTACTGCTCTTGTTGGTCCCTCCCAGTCACATATTGAACTAATAAACCGCTTTGAACCTTTCTCTCCACAAAATCTTTCAAATTGCAACACTCATTATTGTCGTGACCTGCAGCTTGATGATAGCCACAATATTTTCGAGCATTGCCCTGTCCTGACTTGAAGTTATCACGATACGGTTCAAAGAACAGTTGGTTCCTGATCTTATCCAGAATCACTGACCTATCCGTATTCAGTTTGGTGTAAACCTTGTTCACCTTCGGGGTGGGAGTAGGTGGGTGATTACTTCCCTGTTGCCATGAGTTGTTATACTTCTTTGAACTACCCTCGGGCCGATCATTATACCCTCCCCCTTTCTTCTGATCGCCTTCAGCCCGAGGAGCTTCTGCCTCCTTCATTCGGTTCAAAGAAGGACATTTCAGGCTAATCATAGCCTCCTCCATTACAATATAGCCTTCTGCTTTATCAAAAGCTTTGGCTAAGCTCTTCGGATGGTGAAACATCAACTTCTTTACCAACTTTTTGGACTTCACCAGATCTAGCCCGTTCTGAAATAACCCTACAGCCTGAAGATAATTAAGGTCGGACACCTGACCAACTGCCTCCCTGAACCTCTTCACATACTGACCTAAGGATTCATTGGTGAAATGTCAGACTTGTGCCAAAGAACCTGTAGGCTTCCCTCTTCTCCGGTTGCTCCCAAAACAAGCATGGAACTTGTCACAAAGCTCGGTCCATAAAGATACTGAATCTGTGGCAAAGTCCCCATCCACTGCCTCGCATCCTTTCTTAATGTTGTGACGAACGTATGGCACTTAGTAGCATCTGTTAAATCATAATAATCCATCAGCCAGTCGAATGCCTGGCTATGGTCATAAGGGTCCCCAGACCCATCGTAACTTTTCATATGAGGCAACTTCTTGGTGGTGTCTGCCTTCTCCTTAAGAATATCCGAGGAAAAGGGAGATGCCTTCTTTCTGGGAGTATCCTTCACCAGTTGAACCTCAGCTAATTGCTTCCGGAGCTCCTTCAACTCCTTAACCAAGAAATCCACACCTTCTAGTTGTGAGGAAACTTCTTTCTTCGGAGATTCCTTCCTCTTATGAATGGACCGACCTCCTCTATCGAAAACCACTGCCCTTGATGGACTTCTGGATTTACTCTGACGTGTGGCCCTACCCTCACGATGAGAGTGCTCATGACGCTGCTCTCTCCTTCTACTTTCTGGCACGATCTCCCTCAACCTACTCCTTTGTCTGCCACCATCCCAGCCTTGAGAACCGACGATAATAAGTGCTCCCTTCGATGCCTCAGGAGTTCTGCTCCTCGATCTCCTTTGGTCATGGGAACGGCCCCGAGATACATGCACTGAATGCTCTAGCTCCTTCCCCTCTCGCCGTGGTACCTCCTTATTCCTGCTACGCCTCTCGAACTGGACATAAGTGGGCGCCTCATCCTTCAGATCGGTCATCCGAAGCATTTGCATAGATATATCTTCTCTCTGCTTTAGAAGAACTTCCAAAGCTTTATTTTCCTCTTCAGCCATCCGTGCCAACTTGGCAGTTCTGTCATCTCAACAACTTCTGTGGTGGGTTTTAGGCGGAGAACCCTCCACCTTTCTCCGATCCTGATCACGGTCTTTATCATCAGCAAACACCAACCTCTTTCTGGCCCCACCATGAGCTCTCGAACGAGAACCCTTGGAAATATGCTTGGAAGCAGTGCTCTCACTCTCATGAGCACTCTTCGAAGGACCCAGGCGATCCTTGACAGAAATGTGCTAGACAGATGAGCTGATAGCCCTCGGTTGTCCTTCTGGCGTATCTGCTCTACTCTTCACCATCTTTCGACGTAGAAAAAATAGATCTCTGTGATTGAAAATTTCAAGACACTAAAACTCAGTCCACCTTCTTGTAACGCCCCCAAATTCAGATACTTGAAACCAGAACTTAGTGCATTACGATACCATTTCTATGAGTGGAATTAATAATATTATCATAAATATCAAACTTAATTTACATATCAGAGTTTTCTAAATCCCAGGTACGCGACCTTAAAACATTTCATTACATGATAGATAATAAATATAATCATCTTATTTAAGTCTAGCTATTACATAAGATAACACAAACTTATTCGGGTAGCTTTATTCTCCTTTTTTTCTTTGCAGAGCCCTCTAGTCGATCATACTAAACTGAAAACATTTAAATTAAGACAGGATGAACATTTGAGTGCCCAACAAGTAATAACAATTATAAATATTAGCTGAAAGGATTAAATGTTTTCTTTGTACTTCCCTTCTACAACAAATCAAAAGTTGTGAAGTAATCTGAACCGATAATAATAACATAAAAACTCTCTATCAAATTTCTGAAACTGCGTACTGACTATAAGTAGGGTTAAGGTGACATACTATGAACATTTTTTTTCATTTTTGAATGGGTTTAACAGAACTTCATCTGCAAACCGTCATAACTTACGGAC
Source organism: Panax japonicus (assembly GCA_020205505.1). Classification (NCBI taxonomy): domain Eukaryota; kingdom Viridiplantae; phylum Streptophyta; class Magnoliopsida; order Apiales; family Araliaceae; genus Panax; species Panax japonicus. The sequence continues at coordinate 21,650,619 of CM035110.1, read as the reverse complement.
ACGAGGGTGATCTGCCCAATGTGCCTTGTATTGATCAATACTACATGCAAGAACGATATTATCATTCACTCTGGCCGCCTTGGGCGCATAAAAATTTTCTCATGTTCGAGATGTTCATGCATAGTCTGGAATCCTAACCAAAGAAATTTGATTGGATACAAAAAGGTTTTATCTTAATCAATGATATTTCTGAATCTGTGTCTAGCTGGGGCAAATAGCTTAGACGTATATATTGTGACGCCCCCAAAATTAGGTATACATCACCCATCTTGGGTCGTCAGATACATGGTACATAATTCAAATACAACTTACTAATACAACTGTCGTGTACAATACGACAAAACATAACTGTGAGTTTGAATACAATTATTGTCTACTAGAGATTATACAAACTCAAAAAGAGTCCTCATTACAATTATTAATACACTATTTCACAGAATAGTGAGGACTACTAATGCTATCCTCTGGACCGTCACTCCGTTCCCCGACTAGTCCCTGCTATGTTCTCATTTCCTGAAGAGAACAGTGATAGAAAGGGTGAGCTCAACTAGCCCTGTAAGAAATATTATGACTAAGATAATGCAGAATAAATTATCGTTAGCCTTTAACAGTATTAAACTGATAAAATATAACAACATCAAGTTTAACAGCAACGGATCAGGCAATCCATTAAAAGAGTCAAGTAGAGAATAGAATCTACTATCTTTTATGATTTAAAAAGTTTTTCATCACTTTTATCGCTGAGACTCAGCTTAATAAATAATCCACATCATCCCTGCACTACGGCCAAGGATATTCATTAGGGTCACGACCACAAATTCCATGCACTACGGGCCAAGGATATTTGTGTATTCATCAATGGTCATGATCATGCCAACAACTGTCCATCAATGCACTACGGGCCAATGAGGACTTTTACCACATCATTTGTAACATTACGGTCATGATTACACCGAATAATCCCTAGTCATAATCATACCAAGTCCATCTATGCACTACAGGCCACAGATGACTTTCAACATAATATAAACATGAGGATGATGACAATGATATAAGGATTCAATAAAACAAGTTCAAGAATTAATTTGTCCAAGAACTACTAATGTCCAAATTGTCAACATGATACTGCTTTGTAGAGTAAAATTTAAGAATGATCAGAAGAATATTTCCATGAAAAGATACTGGATGAAGCGCAAATATCAATGATATTCTACTAATTTCATGGAGTATAGAAGTCAAAACTTTAACTAATTGAGTATAATAAAGAATGGAATAACAAAAGAAATCACCATGTATGCGGTACTTCTCATAGACAGGTTATTCCAACAGAATAATAATAACGGAACCAGGTCAGGCAAAATTTGCACCGACAGGATGTTCCAACAGAATAATAAAGACGGAACCAGGTCTGGTGTAAAACACACAGACATGATGTTCCAACAGAATAATAATAAAGACGGAACCAGGTCCGGTGTAAAACACACATACAAGATGTTCCAACAGAATAATAGAAGAATGTCACCAAGTATAGGGTAGACCGCATATACAGGTTATTCCAACAGAATAATAAGAAATGGAATAACAACAGTTCTCTTCATAAATAAGAAAGAATAACACCCCTTACCGTAACAGAAATTGGATATAGGAAAAGAAAAGTTAAGTAGCAAAAAGCTTTTCTTCTATCTCTCTATAGATTCTCTCTCTAGAGTTCAGTGAATTCGTAAGAAAATAATGAAGGAATGCGCTTCTATTTATAGGAAAATAGAATGCATAGTAACTAATCTGAACGGTCCAAATTGATTTACTTTAATCTGACGATCCATATTTATAAAAAAATCTTTTAAATATAATATATTCTATTTATATAAAAAGATTTTTACTATGCAAATACTATGCAACACTATGCAAAACACTATGCAACACTATGCATAATAAAATATAATATATTCTATTTATAGAATAACTTTAATAAAGTATTCTGTTTTATATAAAAAGATATTTCTATTTTATTACGTTAATAATACGAATAAAACAAAACGTCATCATCGCTATAATAATTCATATTAGTAATCAACAATAATTGAATCAAACTGAGCGACTTCTCACATAAATATCAATAATCAATACCGTGTGCTACTATGAAACAACGTGTATTACTGTACTTTTACTACCTAGTAGTTCAACAAAATCAACGGTAAAACTTCCGCCGTTATTTTTAATAAAAATATTTTTGTCATTTTCTCAATCCGACAATAATTCCGTTGTTGGTCCACCAATAATTGTACCATCGTACGAATATTTTTTGACACAAATAATATTCCCTGACCAATCGAATATAATATAACAACTTGCATACTTTGTAAAATTTATAAATACTACCCACAACTATAATATTATCCCAAATTCACACCATAATATTAAAAATTATTTCGAGAAAATTAATTCTTTATTCATAAAATCTGGGGTTTCACAATCTCCCCTCCTTATGGAATTTCGCCCTCGAAATTTACGTACATACCTGGTATGCCGAACAAGTGAGGATACCTTGACTTCACTTCAAATTCTAACTCTTGAGATATAACCTTTGAGTGTTGAATACGATTCTTCTTATCCAAGATTGTAATACGTATCTCTTCAAACGTTAAATCATCCGCTATCTCGTTCGGTTCTAAATTAATAATGTGGTTTGGGTCGTCCACATATTTACGTAACATCGATACGAGAAAAAAAACGTTATGAACACGCAATATATTTGGCTGTAAAACGAGTCTATAAGCCACAGTTCCTACTCAATCGAGGATTTCAAATGGGCCAATTAAATCGAGGGTTGAGATTTCCTCTCTTCAGCAACTCTTACTTCTAAAATAACACCCTCTTGAACCTTCTTCTTCACATTCATCAGATTCGGGTATGTAGCTTGAGCGTCTTTGACTTTATCGATTAAAGTTAATTTTACTCGTATATTCGTTATCTTCACGTGGGTCCCTAGAGTCTTTAACTCTATCTTCATCATTTGCAAGTTATAAGAAATGAGTCTTTGTGTTAACAACATCGCACTTGTAAACACATACGATCTTCTACTCAACACGTCAGCTACCACGTTCGCTCTTCCACGATGATATTGAATAGTATGATCGTAATCTTCAACAGCTCGAGTCAACGTCTTTGGTGCATGTTACTTTCGTTTTAGTTGAAAAAATTATTTTGAGGGTTTAAGAAATGGGTTTTGTACTGGTGTCAATACAAAATTTGATTTCACACTCTGGGGTAGGCTAAGAAGTCTTCAGGAATACGTCAAGAGATTTATTAATGATAAAAATATCATTCAAAACTGTTACTCACATCCAAGACTTGGATATTATGTCACATTGATACCAACTGTGACTTCTATCTCTTAACCTAGATAGCACCTCATAATAATACCTATCAACTTGTTATCATCATTCACGACGTCGCCTACAGAAAGTATGGCTTCGGCGCATTCTACACAAGGAAGTCATCAACAAAAGGATCGGGGCTCTTTACTTATGGCTTGATATGACAATGATTGAATTTAGTGGTTTGGTTGCTTGAATTCGCATAATAGGTTGGTTAGGAATATGAAAGATAACAACCTTACGAAAAATATGATGAGTAGTTAACCAATCGTTTCCTAAAATCGCATAAAAGGCAAGTATTTTCAAAGAGACAAGATCAACACGTAACGTGAAAGTGTCGATTTGAATCAAATAAGATTTATAAACAGTGGAGGTAACGAAGGTTTCTCCCAATGGAGTTTCAATAGATAAATCAAAGTTTAACTTCTCCGGAGTTAAGTACAAACATTGAACATAACTAGGTGAAATAAAAGAGTGAGTAGAACCGGTATCTAACACGGTATAGACTTCGTAAGAGCTTATGATTAACTTACCCGTGATAATTTTATTAAGGTTCCTCGTCACGAGAGAAAAAAAAACGCTCTCTCTTAAACTACCGGCTTTGGCTTGTCTGGGACATCCTTTGGCATCATTATCCCAGCTGGAATTGACTTCATCATACGATAAAATCGAGCTAGGTGACCTTCTCTTCCGCAATTAAAACATACTTTGGACTGCTGCGTATAGTTTGGACGGATGTGTCCCTTCTGTCCGCATTTGAAACATACGACCGGTGGTCGTTCTTCTTCCTTTAAAACGGGTGCTGGTACCGACGTCTTTACGTCATTATTGAACCTTCTCTTCTTGAAATGTCCATTCTTATTATTTTGGCCATGATTATTACCGAAGTGGTTACCATTTCTGACATGTTGATTCCCTCCATGCTTATTATCACCGCTTTGATGACTGTTATCACCGGTATTATCATTTTGCCGGCTGCTCTCTTTTGGTTTGGTTGACTCGTTATCGCGCTCCACCAACTGAGCCCTATTTACAACATCTGAATACAAACACAATTTATGAGAAATAAGATGTTGACGTATCTCCGGCTTCAAACCTCTTAAAAATAATCGTGCCATTCTCTCTTCATTATCCACCAAGTGGGACGCAAACCGGGATAACTCCGTAAATTTTGCCTCGTATTGCGACACGGTCATATTGTTTTACTCCAATTTGATAAACTCCACCTCCTTCATGTGACAAATACTTTCAGGAAAGTATTTGTCGTTGAACAGCTCTTGGAACTTCTCCCAAGACATCTTCAGTACGGTAGGTTGAGTATGTTTTACCGATTCCCACCAGTAATCTGCCTCTTCACGCAACATAAAGGTGGCAAAGGGAACCTTTTGCTCCTCGGAGCATCCCAAGACATCAAATATCTTGGTGATCTGCTTTAACCACGTCTCCGCCTTAAGTGGTTCTGGCTTTCCCAAAAACTCTGGTGGTCCCAGCTCCTTGAATTGCTTAGCGGTGACCAACCATGGGTTGCCATTGTTTCCTCCTGCATTATGAACAGGAGCTGCCTTCTCCCGTTGTTGCATGAATTGCTCCTTAAACTGCTTAGCGGTGACCGTCCGAGAGTTATCAGTATTTCTACCTGCATTTTGGACAGGAGCTGCCTTAGCCTGTTGTTTCATGAATTGCATAAAGCCTCTGACCATCCCATCATTCACTATTTCATCGGTGTTATTATTTTCATGAGGAGTATTGTCCTCTAGTTGCACATTATCCTGATTATTGATCTGTGGAGACTCAACGATCTCCTGTGCTCCATTGATAATCTCAACATTCTCGGATGTCATTTTCAAACACTGCCACAAAACAAGGGTTAATTAACATATCACATATTATCCCTATACTTTGACTGACCAATTAAATACAAAATAAATTTAAGTAGGTCATATTAGCGAAGGAATTTCCCGTCTCTCCCCTCCTAGTTCTAGTCTCACATCTTAGCCAGGGATCATATCCCTAAGCTTTGATACCAACTGTGACGCCCCAAAATTAGGTATACATCACCCATCTTGGGTCGTCAGATACATGGTACATAATTCAAATACAACTTACTAATACAACTGTCGTGTACAATACGACAAAACATAACTGTGAGTTTGAATACAATTATTGTCTACTAGAGATTATACAAACTCAAAAAGAGTCCTCATTACAATTATTAATACACTATTTCACAGAATAGTGAGGACTACTAATGCTATCCTCTGGACCGTCACTCCGTTCCCCGACTAGTCCCTGCTATGTTCTCATTTCCTGAAGAGAACAGTGAAAGAAAGGGTGAGCTCAACTAGCCCAGTAAGAAATATTATGACTAAGATAATGCAGAATAAATTATCGTTAGCCTTTAACAGTATTAAACTGATAAAATGTAACAACATCAAGTTTAACAGCAACGGATCAGGCAATCCATTAAAAGAGTCAAGTAGAGAATAGAATCTACTATCTTTTATGATTTAAAAAGTTTTTCATCACTTTTATCGCTGAGACTCAGCTTAATAAATAATCCACATCATCCCTGCACTACGGCAAAGGATATTCATTAGGGTCACGACCACAAATTCCATGCACTACGGGCCAAGGATATTTGTGTATTCATCAATGGTCATGATCATGCCAACAACTGTCCATCAATGCACTACGGGCCAATGAGGACTTTTACCACATCATTTGTAACATTACGGTCATGATTACACCGAATAATCCCTGGTCATAATCATACCAAGTCCATCTATGCACTACAGGCCACAGATGACTTTCAACATAATATAAACATGAGGATGATGACAATGATATAAGGATTCAATAAAACAAGTTCAAGAATTAATTTGTCCAAGAACTACTAATGTCCAAATTGTCAACATGATACTGCTTTGTAGAGTAAAATTTAAGAATGATCAGAAGAAAATTTCCATGAAAAGATACTAGATGAAGCGCAAATATCAAGGATATTCTATTAATTTCATGGAGTATAGAAGTCAAAACTTTAACCAATTGAGTATAATAAAGAATGGAATAACAAAAGAAATCACTATGCATGCGGTACTTCGCATAGACAGGTTATTCCAACAGAATAATAATAACGGAACCAGGTCAGGCAAAATTTCCACCGGCAGGATGTTCCAACAGAATAATAAAGATGGAACCAGGTTCGGTGTAAAACACATAGACAGGATGTTCCAACGGAATAATAATAAAGACGGAACCAGGTCCGGTGTAAAACACACAGACAGGATGTTCCAACAGAATAATAGAAGAATGTCACCAAGTATAGGGTAGATCGCGTATACAGGTTATTCCAACAGAATAATATGAAATGGAATAACAACAGTTCTCTTCATAAATAAGAAAGAATAACACCCCTTACCGTAACAGAAACTGGATATAGGAAAAGAAAAGTTAAGTAGCAAAAAGCTTTTCTTCTATCTCTCAATAGTTTCTCTCTCTAGAGTTCAGTGAATTCGTAAGAAAATAATGAAGGAATGAGCTTCTATTTATAGGAAAATGGAATGCATAGTAACTAATCCATGAATGGTCCAGATTGATTTACTTTAATCTGACAGTCCATATTTAAAGAAAAATATTTTAAATATAATAAATTCTATTTATATAAAAAGATTTTTACTATGCAAATACTATGCAACACTATGCAAAACACTATGCAATACTATGCATAATAAAATATAATATATTCTATTTATAGAATAACTTTAATATAGTATTCTGTTTTATATAAAAAGATGTTTCTGTTTTATTACGTTAATAATACGAATAAAATAAAACGTCATCATCGCTATAATAATTCATATTATTAATCGACAATAATTGAATCAAACTGAGCGACTTCTCACATAAATATCAATAATCAATACCGTGTGCTACTATACAACAACGCGTATTACTGTACTTTTACTACCCAGTAGTTCAACAGTATCAACGGTAAAACTTCCGCCGTTATTTTCAATAAAATACTTTTGTCATTTTCTCAATCCGACAATAATTCTGTTGTGGGGTCCACCAATAATTGTACCGTCGTACGAATATTTTTCGACACAAAGAATATTCCCTGACCAATCGAATATAATATAACAACTTGCATACTTTGCAAAATTTATAAATACTACCCACAACTATAATATTATCTCAAATTCACACCATAATATTAAAAATTATTTCGAGAAAATTAATTCTTTATTCATAAAATCTGGGGTTTCACACACACACACACACACACACACACATATATATATATATATATATATCAACATATGATTGAATACAATGATCATCCAAGTGGGGACACTTGTATAACCATATTAACGAATAAAATATATATCTGAATTACCATATACTAACATGTTGATGAAAAATGATCGGATATAGAATATATCATAATAGGGTTAATAATTTAGCATAATAATAATATAATTTTGAAACTTCTTACTCATGTCCATTGCATAAAGGAAATGCAAAGGTAGGATACTTGCCTGGTCTGTTGCTTACAATATGTAACTTAGTTTTATCTTTTATACCATGACCTATCATTAATAAGATCATTCGATCGATTAGAATAACATACTATAACACATAGCACCGCTTATTGCAGTCAGCACATAACCTAATCACATTGGCACACATGTTTCACAGTCATTAAATCATAAACAAACACATATACAGTCAAACTATCTAAGTCTGTATCAATTTCAAAGACATGTAGGTGTACCGACGGCGTATCGGGTACTTATCGAGTCTAAAACTCTATTCAATACCCTTAATATTATTCTGGACAACCTAAGTATCAGTCATACTATTTTTCATAGCCTCATAATAATTTTCAAATAATTATTATAATTTATCATTAATTTTCAAACACCGGAATCATTATAAAATGATTTAAACATCAAATAATTCTATCATCAATAATATTTAAATAATATCAAACTATTAATGAAACCATTACCAAAATATTAAAGTTATTTATAATAACTCAAAATATTTTTAAAACATTTATATTACCCTCAAAGGATTTTTAAAACATTTAAAATCATTTTTAAATAACTACCATTAATATTAAAATATTAATGTACTATTCCTCAAAATATTAAAAGTCATTAAGTATAACTTAAAAATATTTTTAATTCACTTATATCCTTTTTAAATGATTTTTAAATCAATAAAACCATTTTTAAACTATTTATTTAATATAATAATTAAATAAATTTAATATCATTAATATTAAATAAATATCATTAATATTAAATAAATAATATTTTTCATGAAAAAATATCAAAAGTTATATTTTATAACTTAAAATATTTTTATAACCTTTAAATCATATTTATATAATTTTTAAATCATTAATTCTATTTTTCATAATTTATTTAATACATTTATTAAATAACTTAAATATCATTAATATTATTTAATTAATAAAATTCATCCCAAAATATTAAAAATAACCTAAAATATTTTCTTATAACATAGTATAATTTTAAATGATTTTTCAAGTATTAAATCATTTTAAGTAATTTATTTAATATTATAATTAAATAAATTAAATACCATTAATATTCCAAAAATAATAAATATTAATGAAATATATTCAAAATAATTATAAACTCATTTTTAGACTTTAAAATAATTTTTTAGGAATTTATTTTGTATTTTTAATAATTAAAAACTATTTTTCTCTATTTATTAAATAAAAATAATAATTTTCATAAATAAACTGTCGCTAAAGGGCCCTATAGCGACATGACCGTCGCTATAGGTGTTCTTCACCGAACCCAGATATTCAAACCTAGTTAACAGGTTGTTAGGTTTGACCAAGGTTTAATCTATGCTCTAGTTATGTTCTGGGCTTCCTATTGTGTTAATTATGTAGTATAAGTGTAATACTACAATTACCAATCAATATCATGGTCAAAACATAATACCACAGAAAGATCTAAGCTACAGAAAATGATGTCAGAGCTGTTCTTGAGTTTCTGGGTTGCCTAGAAACTCAAGCAGTTTCAAGGGTCCTACTTTCGATCCTTATAACTTTCACTTCAGATCTAATTTGTGTTCTTTAAAGCTTCAAACTTGTAGTCTAGATGTCAAAGGACAACTCTATAACAACATAGTAGCCTAACAACATTACCAACTCAAGATTTGAGTCGGTTAATGTACGGGTCAGACATTGTTCTTCACGTTTTCTGGGTTTTCCAGATTTCGTCAAGAACAGTTGGTCAATGATACTTTAACCAACAATAACTTTGATTATATGTGCATTCTGGGTAAACTAAAGGCTTAATTATGTACTCCTTATACCAGACTACAAGAATCAAACAACAACATAACTAAAACGCTAATATACTGCAAGATCAAAGGCTCAGAATATGTTGTCAGATGAGATCTGGGTTTCTGGGTTGCCCAGAAACTCATTCTCCATGACCGGTCAACGCAGTTTGACTACTTATAAGTTATGATCTAGACATGATATGACTCTGTTTCAAGTTGCAGAACAAAGACCAAATAACACACTACAATTACAACCATTTAAACAACCAAAACTATAAACAGGTAAAGATCTATGGGGTCTGACATTCAGTTGTCAGACCACATATTTCTAGTTTTCCAGATTTCTAAAAACTTCTATTTTCAGCATCTAGATGTTATGGATCTGGGATATTACAACCCAGATCACTAATATATACTACATACTACATATTTAAACATAAAATCACAACATCTAACATCAAATCTAAGAATTTCTAGTTTATACCTCATGAATGCTAAATTTTTGAATCTGATCCTTGATGTTTGATCCTGGCAAGCTAACACGTGATCTTGGCTTAGCTTATTACTCACACTCACTCTACAATTTTGGATGGGAGAGAGAGAGATGGTTTGGCTAGCTTAAAAAGTAAAGTAAGTGAATTTTGCTTACTTTTTAACTTTGATCTTAGGTTCAATGTATTTATAGGATGCTAGATGGCTGGTGATTGATGATTAAAGTGGGTTACTAGACCACATGTCTATCTAGAGTTGTTCACCAACTCCCTACTAGGGTTAGATCTACACTCTACCTTATTAAAGTAATTAAAATGGTAGTTTGGTCATTTGACTTATAAAGTGCATGACAATTTGGTAACTTCTCACACTTATTAGGTTTTAACCCTTAGGGTTTGACCCTAGGGTTTTATAAGCTCTAAATCTAGAATTGTGTATTAAGGACAAATATGAAAATCTTAGTTTCTAAAATGTTGATTAGGGTTCCCTAATTACACTAGATTTTCTAATCATCTAGGGTTTGTAAATTAGCCTTATAATATATTAATTACTACTAATCTTGCTAAATTAATACCTAGGGTTTATAACTTAGCAATTAGGGTTCTAATTTAGTAATTAGGGTTTCTAGATATCAATTAGAGTTTACCTAACTAACAGTAAACATAATGAGGGTCATTAATTACATAACCCACAACTTAACAAATCTTACAGTTATAACTAACTCTGTACTATAGTTGTCAGTAATACTAGGGTTTGTACTGTTCTACTATAACTAATCTATAAATTAACATTACACACATATCAGGCATATCTATATCACTGAAATATAAATAATATTATATTAGTGTTCTCATCGCTTATTCAAAATCCAGACTTACGGTTTTGAATTCATATCTGACATAACCTTCATATATACTGTCATTAATTAAGCTAAAAATAATTAACCTAACCAATATAATAAAATACATATCATAAGAATCCTAATAATCATACCATATATACCATAATCATATCTTCATGGAAAATAAATATTAAATATTTTTATTACAAAATTAATTTATTATAAGAATATAATTTATAACTATCAATAAGTCTAATAAGAAATTATTTACATCTAATAAATAAATTTATCTATCACATAGATACATATACTTTACATTCACATATTCCCACCTTTATATATATATATATATATATATATATATATATATATATATATATATATATATATATATAAATTAAATTGTAAAATTTCTTATTAAAGAAATATTGGGTTATTACACTTCTAGCACCAATGTTAATGCCAAGATCTTCTGCCACGTCCCAATCACGTAAGACGCCCTGATCTTACACAGTAAACACGATCAACACCAAAAGCTTGACGGCTTCGACCGTCGGGGGATAGCTCAGGCGTGAGAGTCAGTACAGGTGTTCACAAGGGTTAACAATGTAGGATAATAATATCTAGTGTATTGAGAGCGAATTATCAGTTGTGAATGTGTGTACCTTTTGCTTGAAGACCTCATTGCTAGGTTATACTCTCTTACCCAGTTTACTGTGCCACCCACTACTGTCTGACACAGCCCCCCACTCCTCAATGATTTTTGCCGACTGTATGCGGGCTGTCATCTTTTTCATGCACTGCTTATGCCGCCGGCCAGTTATAATCTCATCCATATTAATGAATTGCAGTTTTAACAGTCAACAACCTTCCTTTTTCATCATTACAAGTCAAAGATAGAGATATTAAAATACTTAATGGGTCGATTCACTGGTCCGACCCGATCTTAAAAGGACCCAACAGGAATAATTTAATGACTAGGCCCAGTAACTTTAAAACTCAATAGTGAGAACCCAATGGACTAATCAAATAAGTAGACCTAATCTACTCGGCTTAATAGGAAAAATATCATGACCCAACAGTGGTGATTCCGATTACTGCTTTTGCTTATAACCAGTTTTTAAAAAAGTAGTTTGTATTTGATAAATAAAAAGTATTTAAAATAGTAACAAGTAAAAAGTGATTGATTTAAAAAAAATATTATCACTTATTACAAGTGTAAATTATTAAAAAGTGATTTTGTAAACAATAAGTGTGGACAGGTTTGGCCGACCGAAATATTGGACTAATCTAAGTTTTATTTTATTTTTGCATGTCTCTCAAAAAATATATAGTATTTATTCCAACTAGAATTTTTACATAATACAATATTTTAAGCGTAATTTGGATACATATATAAAACAAGGTTGTTCAATTCTCAACAACCCTATTTTGTATATGTATCCAAATTACGCCTAAAACATTGTATTATGTAAAAAATTCAATTGAAATAAATACAATATATTTTTTAAAAATCACATGCAAAAGAAATAAATAAAATAAAATTGGACTTGTCCATTAATCATGTCCATGTAAAAAGACTTGCAAAAGTAAAGAAGGGTAATCGGTGAATTTACTAAAATGAATAGGGATATATGAGTAATATACTTGATCAAATATGATTATTAAATATGACAAATAATCAGAAACTTCAAAGTAATGTTTTTGATTATTTTCATCGATTATAAACAATTTTAAAAATTTGATTTCAAAACTCTTTCTCTTATTAAAATTAATTATAAATAAGTTTGACTACTTATTAGCAATCCTCTCAATGGGTTTGGTTGTCTATTTGAGTAGTATGGTTCTTAGACCTGGCAAACGGGCCCAAAGTCCGCGGGTCGGGCCAGCCCGTCCGGCAAAAAGCGGGCTATGGGTCGTACTTTTTTGGCCCACAAAAAATCGGTCCTTTTTGGCCCGACCCGTTCAAAGCCCGGCCCGCCCGCTGGCTTAACGGGCTGAAAAAATATAAAAAATAGGCATAAACCACCTTCGACCCGCGGGCCGGCCCGGCCCGCCCGTGAACCCGCAGGCTATGGGCTTATTTTTTTTGGCCCGTGAAAATCTGGGCCGTTTTGGCCCAGCCCGCCCCGCGCTCGTCCGTCCGTTTGCCACCTCTAATGGTTCTACAATTTAATAGGAAGACGATAATAAAATAAAACATTCTTATTTAATATTAAAATAATAAAAAATTATTAATATTATTTTTAAATTTCAAACGATAAATTAAAATAAACAAATTTCTCTATCTAAAATGACAACAAAAATAAAAAGTATTTGAAAGAATAAACAATGTAAGCACCAAATAGGCAAATACAAACGCAGATGAGGGTATGTTGGTCAATATATAAATCAAAATAGTGTGGTTCTTTATTCACAATTTTTTATAAGGAAATCATGTAAAACCCTATCCATCTCCATCTCACTTTACATTTTGGCGGCAAACCAGCACCGGCGCCTCCCGGAGAAGAAAGGTTCCATACTCTCTACTCTCATTACTGTTACACTCATTTTTATCTGTATATATGTGTATATTCATTCTGTATATTAATGTTTCAGGCTATATTTGGCAACTCAATTTCAATCTTTGAAAATGGAAATTGAAATTTGGATAACTCAATTCCAATTTTCAAACCTTGGGATTGAGTTGTCTAATATAGCTTTAATCAATTCTGTTCAATTTCACTCGCTTTCCGTTTGTTTATATCATGGGGAAACTATTTCTCCTGAGAAGAATTCAAATTTTAATTTTTGATTCCGTAATGTTATTCAAACCTCTAGTTGCATCAATCATAGAAAAGTTAAATCCATTTGTTTTAGCTATATTTGGATACTGAATTTCATGTTTTGGAAATGGAAATGAGAGAACATTTACAATTCTGTAAAATTGAAATTTAGTTAAAATCTGGGACTCAATTCCAATTCCAAGGTCAAACACAGCTTTAATCAATTCTATTCAATTTCATTGGCTTCCCATTTGTTTATATCATGGGGAAACTGTCCTGAAATAAATTCAAAATTTAATTTTTGATTCCCATGATGTTATTGAAACCTCTTGTTGCATCAATCAGAATGAGTTGAATCCTTATTTGTATATGATTTAAAGACTTCAATGCCAAACAGATGCAGAATTTTTCAATTTTTTGTTGCAAATCTTTAATAATTATAGTTTCGCTTGCTTCGTTTATGTTTTGTAGTGCGTATGATGTTTAATTTCTTTTTTAAATCACTTTAATAATCTGAATTTGACCCTTTTCATGTTTTAGTTCTGTCTATGGCGACGGCTTCTTCATCTTCATATTCGGCATGTGCCTGGCGTAGAGCCATGCCTACTCCTCCTAACTCAATAAAGGGTTATAGTGAGTTTATGTGCAACTATTCGCAAACTTTTAAACAATCAGCTGGGTACAGGTCAATTTCGTTATCTGCTGACGTGAAATTTTCGAGAAATAAAGTCCAATGCATGGCAATGGATTTTGACAACTCGCATTCTTTTTTGGCGGGCAATAAGTTTCAACTTGATGATGTACTTGAAGCTCAACAATTTGATAAGGACACTCTTAATGCTATATTTGAAGTGGCGCGTGAGATGGAGAAGATTGAGATTAACTCACCTGGCAGCCAAATTCTTAAGGGTTATCTAATGGCCACCCTCTTTTATGAGCCTTCGACTAGGACTAGGCTTTCATTTGAGTCTGCTATGAAACGATTAGGTGGGGAAGTTTTGACGACAGAAAATGCGCGTGAGTTCTCATCAGCTGCAAAAGGAGAGACATTAGAAGGTGGTATCTTCATTTCTTATTAGCTTACAATTAGGTTATCTTGCTGATTTTTTAGTTCTGATCTTGAAACTTACTTTACAGATACCATAAGAACCGTTGAAGGGTACTCTGATATAATTGTGATGAGGCATTTCGAAAGTGGTGCTGCCAAAAGAGCAGCCAGTACGGCCAGTATTCCTGTTATTAATGCTGGAGACGGTCCAGGACAGCATCCAACACAAGTAAGAACATTCTGTTTTTATTCATTTTGTAGTACTACTCTTTTGCATATTATGGATACTTTTGCTTGAGATATTTCTGCAAATTCCCCTCGAGAGTGTTTCCTGTTAGATTGTTTCACATATGTTTATAATTATTATTTACTAGCAGTATACCCAGTGCAAAGCACGGGGTCTTATTCTTGATTCTTAAATTATATATATTCTTTTTATTAATGTTTTTTTATATGATACTTTAAATGGAATAAGTAATATTACTTTTGACATGGGTTTTAACTATTTTTTTACATGTTAATATTTTGGACTTTTTTCAATTTTATTTATTTTTAAATATAAATTTTCACTTTTTAAAAATTTTATTCTTTAAGTTAATTTTTTACTACATATTTTTGAATAAAAATACAATATTAATTCCAATTTTTGAATAAAAATAACAATATAATATTAGGTGGTCTTATTTTGATTATTTTCTTATAAAACAATATTACTAATTCTTATTCCCTTATAAAATGACGATACTAATTCCAATTATAATATTATAAAGTAATATTAGGTAAGATGATCTACTGATTGTTTCCTTATAAACTATATTACTAATTTTTATTTTTGACTCGGTTGAACTGAACTTGTTGTACAATTATAATGTTATTAATGTTTTAAAATTTATTTTTACAAATTCTTATTGGATAGAGTAATTAATTTTTAATCTTTATTTAATAATTGAATTATATGGTCAATTATTATATCATGTTCTTACTTTAATAATAATAACAATTATATCATCAAAATAATGATTAAATCTTTCTTATACTCGAACCATAATTATATTTATATTTTAATAATAGTAAGAAATTTAGGTTAGATATATGATTTTTTTTGATAATTCTCTTTCCTTTTAAAACTATATTATCTAACTGGTAATATAATTTTACTTAAACTTGTATTATTTTATATATATATTTAAATAAAAGAAATCAATTAATATTTAATATTAGGCCAGATGATTTTATTTTGATTATTTTATAATATATAAAAGTATATTACTTCTAATTTTTGAATAAAAGTAACAAATTAGGTAAGATGTTATTTTGATTATTTTCGTATAAAACTATATTACTAATTCTTATTTTCTTATAAAAGTGTGATACCAATTCCAATTTTTAATTTGAATAAATAAATAATAACAGTTGACTTAATGTAGGAAAAGTCAAATTTTGAACCAAACCAAAAAAAGGAGGACTTCTAATTTTTGAATAAAAGTAACAAATTAGTCTTGATTTTTTTTTTATAAAACTATATTACTTCAGATTTTTGAATGAAAGTAACAGATTAGGTAAGATGTTATTTTGATTATTTTCGTATAAAATTATTTTACTAATTCTTATTTTCTTAAAAAGTACGATACCAATTCCAATTTTTGATTTGAATAAATAAACAATAAAAGTTGACTTAATGTAGGAAAATCCAAATGTCGAATCAAACCAAAAAAGGAGGAATTCTAATTTTTGAATAAAAGTAACAAATTAGGTCAGATGTTATTTTGATTATTTTCGTATAAAACTATATTACTAATTCTTATTTTCTTATAAAAGTACGATACCGATTCCAATTTCTAATTTGAATTAATAAATAATAAAAGTTGACTTAATATAGGAAAAGTCAAAGGTCTAACCAAACCAAAAAAAATGAGGACGAACCAAATTGTCTATTTAATTATAGTATAGATGGGCATGTGCATAAAAATCTCGAAGTTTTATTGTTCATCTGTAGAATAGTAACAATTGGCCCTTAATGTTTTGATTCTTTTGAACTTCCACTTCAATAATTCAGTGTTTATCATTATATTTGTATTAAGCACAGATGATATCCTCTCACTTCAAAACACTCTTTACCAGTAAATGACTTGAATAACAAGTCATCTTGTTACTATTTGGTCTACTAATTCATTCAGATAGCCCGACCTTATTGTATCAAAACATTATAAAACATCAATAGCTTGAAAAGAGATAGAACCAACAGAGAATTGTACTTGGGACTTTGGGTCATGGGAATTATGTGGCTAATTGGTTACAATAATGAGTAATCTCTTTATAAGTTTATATGGTCCCTGCATTTTTTATAGACTTGGCTTTCTCATAACTAGGTCCTTCCATATCAGGTAGAATGCCCTTCCCATTTATAGTCATAGTTTATATCAGAATTGCCAAATCTTTGAGTCAGAATTTAGTATAATAATGTATGTATATTTATCTGGTTTTTGAGTCAAAATTTAGCTCAGGGTTTCAAAACTGTCTTTAGATAAAGAACTTGCTGCAAGAGCAATTTAGTTCAAGTTATAGGACTATTATTAATATTAATATTTGGCGTGACACTTGTAGTAAACTCTTCCCCCCCCCCCCCCCCTCTATTGGGTTCATTGTAGAATTACTTTGAATATTGAAATAGTTTGGCTGAAAGCAATCTTTTAAAGTAAGCAGTAGGCAACATGACGTATAGTTCACACCTAAAAAGGTAACATAACATTAAAAAAATATAGAAAAGAAAAAAGAAAAGGAAACAAGAAAAAAAAACTTTGTTAGGACAACCAACAATGTAATGTAAATAAACCTTTGAAGCTATAGTTATTTGTTAGAATTGATGATTATTTATATATTGGTTAACATTTCTAGCAGCGTGGATCTTAGTGTCTTGATCGGGCCTACTTCAAAAGGTTGATGTGTTGTATACAATGGTACAATATTATTGCTTATTTACTGCTTCAACTGTATACAAGCTTGGTATCTGTGTTTTGGATAATTTTGGGATGAGCCTAACACATTGTGAAATTTTGTATTATTTTATAGCTGCTCGCATCCTTTGTGGTTATGATTAAATTCCCAAGACCTGGATAAAATCTTAGTTCCTCTTTTAAATGTGAGATAGGCTCTTCTAGATGTTTACACTATTGAAAGAGAAGTAGGTAAACTGGATGGCATTAAAGTTGGCCTTGTTGGAGACCTTGCTAACGGGAGGACAGTTCGCTCACTTGCGTATCTGCTTTCCAAGTACACAAATGTGAAGATATACTTTGTGTCTCCTGAGGCGGTAAAAATGAAGGTATGAAGGAAAATAGTGAACTCCCACTCGGTGTTAAAAAATTACTCCCTCTACTCCTATATATAAGATCATAACTGACTTTTTACCATAATGAATATTGCAAACTATCTGAAAAATAACTACTAATTATAAGATTTTTTGTTTCGTAATTTTCAATTTTTTTAATATCAATTTTGAGTTTAAAAATGTCTCAAATTGGCTTTCAAAAATCAATAAGGATCTTATACTTTCGAGCGGAGGGAGTATAATACTTTACTTCAAATTAAGTACTTTTTTCAGTACGAGTGATATAAGTTCAACGTTAGATGGAAGATACTGTGGGACATAGAAAGACGAATTATCTCATGCAGATTTTGTTTTTGTTCTTGCTTTTGAACTTTGCTGAAGGATGACATTAAAGAGTATCTCACGTCAAAGGGAGTTGAATGGGAAGAAAGTGCTGATCTTATGGAAGTGGCTACTAAATGTGACGTGGTCTATCAGACTCGCATTCAGCGAGAACGATTTGGAGAGAGAATTGATCTTTATGAAGAAGCACGAGGCAAATATATTATTGATCGAGATGTCTTGGGTGTGATGCAGAAGCATGCAGTGATCATGCATCCTCTCCCAAGACTCGATGAGGTTAGCTCTCATGGTTTCTCTTTGCTTTTGCTATGATCATGCTTTATTGTTTTTAAATACTATTTTTTATTATTTAATATGTAATTCCAAATTTTATGCTAGAAGTAGTAGTGGCTAAGAGTTATGGGAGTAAGTGCAGTTAGTGGTAGAAGTGTGTTTTACATGTGCATTACTGGGTAATTTAATTTTTGGACGTTTTATGTACAAATACGTATCATCAGTTAAATGAAAGTATGAAAGAATATTTATGAAATACTATGGAGGTCTCGGTTTCCGTCGAAGTAAACCATTAAATGACGAGTTCACATCAATATGAACTCACCAAAGATACCAGCTCTTATAAGCTTTTGCCATCTTTCCTTGTGAGCAAATTTTTTCATCTTGTTTACGTCAATATGAACCCACCAAAGATACGAGCCGTATAAGCTTTTGGCATCTTCCTTGTTAGCAATTTTTTTCATGCTTGGTTTAATGCTTTCATTTCTTTATGTAGATAACTGTGGATGTAGATGGGGATCCAAGGGCCGCATATTTCAGACAAGCAAAGAATGGTCTATATATACGAATGGCTCTGCTGAAGCTTCTACTGGTCGGTTGGTGAGACAAACATTTTATCGTCGTCATATTTTGAATAATTTTTTTCTACATTATGTTTTCTAAATTCCAGTAATTTTGATTGAATTGGATTTTGATAAGTTCCTTTATTTTACGGATGCTTGAATTACGAGCGGAGTAATTCGTGGTTCAAATGTTTTATGTTACATCTGTTGTTTGTCATCTTTTCTGTGTTGAATGATTTTTATTTCAAGACACCTAGACTATGTTTGTTTTTTGAATTATGGGTGGGATAGGATTCTTTGTATTAATTATTAACGTTTCAGACTATGTTATCCTATGATTAATTTGTTATTTAATTTCTGAATTATTTTTGATCATTTCTAAGGGTATATGATACCTACCACCTTCCACATGGGATTATAATCCCTCATCAAATGGCCTTAGAAATAAGTAAATGTAGTTCATGGATTAAATAATAGACTAATATTAGATAAATAGTCCAGAATAGTATAAATTAGTACAAATATTTGAACCTGGACTTTTACCTCCAGCCAGTACATGTGGTCTTGATAACTTTTTAATTGGTTAGCTTGTTATATTTGAACCTCTGATCAATCATAACTATAACAATTCTGAGCATAAAACCTTGTAAATAAGCAGGGCATAATATTATAGCTTGCTATGCTTTCCCGTATTTATATGTTTATGAATATAACTGCACCAAACAGATTGTGTTTGCTGTATAATTGATACTCTACTCAGAACGCATAAAAATAAAAAGAAAAAAAGGAATAAAGGAAAAGAAAGATTACATACAGCGAAGTGAAATGTCCCAAGTTGATTCCTAGAATACAAATTGGTCGTGGATGTTAGTAATGTTTAAATTTATAAATTAGACTAATAAATTGATATTTAAAATAAACAAAATAGCAGGTCAAATTAGGAGAGCCTGTAAATCTGGCCTAACAAGACGAAAAGAATAATGAACTTTAAGATTCATGCTGTTCATCGTCACATAATGACATATCTGAGCCAAAACCAAAACAAAACTACAATTTTCGCAGTTGTAGTAATGGCAGAGACAGAGCCATGGGATGACAATACAGTTATGTAATATATCCTTCAATCTCTTGGAAAAATTGCTTAATGTAAAATGTCTGTACTCTACAGCCTTCAAGGGTGCTTTAATGGCTGTGTTTCTTGTGTTGGTAGATACCATCACATGGTATTGACATATGCTCACCCATGCGAGGAGAGAGGTAATAAAAAGGAGACAAAATTTTCCACCTAATTGTAGTGCAAGTTGTCCAACAATTGCATGCTTTCAACAATAGTAGGCTCAATGTTCAGTAGCATTTCGGTTATTATGCAGAATTCAATCAATTTGGTCAAGCTACAATTCAAGAATGTTGCAATAGTTCCGTGATTGGAATGAGAGAATTCTGAGAAATCCAGTTACTACCGAAGAAAGTGATAAAATACAAGATCGTGAGTTTCTTTGGACACAATTTTTCATCCCAAAGAGGTTTTCTTGTATTTTTTCTATTGGGTTGTACCATAACTTTTAGCCTAAAATTTGAGAGAGAGATTCTAGTTCTTATTTTCAAAAATAAAGAAATTATTCGAAGTTTGTTATGTGATTTTTGTCTCTTATCATTTAAAGAGGATTTTCTAGGTAAAACTTGGTGTCCTTGTGTTATTATTTTATTCTTGGCACGATAATAATATTATCATTATTATTGGGGGTTATTAACGCCAAGATCTGTCCACGCATTCCAATCACCAAAGCGCGTTCAATCCTGCACAGAAACGGATAAACACCAAAAGCTTGACGACTTGGGCCGCCGGGGGATAGCTCCGGTGTGAGAATAAGTACAGACTGATATAAGGTTAACAATGGAGACTTAGTGCTCTCGTGCTGGAAATAATAAATTGCATGTACCTTAAAACCAATGAAGTGCCTTGTATTTATAATGATCTCAACACCTTCATGCAATCCTTCTCCGAATCAGATTAAGGTTCCCAGCCAATGACCAATTCATTACAGGATTGTATCAAATCTCCTATAATTAAGGAAGTGGATTCATAGTCCAACACTTCCTTTCCAATCCAGAGTCGAAATATAATTAGGAACCCCAATCCATAAATCCCCCGTCCACCAAATCCTGTCCTGGTCCAAGCCCATATGTTTGGTAAATTCTATATACGCTCACACGCAAATATACGTAGTCAACAAGTAATAAAGTGATAAGTTGACTATCGTTCCCACAGAGAATTATTTAATAAAAATCACCAAGTACTAACCCGTAACCAACTCAATCTTATTTAAACGGATGAATTTTAATTTATAAGTAAACTAATTCTAATTACCACTAGTTAAATTAAGATTACGGAGATTTAAGATCACAACTTCACTTATTTGCTTCATTTACGTTAACACACTTCTCATCAATTATTCTCTATCCTGAATTGTTAATCAAGAATACTAAAGCAGATAAAACCACCTCTTGATGCATAATTCCCATACTCACTTAAATCCACATATGATAGAATTAAGCAAGACACCCTAATTAACTAATCCACTATATCTTTATGTAAATTACAATTATAAAGAATTTAAAACACAATTTCTCTATAAGATTAGATATGGCGTAAAGGCATATCTCTATCCTAAACACGAATCATGAATTTCATCTATGCAGAAATCACAAACACATGCCATCATGATCAGATCTAAACCTATACTTCATCTCTCGAGTTCATATAGATTATCACGGTAATTGATGCCCAATCAATCAAACAATTAAGTCCAAATCACAATAGGCAATCCTCACAATAGAACATAGTAATTGATAGCGAAACATATTAAAATAAACTACACAATAAGATCCATTGTAATCTCAAACAATCATTGAATTAAAACTAAGAATCCACACTTGAATACACATTAAAAGACAAAACTAAGAGTAGAGCAAAGAATAAATCTGTTGTCAGCAAATCTCCATCTTCCTCAAGCTCCTGCTCTTGATCTTCAATGGTCTCCAAGTTGCTTCAATCTCCTAATCTCATAAGAACTAGGGTTTTGCTCCTAATATAATCTAATGGAATATTAGTATTTATTTGAATATTATTGGTAATTATTTTATTTAATAAATTTATTAAATAAATAAATAAAAAATGATTTTATTATATTTAAAATTATTTTAAATGATAATAAGGTATTTACAAATATTTTAAGTTATAAAATATAACTTTTAATATTTTAAAGCAAATTTTATTAATTATTTAATATTAATGATATTAGATTTATTTCATAATTATATTAAATAAATTAGTTTAAAAATGATTTTAATATTAGAAAAATTATTTTAAATGAAAATAAAGAGTTTAAAATATTTGAAGTTATAGAATATAACTTTTAATATTTAAAAGTAAATTTCATTAATAATTTAATATTAATGATATTAGGTTTATTTAATAATTATATTAAATAAATAGTTTAAAAATAAATTTATTAATTTTAAAATCATTTAAAAAAGAATTAAAAATATTTAAGTTACAATTAATGACTTTTAATATTTTGATAAATAATGCATTAATATTTAAATATTAATGGTAATTATTTAAAAATAATTTCAAATATTTTAAAAATAATTTAAGGGTAATAAAAATGTTTTAAAAGTATTTTAAGTTATTATAAATAACTTTAATATTTTGGCAATGGTTTCATTAATAATTTAATATTAATTAAATATTAAATTTAATAGAATTATTTAATATTTAAATCACTGTATAATGATTCAGGTGTTTAAAAATATTATGATAAATTATAATAATTATTTAAAAATTATTATAAATCAATTAAAAATAATATGACTGATATTTACATTTATTGAACTATAGAACAGAGTTTTAAACTCGACAATTATCCGATAAAATTGTCGGTACACCGACATGTTTCAGAAATTGATTTGGACTTAGATAATTTGACTAGATATGTGTCTGTTTGTGATTCAATGACTGCTAAACATATGTGACAATGTGATTAGGTAATGTGCCGACTGCAAATAGCAGTAGTATGTGTTATGATATAATATTCTAATCGAACGAATGATCTTATTAATGATAGGTTTTGATATAAAAGATAAAACTAAGTTGCGTAACTGTAAGCAGAAGATCATACAAGTATCCTACCTTTGCATTTACTTTATGCAATGGACATGAGTAAGAAAGTTTCAGAATTATATTATCCTTGTGTCAGATTATTAACTCTATTATTATCGATTAGGTATCCAATCATTTGTATTCATACAAGTTCTTAAATTATCCGATCATTGTTTATCAACACAATATTATTGTATAATTCAGATATTTATTCTGTTTGTTAATTTCTAAATATGGTTATACAAGTGTCCTCACTTGGATAATCATTGTATTTAATCACATGTTGATACATACATAATGGTTTCCAGTATGTATACGTTGACTTAAAAGCCATCTAAGCTATTTGATCCCGCTAGACACAAACTTAAAAATATTTTTGAACAAGATAAAACTTTATTGTTATATAACCGAATTATTTTGGTTGGATTCCCGACTAAGTATGAACATCCCGTACAAGGGAAAAATTTGTACGCCAAAGGCGGATAAGATTAACGATAATATCGTTCTTACATGTATTATTGATCAATACAGGGCATAACAAGATGATCACCCCCCGTGCCTGTAAGTTATGATGGTTTACAGATGAAGTTTTGTTTAACCTTTTCGAAAATAGAAAATAAAGTTCATAGTCTGTCGACTGATCTCCAGTTATAGTCAGTACGTAGTTTCAAAAATTTGATATAGAATTGATATGTTGTTATTATTGGTTCAGCTTACTTCACAACTATTGATTTGTTGTAGATATATCATTCAAAGAAAATATTTAATCATTTCAGCTAATATTTATTGTTGTTATTACATGCTGGGCACCAAAATGCTCATTCTTACTTAATTTAAATGTTTTCAGACAACCGTGATCAACCTGAAGGTTCATGTAGAAACAAAGGAAAAGGAAAGTAAACAGAATAAGATTTATGGGATTTTATGTAATAGTTAGACTTTATTAAGACAATGATATCTATTAAGTATCATGTAATGAATGATTAAAGGTTGCGTGCCTGGGATTAGACTCTGATATATGTAAATTAAGTTTGGTAATTATATTATTATTATTATTAGTATTATTCCGCTCATAGAAATGGTATCGTGAAGCACCGAGTTCGGGTTTCAAGTACTTGAATTTGGGGGCGTAACAATATGGTATCAGAGCTTTAGGGTTAGAAACCTTAGGTGGATAAACCTTAGGCTATAACCTTAGAAAAGAGGGAAAAGTTGAAAATACAAATAACTCATATAGAGTTTAAAAAGAGATGAATCAAATGAATTCATCGTCAAACAAAGTAAAAGATAACTTATATAAAACTATTATTTGCTGTGTGTATATACTATATGCTAATCAGGATAATTTATGTGTGTAGATGTCAAGTGGAAAAGGCTTATTATATGCTTTTAACTTGAAGAAGGATCAAATCCATTTACCCGAGCTAATATCGAAGCCAATAGCTGAAATAGAGGCTCATATTGAAGGTAACCTTGATGAGGTAATCAATTTGGAAAATATAGTACCAGATCCAGAAATGATAGAACTAACAGATTGTGATTCGGGCACCGAAGTTGGAGCTGATTAAGCATCAATGAAAGTGCAGAATCTGAAGGACAAGGTTTCCTCTCTAGAAAAACCGTGGGAAATAGAAAAGCTGCTAAATAGTCCATTGCGACAGGAGTTAATAGAAACAATAGAAGAACAAGATAAGCTTAAAATCCAAATTGATCTTATGGGAGCTAAAAGCAACATATCGTGTGCAGCTCCGAGAAATAAGGGGAAAAGAAAGATAAAAGACCATGACTTAAGAAAATCCGATTATACCCAAGGGAAAAAGATATGTTATATTTACGGCCATGCGGGACATACCTCTCCTCATTGTCTCGACTTTAAGCAAGGTGCATGTTTTATTTATGGGTTGGAAGGTCATCGGGCGAAAGGTTGTCTAGAATCAGGAAAAAGGTATAGGAAATAAGTAGAATTAGTATTTAATTATGTATATTTGGTAATGTGCATGTGTAATGTAATACTCCTAACTTTTGTATAAGTAGTAGTAGCGAATCCCGACTTTTGTGGTCATAAAGGGATAGTGGATGTGTAAAGCAGTATGTGTTATGCTATGTAAAGTATTTTGAAATTGCTAAATGAATATGAATCTATGTTTGAGTAATGAAACAAGTTTAATACATTAAACTTATATGATAAGGTTTAGAATGTAAATAATAATTTATTATCTTATTTAACCAGATAATGTCGCCAAGACGTCAAACTCGAAATCAAAGGGCGGAAGAATCTGTCAACAACACTGGGGGACAACAAGTAAATCCGATGCAGAACTTTGCAAACATGGTAGCTTAGGCTATGCAACAGGGAATGTCAGCCACAGGGAATCAGCGAACTTTAAAGATTTTAAGGTTATAGGACCGCCTGAATTTAGAGGTACAACTGACCCTATAGAAGCCCAAACTTGGGTTAAGGAGATCGAAAAAGCGTTTGTGATAGCTAGGGTAGCTGAGGGGCAAAAGACAGCTTTTGCCACCTACATGATGAAGGGGGAGGCAAATTTTTGGTGGGGGGGGGGGGAAAATCAAGCGAGGGAAGGAAAATGTGTAGTTACTTGGGCTAGGTTCAAGACTTTATTTTTTGAGAACTATTTCCCGTCTAGTATGCAGGCTAGGATGGATGTAAAGTTTTTGGAGTTGAAGCAGGAGAATATGACAGTTGCAGAGTACGCCACAAAGTTTAATGAATTGGCTAGGTTCGCTCCGCATCAAGTTGATACGGAGGCTAGGAAGGCGATAAGGTTTTACCTGGGATTAAAACCCTGGCTCTACAACAAGGTAGCAGTGTTGTAGATAAACACTTTTGCAACACTTAGGAAAAAGCTATTTATAGATGAGGAGTGGAGTGAGGCCATGAACCTCTACAACAAGGAGAAGAAGAACAAAGTCAAGGTCGTAGGAGCTGTGAAGGTGGAAACTAATAGTTGGAATAGGGGTGAAAATAGAAAAGGGATCAATTTTGGGAATGTTCAGGTGAAGCAAGAAGGTGTGAAGAAGAAGCAGGTGGTACAGTGTGGGAATTATGAAAAGAATCACTATGGGGAATGTTTGAAAGGTAAATTTGTGTGTTACAAGTGCAGGCAGGAGGGACATATCTCTCCCAACTACCCCAATCCTAGAATGAATAATGGGTGTTTTCTATGTGAATCAATGGAGCATTAGGTGAAAGACAGTCCAAAAAGGAGAATGGAGGCAGGAAGTGTAACCATGGGGAAAGGCAGCGAGACTCTGGCGATCACGTGACCAACTTCATCAAGCAAGCCGACAAAATCAACCGCAAGGGTCTTTAGCATGACGGTCCAGGATACCGTGGCAACTGGTGATGGAACTCCAGGTATTATTCGTATAACTTTTATTTTCTTATACATGATTTTCCTATATATAGTAAATTATTTTATAAAGAAATTTTGAAGGAGGAATTTGAGTTCTTTTAAAAATCAAATTTTCGTTTAATAAGATAGAGAATCTTTATATTGAATAATTAAAGATCAGTTCGATCGAATCTGATCGAGAACTACTTGAAATGACTGTGTATGTTATGCACCCTTATATGTATAATTTTTGAAACGGTGATTCCGGGGACGGAATCTTTAAAAGGGAGGGTGAATGTATCAACCCGATATTTTCTATATAATTAAATCAGAAATTTTGCGTATAATTTTCTTTATATTATAATGGTGGGAATACGTACAAGGTAAAATATATGTATATATGTGATACATAAAATTTAATTATTACATGTATAGTTTCAAATAATTTTATTAGAATTATCGACAATTATAAATTATATTTTTATAATTAATTTTGTATTAAAAATATTTTTATTATCTATTTTCTATGAAAATATGATTATATATTATTCAAATAATATATGAAATGATTATTGGAATAATTATTTTATTATATGAATTTTAGTTCAGATTATTAATTTAATTATTTTAACTTAATTGATAGTGCTATAAGTGACGCCCCCAAAATAGGTATACATCACCCATTCTGAGTCGCCAGATATCAAACTATAAAAATCATTTACGAACTTCATTTATACAACTGTTGAACTGTCGTGCAGAATATGACCACAGTTAAACTGTGAGTTTTAATAAAAATGTATATAACTCTAATGGTGCCTCGACCACAACCTTACAATGGTACTTTATATAAAAGTATAGTCAATAACTGTTTTAGAAATTAAAATCTTTGGAAAATACTCAAGTAAACCTTCGTACATGGGAGGCCATGCGTCTAGGTTATGATAGATATCATATGTCCACATAATTATCCTTGGTTGACCCAATAGTCCCCAAAGAAAAACAAGAAGATTACTATCATTTTCTTTCCAATGGTGATTCTTCTCTTGACATATAATTATCTCCGTTTTCTCTAATTGAGAATTATATTTCAAACAAACTCCAAGATCATATAGGTAGTGTTCGTAGATATACTCAGCAAGTTGATGTGCACAACCCTGTCTTAAGATAACACGAGGTTATATGTCATTAGACATCTTGTATGATAGTGGCAAAACACCCTTCCAAAGTTGGGTTCACCTCAACCTATTTGGTTCACCAAAATTAAATATCAAATAACGTATAAAATACGACACACTTATCTAAAGTTCTCAATAAAATTATTTTCATACTATTTAGGGAGAACCTCAATAGCTATAGACCATCGTTCTATTCTTCTATTACCCCCGCTTGACCCAACTACACTCTTATTACCTGAAAAGAATTGCAAAGCAAAAAGGGTGAGCACAACTAGCCCAGTTAAGAATATCACCACTAAAGATAATTTACATCATCAATAGCCTTCATCAGTAATAAATCAGAGATTTAGAACATATGGTAGATGATAAAACTTTTCAATCATAGTTGCAGCGGAACGAGCAATCCATTAGAAGAGTCAAATAGACCATCCGATCTATTATCTTCTCCATGTTAAAAGTCCACTAATAATATTTTATCCATTTAACATCAATCAACAATACCTGCCAACAATCATATGAATAACTCATAATCATAATTGTGATTCAAAATTCCTCTTCGCACCCAGGACGAAGATAATTTTCATCACCTATCTTCACCTGAAACATCAAAAATCATGGTTATACCAAATCACAATTCCTTCTCATAATCATACTAATAAATTCATCTTTGCACTACGGTCAAAGATATTCATTAACAATTCATCTTTGCACTACAGACCAAAGATATACAACTGTATTTTAGAAGAGTCAAGTAGAGCCTGATATCAACTATCTTTTACGAATTAAAAGTGTATAAAAAGTATTTTATCACTAAGACTCAGCTTAATAAATAATCCACATCATAGAATCATCCCTGCACTACGGCCAAGGATATTCATGTAATCATCAATGGTCATGAGTATACAGAATAATCCCTTGTTATAATCATATCAATAACTGTTCATCAATGCACTACGGGCAAATGAGGACTTTTACCACATCATCTATAATATTACGGGTCATGATTATACCGAATGATCCCTGGTCATAATCATACCAATAAACAGTTCATCTATGCACATAAGCCAAAGATACTCATCAATCAATAGTTTATCTTTGCACGTAAGCCAAAGATATACAACTATAAAACCAATAATCAATTGTCCATCTTTGCACGTAAGCCAAAGATATACAACTGTAAAACTAATAATCAATAGTCCATCTTTGCTCGTAAGACAAAGATATACAACTGTAAAATCAATAATCAACAGTCCATCTTTGTACGTAAGCCAAAGATGACTTTCATCATAATATAAGCATGAGGATGATCATAATGATATAAGCATTAATCAAATGAAATCAAAGATAAATATTAAAGACTTTAAATTTATCCAGAGTTTAAAAATATCCAAATTGTCAACATGATACTGCTTTGTGGAGTAAAAATCAAGAATAATATTCATGTACCAAAAATAATTTGGATAGAAAATAAATAAATTTTTCGGGTAAATAGTACCCCGTAGTAGTACTCTATGAATAGTACTTCGGGAATAGTACCTCGTGAATAATACCCCAGCATGAAAAGTATCCTAAATACCCGAGTAAATAATATTTGGGTGAATAGTAATTAGGTGAATAGTAACCCGTGAATAGTAACTCGTGAATAGAACTCCAATACAAAAAGTGCCCCGAATACTCGAGTGAATAATACTAGAGTGAATAGTAATCGGGTGAATAGTAACCCATGAATAGTAACTCATAAAAAAATACCAAAGAAAATGATATTCCATGACGAGTACAAAAGAAATTATATCTCATACGAGTATAATAGAATATACAAAACTGCAAATGGATTTTCTTCCGTCATGCGGTAATCCACGTAACCAGATCATTTCCACAATTTAATAAAGAATGAATACGAAGGATCATTCACCATGCATGCGGTAATCCACATAGATAGGTTATTCCAACAGAATAATAAGAATGGAATAACAGAAGAATTCACCACGCATGTTATAGAACGCACAGACATGTTATTCCCAACAGAATAATAAAGAATGGAACCAGGTCATGCATAATTCGTACAGACGGGATATTCCAACAGAATAATAATGAAGGAAACCAAGTCATACGTAATCCGCATAGACAAGATATTCCAATAGAATAATAAAGAATGGAACCAAGTCATGCGTAATTTGTACATACATGATATTCCAACAGAATAATAAAGAATGGAATAACAACAGAATTCACTAGGCATTCGATAGACCGCACAGACAGATTATTCCAACAGAATAATAAAGAATGGAATACCAGAAGAATTTCACCATGTATGCGATACTTCGCATAGACAGGTTATTCAAACATAATAATAAAGAATGGAATAACAACCCTTACGAGTATTAAAAGAAAATAACTCTCTTCATGAATACGAAAAAATAATACCCCTTACTATAATAATAATATCCCTTACCTCAGAAGAAAACTGGATACTAGAATAGAGAGGTAGCAGACTTCTCTTCTTCTTTTTCTCTATAATAATTTCTATATAGCTTTAGTGAATTGGTGAAAAATAATGAAGTAATGAGCTTCTATTTATAGGAAAATATAGTTTCGATGATTGCACGTTTTGGGGCTCGAAATATTACAGTATAATACCTTTATCTTTTCCTTCATTTTTAATTTAGTCATGCAAGTATTATCAAACTTGCACCACCTCCCCTAATAGTAAATCATGTGAATCAATAGTAAATCATGTGACTCAATAGTTCTGAACATGTGAAAAAATTAATTATAGTATAGTACCTTCAACTATACCTCCATTTTTAACTTAATCATGCAAGTATTATCAATCATGCACCAACTCCCATAATAGTAAATGAATGTGAATCAATAGTACACATATGTGAACAAATAGTTATAATCATATGAATCAATAGCAATTAATTGCTCATTTATCCAGTTAATTACCCGATTGGTCAATATAACCTCCAGACGTCAATTATAATCGAAATAAATGTCTATTTTCACTAACACTAATAATTCCAACACAATGGAACTATAAATTTTATCTTTAATCAACAAGAAATTATTCATCATTAAAATTATAATACACAATATTTAACAACCAGGTCGTTCCCAGGAAAGAGGGGGCTTTCCGATAAGGATTTCTCCTTTTTGGCGCGCAATTAGGTGACCAAAACTCTTCTTGACAGAGCTTATAGACATTGTCAATATTGTAAATAATAATATGAATAACTTTGTCATCTCAATTATTGATTTAATAATATAACATATTATACAGATGATACTGTGACAATAATTGAATCAATAATATTAGAGATATGATGCAACAATTACTGTAGCAATAATTGAGTATAACTGAGTGACTTTTCACGTAAGCATCAATAATCAATACCGTGTACTACTATGCAACCACGTGTATTACTGTACTTTTACTACCGGGTAGTTCAACAGTTTTAACGGTAACACTTTCGCCATTATAAAAAGATAATTCTGTCGTTTTCTTACTACGACAATACATCCGTTGTGGGGTCCAACAATGATTGTGCCATCGTATGAATATTTCTCGACCAATCGAATATTATATAACAACTTGCTTACTTTAAAAAAATTTCACATATCACCCTTAACTTTAACCTTTTATCAATTTAAAAATTTACTAAATAGAATAATTATAAGAAAATTGAATACTTTCATTTTATAAAATTCGGGGTCTCACAATCTCTCCTCCTTATGAAATTTTGCCCTCGAAATTTAGGTACGTACCTGGTATTCGAAGTGATGAGAATACCTTGCTTTTCTTTTCGGATTGTACCTTCCCGGTTATATCCTCTGTATCATGATTTTTTAATTGCTCATCTCCTGTATTTCAGATATCATTCTAGAATATATCTTCAAAACAAAGGTCAATTGAAATATCACAAATTATCAGCTTATCAAGTAAAATTTTTTGCTTAGGCAAGTCACTCACTAGCTAAGTATATTACTCGTCTCTCCCCTCCTAGTTCTAGACTCATATCTCCGCCAGCAACCATATCTCTAAGCTCTGATACCATTTATGACGCCCCCAAAATAGGTATACATCACCCATTCTGAGTCGCCAGATATCACACTATAAAAATCATTTACAAACTTTATTTATACAACTGTTGAACTGTCGTGCAGAATATGACCACAGTTAAACTGTGAGTTTTAATACAAATATATATAACTCTCATGGTGCCTCGACCACAACCTTACAATGGTACTTTATATAAAAGTATAGTCAATAACTGTTTTAGAAATTAAAATCTTTGGAAAATACTCAAGTAAACCTTCGTACATGGGAGGCCATGCGTCTAGGTTATGATAGATATCATATGTCCACAAAATTATCCTTGGTTGACCCAATAGTCCCCAAAGAAAAAAAAGAAGATTACTATCATCTTCTTTTCAATGGTGAGTCTTCCCTTGACATATAATTATCTCCCTTTTCTCCAATTAAGAATTATATTTCAAACAAACTCCAAGATCATATAGGTAGTGCTCATAGATATACTCATCAAGTGGATGTGCACAACCCTGTCTTATGATAACACGAGCTTGTATGTCATTAGACATCTTGTATGATAGTGGCAAAACACCCTTCCAAAGTTGGGTTCACCTCACCATATTCAGTTCACCAAAATTAAATATCAAATGACATATATAATACGACACACTTATCTAGAGTTCTCAATAAAATTATTTCCATACTATTTAGGTAGAACCTCAACAGCTATAGACCATCGTTCTATTCTCCTGTTACCCCCGCTCGACCCAGCTACACTCTTATTACCTGAAAAGAATTATGAAGCAAAAAGGGTGAGCACAACTAACCCAGTAAAGAATATCATGACTAAAGATAATTTACATCATCAATAGCCTTCATCAGTAGTAAATTAGAGATTTAGAAAATATGGTAGATGATAAAATTTTCAACCATAGTTGCAGCGGAACGAGCAATCCATTAGAAGAGTCAAATAGACCATCCGATCTATTATCCTCTCCATGTTAAAAGTCCACCAATAATATTTTATCAATGTAACATCAATCAAGAATTCCTGTCCACAATCATATTAATAACTCATAATCATAATTATGATTCTAAATTCCTCTTCGCACCTAGGACGAAAATAATTTTCATCACCTATCTTCGCCTAAAACGTCAAAAATCATGGTTATACCAAATTACAATTCCTGCTCATAATCATACTAATAAATTCATCTTTGCACTACGGTCAAAGATATTCATTAACAATTCATCTTTGCACTACAGACCAAAGACATACAACTGTATTTTAGAAGAGTCAAGTAGAGCATGATATCAACTATCTTTTACGAATTAAAAGTGTATAATCAATATTTTATCACTGAGACTCAGCTTAATAAATAATCCACATCATAGAATCATCCCTGCACCATGGCCAAGGATATTCATGTAATCATCAATGGTCATGATTATACCGAATAATCCCTGGTTATAGTCATACCAATAACTGTCCATCAATGCACTACGAGCCAATGAGGAGTTTTACCACATCACCTATAACATTATGGGTCATGATTATACCGAATTAACCCTGGTCATAATCATACCAATAAACAGTTCATCTATGCACATAAGCCAAAGATACTCATCAATCAATAGTTCATCTTTGCATGTAAGCCAAAGATATACAACTCTAAAACCAATAATCAACAGTCCATCTTTGCACATAAGCCAAAGATATACAACTGTAAAACCAATAATCAACCGTCCATCTTTGCACGTAAGCCAAAGATATACAACTGTAAAACCAATAATCAACAGTCCATCTTTGCACATAAGCCAAAGATGACTTTTATCATAATATAAGCATGAGGAAGATGATAATGATATAAGCATTAATCAAACGATATCAAAGATAAATATTAAAGACTTTAAATTTATCCAGAGTTTAAAAATATCCAAATTGTCAACATGATACTGCTTTGTGGAGTAAAAATCAAGAATAATATTCATGTACTAAAAATAATTTGGATAGAAAATAAATAAATTTTTCGGGTAAATAGTACCCCGTAGTAGTACACTATAAATAGTACTTTGGGAATAGTACCTCGTGAATAATACCCCAGCATGAAAAGTATCCCAAATACCCGAGTAAATAATATTCGGGTGAATAACAATTTGGGTGAATAGTAACCCGTGAATAGTAACTTGTGAATAATACTCCGACATAAAAACTACCCCGAATACCCGAGTGAATAATACTAGAGTGAATAGTAATCTGGTGCATAGTAACCCTTGAATAGTAACTCATAAAAAAATACCAAAGAAAATAATATTCCATGACGAGTATAAAAGAAATTATATCTCATACGAGTATAATAGAATATACGAAACTGCAAATGGATTTTCACCCGTCATGCGGTAATCTATGTAGACAGATCATTTTCACAATTTAATAAAGAATGAATACGAAGGATCATTCACTATGCATGCGGTAATCCATATAGATAGGTTATTCTAACAGAATAATAAGAATGGAATAACAGAAGAATTCACCATGCATGCGATAGAACGCACAGACAGGTTATTCCCAACAGAATAATAAAGAATGGAACCAGGTCATGCATAATTCGTACAGACAGGATATTCCAACAGAATAATAAAGAATAGAACCAGGTCATATGTAATCCGCATAGACAAGATATTCAAACAAAATAATAAAGAATGGAACCAAGTCATGCGTAATTTGTACATACATGATATTCCAACAGAATAATAAAGAATGGAATAACAACAGAATTCACCAGGCATGCGATAGACCACACAGACATGTTATTCCAACAGAATAATAAAGAATGGAATAACAGAAGAATTTCACCATGTATGCGATACTTCGCATAGACAGGTTATTCCAACATAATAATAAAGAATGGAATAACAACCCTTACGAGTATGAAAAGAAAATAACTCTCTTCATGAATACGAAAAAATAATACCCCTTACTATAATAATAATATCCCTTACCTCAGAAGAAAATTGGATACTGAAATAGAGAGGTAGCAGACTTTTCTTCTTCTTTCTCTCTATAATAATTGCTATATAGCTTTAGTGAATTGGTGAAAAATAATGAAGTAATGAGCTTCTATTTATAGGAAAATATAGTTTCGATGATTGCACGTTTTGGGGCTCGAAATATTACTGTATAATACTTTCATCTTTTTCTTCATTTTTAATTTAGTCATGCAAGTATTATTAAACTTGCACCACCTCCCCTAATGGTAAATCATGTGAATCAATAGTAAATCATGTGACTTAATAGTTCTGAACATGTGAAAAAATTAATTATAGTATAGTACCTTCAACTATACCTCCATTTTTAACTTAATCATGCAAGTATTATCAATCATGCACCAACTCCCCTAATAGTAATTGAATGTGAATCAATAGTACACACATGTGAACAAATAGTTATAATCATAATAATCAATAGCAATTAATTGCTCATTTATCCAGTTAATTACCCGATTGGTCAATATAACCTCCAGACGTCAATTATTATTGAAATAAATGTCTATTTTCACTAACACAAATAATTTCAACACAATGGAACTATAAATTTTATCATTAATCAACACAAAATTATTCATCATTAAAATTATAATACACAATATTTAACAATCACGTCGTTCCCAGGAAAGAGAGGCTTTCCGATAAGGATTTCTTCTTTTTGGCGCGCAATTAGGTGACCAAACCTCTTCTTAACAGAGCCTCTAGACATTGTCAATATTGCAAATAATAATATGAATAACTTTGTCATCTCAATTATTGATTTAATAATATAACATATTATGCAGATGATACTGTGACAATAATTGAATCAATAATATGAGAGATATGATGCAACAATTACTGTAGCAATAATTGAGTATAACTGAGTGACTTTTCACGTAAGCATCAATAATCAATACCGTGTGCTACTATGCAACCACGTGTATTACTGTACTTTTACTACCGGGTAGTTCAACAGTTTTAACGGTAACACTTTCGCCGTTATAAAAAGATAATTCTGTCGTTTTCTTACTACGACAATACATCCGTTGTGGGGTCCACCAATGATTGTGCCGTCGTATGAATATTTCTCGACCAATCGAATATTATATAATAACTTGCTTACTTTAAAAAAATTTCACATATCACCCTTAACTTTAACCTTTTATCAATTTAAACATTTACTAAATAGAATAATTATAAGAAGATTGAATACTTTCATTTTATAAAATTCGAGGTCTCACAATCTCCCCTCCTTATGAAATTTCGCTCTCGAAATTAAGGTACGTACCTGGTATTCGAAGAGATGAGAATACCTTGCTTTTCTTTTTGGATTATACCTTCTCGGTTATATCCTCTGTATCATGATTTTTTAATTGCTCATCTCCTGTATTTCAGATATCATTCTAGAATATATCTTCAAAACAAAGGTCAATTGACATATCACAAATTATCAGCTTATCAAGTAAATTTTTTTGCTTAGGCAAGTCACACACAAGTTAAGTATAATACTCGTCTCTCCCCTCCTAGTTCTAGACTCATATCTCCGCCAGCAACCATATCTCTAAGCTCTGATACCATTTATGACGCCCCCAAAATAGGTATACATCACCCATTCTGAGTCGCCAGATATCAAACTATAAAAATCATTTACGAACTTCATTTATACAACTGTTGAACTGTCGTGCAGAATATGACCACAGTTAAACTGTGAGTTTTAATAAAAATGTATATAACTCTAATGGTGCCTCGACCACAACCTTACAATGGTACTTTATATAAAAGTATAGTCAATAACTGTTTTAGAAATTAAAATCTTTGGAAAATACTCAAGTAAACCTTCGTACATGGGAGGCCATGCGTCTAGGTTATGATAGATATCATATGTCCACATAATTATCCTTGGTTGACCCAATAGTCCCCAAAGAAAAACAAGAAGATTACTATCATTTTCTTTCCAATGGTGATTCTTCTCTTGACATATAATTATCTCCGTTTTCTCTAATTGAGAATTATATTTCAAACAAACTCCAAGATCATATAGGTAGTGTTAGTAGATATACTCAGCAAGTTGATGTACAACCCTGTCTTAAGATAACACGAGGTTATATGTCATTAGACATCTTGTATGATAGTGGCAAAACACCCTTCCAAAGTTGGGTTCACCTCAACCTATTTGGTTCACCAAAATTAAATATCAAATAACGTATAAAATACGACACACTTATCTAAAGTTCTCAATAAAATTATTTTCATACTATTTAGGGAGAACCTCAATAGCTATAGACCATCGTTCTATTCTTCTATTACCCCCGCTTGACCCAACTACACTCTTATTACCTGAAAAGAATTGCAAAGCAAAAAGGGTGAGCACAACTAGCCCAGTTAAGAATATCACCACTAAAGATAATTTACATCATCAATAGCCTTCATCAGTAATAAATCAGAGATTTAGAACATATGGTAGATGATAAAACTTTTCAATCATAGTTGCAGCGGAACGAGCAATCCATTAGAAGAGTCAAATAGACCATCCGATCTATTATCTTCTCCATGTTAAAAGTCCACTAATAATATTTTATCCATTTAACATCAATCAACAATACCTGCCAACAATCATATGAATAACTCATAATCATAATTGTGATTCAAAATTCCTCTTCGCACCCAGGACGAAGATAATTTTCATCACCTATCTTCACCTGAAACATCAAAAATCATGGTTATACCAAATCACAATTCCTTCTCATAATCATACTAATAAATTCATCTTTGCACTACGGTCAAAGATATTCATTAACAATTCATCTTTGCACTACAGACCAAAGATATATAACTGTATTTTAGAAGAGTCAAGTAGAGCATGATATCAACTATCTTTTACGAATTAAAAGTGTATAAAAAGTATTTTATCACTAAGACTCAGCTTAATAAATAATCCACATCATAGAATCATCCCTGCACTACGGCCAAGGATATTCATGTAATCATCAATGGTCATGAGTATACAGAATAATCCCTTGTTATAATCATATCAATAACTGTTCATCAATGCACTACGGGCCAATGAGGACTTTTACCACATCATCTATAATATTACGGGTCATGATTATACCGAATGATCCCTGGTCATAATCATACCAATAAACAGTTCATCTATGCACATAAGCCAAAGATACTCATCAATCAATAGTTTATCTTTGCACGTAAGCCAAAGATATACAACTATAAAACCAATAATCAATTGTCCATCTTTGCACGTAAGCCAAAGATATACAACTGTAAAACTAATAATCAATAGTCCATCTTTGCTCGTAAGACAAAAATATACAACTGTAAAATCAATAATCAACAGTCCATCTTTGCACGTAAGCCAAAGATGACTTTCATCATAATATAAGCATGAGGATGATCATAATGATATAAGCATTAATCAAATGAAATCAAAGATAAATATTAAAGACTTTAAATTTATCCAGAGTTTAAAAATATCAAAATTGTCAACATGATACTGCTTTGTGGAGTAAAATTCAAGAATAATATTCATGTACCAAAAATAATTTGGATAGAAAAGAAATAAATTTTCCGGGTAAATAGTACCCTGCAATAGTATCCTATGAATAGTACTTCAGGAATAGTACCTCGTGAATAATACCCCAGCATGAAAAGTATCCCAAATACCCGAGTGAATAATATTCGGGTGAATAGCAATTTGGGTGAATAGTAACCCGTGAATAGTATTCTGACACAAAAAGTGCCCCTAATACCCGAGTGAATAATACTAGAGTGAATAGTAACTCGTAAAAAAATACCAAAGAAAATGATATTCCATGATGAGTACAAAAGAAATGATATGTCATACGAGTATAATAGAATATACGAAACTACAAATGGATTTTCACCCGCCATGCGGTAATCCACGTAGACAGATCATTTCCATAATTTAATAAAGAATAAAT
This sequence comes from Panax japonicus, assembly GCA_020205505.1. Taxonomy (NCBI): domain Eukaryota; kingdom Viridiplantae; phylum Streptophyta; class Magnoliopsida; order Apiales; family Araliaceae; genus Panax; species Panax japonicus. The sequence goes on along the minus strand of CM035110.1, from coordinate 21,611,545 downwards.
ACGAAGGATCATTCACCATGCATGCGGTAATCCACATAGATCGGTTATTCCAATAGTATAATAAGAATAGAATAACAGAAGAATTCACCATGCATGCGATAGACCACATAGACAGGTTATTCCCAATAGAATAATAAAGAATGAAACTAGGTCATGCGTAATCCGCACAGACAAAATAATCCAACAGAATAATAAAGAATGGAACCAGGTCACGCGTAATCCGCACAGACAGGATATTCCAACAGAACAATAAAGAATGGAACCAGGTCATGCGTAATCTGCTCAAACAGGATATTCCAACAGAATTATAAAGAATTGAATAACAACATAATTCACCAGACATACGATAGACTGCACAGACAGGTTATTCCAACAGATTAATAAAGAATGGAATAACCGAAGAATTTCACCATGTATGCGGTACTTCATATAGACATGTTATTCCAACATAATAATAAAGTATGGAATAACAACCCTTGCAAGTATTGAAAGAAAATAACTCTATTCATGAATACGATAGAATAATACCCCTTACCTCAAAAGAAAACTGGATACTGGAATAGTGAGGTAGCGGACTTCTCTTCTTCTTTCTCTCTATAATTTCTCTCTATAATAATTGCTCTATAGCTTTAGTGAATTGGTGAAAAATAATGAAGGAATGAGCTTCTATGTATAAGAAAATATAGTTTCGATAATTGCACGTTTTGGGGCTCGAAATATTATAGTATAATACCTTCATCTTTTCCTTCATTTTTAATTTAGTCATGCAAGTATTATCAAACTACACCACCTCCCATAATAGTAAATCATGTGAATCAATAGTAAATCATGGGACTCAATAGTTCTAAACATGTGAAAAAATTAATTATAATATAGTACCTTCAATTATACCTCCATTTTTAACTTAGTCATGCAAGTATTATCAATCTTGCACCAACTCCCCTAATAGTAAATGAATGTGAATCAATAGTACACACATGTGAACAAATAGCTATAATCATGTGAATCAATAGCAATTAATTGCTCATTTATCCGGTTTATTACCCGATTGGTCAATATAACCTCCAGACATCAATTATTATCGAAATAAATGTCGATTTTCATTAACACTAATAATTCCAACACAATGGAACTATCAATTTCATCTTTAATCAACACGAACTTATTCATCATTAATATTATAATTCACAATATTTAACAACCAGGTCGTTCCCAGGAAAGAGGGGGCTTTCCGATAAGAATTTCTCCTTATTGACGCGCAATTAGGTGACCAAACCTCTCATTCACAGAACTTCTAGACATTGTCAATATTGCAAATAATAATATGAATAACTTTGTCGTTTCAATTATTGATTTAATAATATAACATATTATGTATATGATACTGTGACAATAATTGAATCAATAATACGAGAGATAATGCAGCAATTACTGTAGCAATAATTGAGTATAACTGAATGACTTTTCACGTAAGCATCAATAATCAATACCGTGTGCTACTATGCAACCACACATATTACTGTACTTTTACTACCGGGTAGTTCAACAGTTTTAATGATAACACTTTTGCTGTTATAAAAAGATAATTCTATCGTTTTCTTACTACGACAATACATCCGTTGTGGGGGTCCACCAATGATTGTGCCGTCGTACGAATATTCCCTGTTAAAACGAATATTCCCTAACCAATCAAATATTATATAACAACTTGCTTACTTTGAAAAAAATTCACATATCACCCTTAACTTTAATCGTTTATCAATTTAACCATTTACTAAATAGAATAATTATAAGAAAATTGAATACCTTCATTTCATAAAATTCGGGGTCTCACACTATATATGCAAGATAAATCAGATATGGAATCCAAGCCCTAATTTTGATTTTGACCAAGGAATGAAAATAATAATATAATATTATTTTTATTTATGTGCTATAAATATGTGTGTTATGTGTGTAAGGATAATGTCTGGAACAGGTTTAATGTAACCTGTAAAACCCTAATATTACTGATAAACCCTAGTTTTGAAGTCAAATGAGACTTTAAAATCTGTCTAGTAATTATGTTATGTGATTAATGACATTTATTATTAATATTAATGCTAATTAGGAAAAACCTAATTATAGGAAACTCTAATTGTAAATTAGAAACCCTAATTTCTAAATTAGTAACCCTAATTGCTAAATTGGTAACCCTAATTATTTATTAGAAGCCCTAATACTAATTATTGGATCTTAAACCCTAAATGTTCAAGTATAATATAATTAGAAAACTAATTATAATTAGGGAACTCTAAATTACATTTTTAGGAAACTAATTTTTATTTCATCTCCAGATTTCATGTTATTCGTTGTTAAAGTGAGTTGACCGAGCATGACCATAACTTTCTAGGTAACCCAGAAAGTGTGAATCAGTGTCTGACATGATTTTTAAAGGCTTTGATCTGTTAGATCTTAAGCCTTTTGTTGATATTATTGTATAAAGTTTGTAGCCTGTAATATAGACACTAGAACCATGCCTTTAGATCTCTTAAACAAAAAATATATCGATTGTAGTGGATGGTCAAAGTAGACCATCCGATATAAATTTTTGTTTTCTGGAATTTCCAGAAAACGTAAGAACACGCCTTCTGACGTACTTTGACCGGACTAAATCTTGAGTTTGTGATGTTGTTGGACTGAAATTGTGTTATGTAGTTGTTCCTTGACATGAATACTATAAGTATGAACCAAGAAACCACTTAACTAATAACCTGAACACCTGATTAATTGGGCTGGAAAGTGGCACCACGAACTGCCTTGGTTTCTGGGATTACCCAAAAAACCCAAGAACACTCTGACAGTGACTTTAGAAGCTCATATATGTTTGTTTGTTATATGACCAAGATGATGGTTGGAGATTTTAGTGTTACATTCCTACTATACGATTTAAGTTGTATATTGCCCAAAACAAGTATTAACTGAGAATCATTAACGGTCAAAGTAAGACCCTTGCCAAGCCGGCTGTCAGTGTTCTTGAGCTCAAGAACACCAACAGCGACAGAAAGTGTCGTTATAGCCTATAGCGACGGTTTCTATTTTTTTTTCCTAATTTCCAGAAAATGATTAAAAACAGAAAATAAATTCCAAAAAATTACAAAAATTATTTTAAAAATTATTTGAAGTTATAAAAATTAACTTTTAATAATTTAACATATTTTTAATAAATATTAGTATTTATTTGAATATTATTGGTAATTAGTTTATTTACTAAATTCATTAAATAAATTAATTAAAAATAATTTTATTATATTAAAAATCATTTAAATGATAGTAAGGTATTTACAAATATTTTAATATATAAAATATAAATTTTAATATTTAAAGTAAAATTTATTAATTATTTAATATTAATGATATTAGATTTATTTCATAATTATATTAAATAAATTAGTTTAAAAATGATTTTAATATTAGAAAAATCATTTTAAATGAAAATAAAGAGTTTAAAAATATTTTAAGTTATAAAATATAATTTTTAATATTTAAAGGTAAATTTCATTAATAATTTAATATTAATGATATTATGTTTATTTAATAATTATATTAAATAAATAGTTTAAAATGGTTTTATTAATTTAAAAATCATTTAAAAAGGATATAAAGGAATTAAAAATATTTTAAGTTACAATTAAGGAATTTTAAAATTTTGATAAATAATAAATTAATCTTTAAATATTAATGGTAATTATTTAAAAATGATTTTAAATTTTTTAAAAATCATTTAAGGGTAATAAAAGTATTTTAAGTTATTATAAGGAAATTTAATATTTTGGAAATAGTTTCATTAATAATTTAATATTAATTAAATATTAATGATAATAGAATTATTTAATATTTAAATCATTGTATAATGATTCAGGTGTTTGAAAAATCATGATAAATTATAATAATTATTTAAAATTATTATAAATCAATTAAAAATAATATGACTGATATTTACATTAATTGAACTATAGAACAGAGTTTTAAACTTGACAATTATCCGATAAAACTGTCGGTACACTGACATATTTCAGAAATTGATTTGGACTTAAATAATTTGAGTAGATATGTGTCTGTTTGTGATTCAATGACTGCTAAACATATGCGACAATGCGATTAGGTAATGAGCTGACTGCAAATAGCAGTACTATGTGTTATGATATAATATTCTAATCGAACGAATGATCTTATTAATGATAGGTTTTAATATAAAAGATAAAACTAAGTTGCGTAACTGTAAGCAACAGACCAGGCAAGTATCCTACCTTTACATTTACTTTATGCAATGGACATGAGTAAGAAAGTTTCAGAATTATATTATCCTTGTGCCAGATTATTACCTCTATTGTTATTGATTATGTATCCAATCATTTATATTCATACAAGTTCTTAAATTATCCGATCAGTGTTTATCAACACAGCATTATTGTATAATTCAGATATTTAATTATTAAGTTCGTCAATTTCTAAATATGGTTATACAAATGTCATCACTTGGATAATCATTGTATTTAATCACATGTTGATACATACTTAATGGTTTCCAGTATGTATACGTTAACTTAAAAGTCGTCTAAGCTATTTGATCCGGCTAGACAAAAACTTAAAAATATTGTTGAACAAGATAGAACTTTATTGTTATTCAACCGAATTGTTTTGGTTCGGATTCTCGACTAAGTATGAACATCCCGTATATGGGAAACATTTATGCGCCAAAGGCGGATAAGATGAATGATAATACCTTTCATGCATGTAGTATTGATCAATACAGGGCATAACGGGCCAATCACCCCCGTGCCTATAAATTATGACAGTTTACAGATGAAGTTCTGTTTAACCTTTTTGAAAATAGAAAATAATGTTCATAGTCTGTCGACTGATCTCCAGTTATAGTCAGTACGTAGTTTCAAAAATTTGATATAGAATTGATATTATGTTATTATTGGTTCAACTTACTTCACAATTGTTGATTCGTTGTAGAAGTGTCATTCAAAGAAAACATTTAATCCTTTCAACTAATACTTATTGTTGTTATAACTTGTTGTGCACCCAAATGCTCATTCTTCCTTAATTTAAATGTTTTCAGCCAATCGTGATCAACCTGAAGGTTCATGCAGAAACAAAGGAAAAGGAAAGCAAACAGAATAAGATTTATGGTATTTTATGTAATAGTTAGACTTTATTAAGACAATGATATCTATTAAGTATCATGTAATGAATGATTAAAGGTTGCGTACCTCGGATTAGACTCTAATATATGTAAATTAAGTTTGGTATTTATATTATCGTTATTATTATTAGTATTATTTCGCTCATAGAAATGATATCGTGAAGCAGCGAGTTCGGGTTTTAGGTACCTAAATTTGGGGGCGTCACAAAGCTTCTGGATTATTTAAGTCGTCACCCCTCGATCTATCTGCATGCGAACAAGGTAAAAGCTATATTTGATTTTCCTTTTTACTATTTATGAGGATCAAGGGATCTAATGTTGATTTGCATTATGATGCAGGTTCTCAGCTTTACGCAGCCTCGAGGGAACTGATTCAGAATATATTCTCTATACCAGATGTTGGGTAAAATCTAATTAAGCACAATATGCAAGTATACGTGGTCAACAAGTAATAAAGTGATAAGTTGAGTATCGTTCCCACAGAGAATTAGTTAATAAAAATCACCAAGTACTAACCCGTAACCAACACATTCTTATTTAAACGAATGAATTTCAAATTATATAAATTAAACTACTATTAAATTCCACTAATTAAATTAAGACTATGGAGATTTAAGATCATAACTTCACCAATTGCTTCATTTAAATTAACACACTTCTCATCAATTATTCTTTATCCCGAATTGTTAATCAAGAACACTAAAGTAGTATTAACCACCTCTCGATGCACTAATACCAAATTAACGTCAATCCACAATTAAGATAGAAATCTGTTAAACACCTTAATCAACTAACCCACTATATCTCTATGTGAATTACAATTAAAGAAGGTTTAAGAACAAGTTCTCTATCCGATTACATGCGGTGTTAAGCATATCTCTGCCTTAACACTCATTAAGTTTAAGCTACTAACAAAATCCTGAACACATACTATCATGATCAGATCTAAATCTATACTTCATCTCTCGAGTTCATATAGATTATCACGGTAATTGATGGCCAGTCAATTAAACAATTAAGTCCAAACCACAATAGACAATTCTCACGATAGAACATAATAATTGATAGCGAAGCATATTAAAATAAACTACACAATAAGATCCATTGTAATCTCAAACAAAGAATTAGGTCATTGAATTAAAACTAAGAATCCACACTTGAAATAACATTAAAAGATAAAAATAAGAGTAGAGTAAAGAATTGAATCTGTTGTCAGCAAATCTCCATCTTCCTCAAGCTCATTCTCTTGATCTTCAATGGTCTTCAAGTTGCTTCAATCTCCAAATGTATTTAGAACTAGTGTTTTGATCTTATTTACTCTAATCTAATCTAATGGAATGCTCTCTCTAATCTCCTCCAATCTCCCCAATCCTTATTATTCTCCTCCATTTATAAGCCTTTTTACATGTCTTTAAGTCCTCTTGGAAGTCCTTGAGTCAATTGAATCGAAAACCACTTCTTTTATGCGTACCCCCGCCCCGGCGGGCTATAGTACTGTTTTGCAGTAGGTACCCCCACCCTGGCGGGGGTTTTACTAAAGAAAAGCCCGCCCCGACAGGTATCATTTTTTTATCACAACGTCCTCTGGTAAAACGGCCATAACGTTTGATCCAAGAGGAGTTAAGGGGTTTGCAACCTATCAAATCGAAGATATCGACGAGCTCTACAACTTTCATTCTTTGAGGATGGAGAAATTCTTGTTGGATGAAGGTTAAAATCGGGCTGGAAGTGACTGCTATGCAAATGACCACCAAAAGCCATGACGTTCGACGTCCGTTGGTACAACGGTCATAACTCTTGCTTTCGAACTCCGATTAGAATGATTCAAGATGTTCCAGAAAACTAAGAAGACGCTCTATAATGTAAGACAAGTTCCAAACCAAGAACATAAAGTAAACATGAAAGCTCAAATGATGACCAGATTGCTTTTCTTTATATTTTCTTTGCTTTTCCTTACCAATAATCGCTCACACCGCTCCCAAACGCATAACCTAAAAAATGAACACAAAATGCATGAAAAGTAACTAAGACACATGAATATAAGCAACTAATTCAAGTAAAAGATACCAGATAAGTGTATATAAAATCCACTTATCAAATACCCCCAAACTTAAACCGTTGCTTGTCCCCAAGCAACACAACATAATGCAATGCAATGCAATGCAATGAAATGCAACTAATCTATACGCCTACGAATCCAGCAGTATCTGATAGAATCAAATCTATTCAACCGGCCTTAGTGAAATCAAGTAAACATGATAATACATCATATCAAAACCAATTAACAATTTCCTAGTCAATCATTAAGTCTTAAACTGTTATTACTGGTATAATGCGTGTGTGCTCCACAACAATGTTGACTGATATAAAATCAAATTTAACACATAACAAATCTCTTCGAAGGCATCATAAAATGCAAAATCAAGAAATCCAAAAATAAGCTAGATTCAACTAAAATCAAACAATTACCAATATCGAGGGTCAACATAGGATACTTATGCTTTATTTTCATCTATGGGGGCTTTTTGCTCTTTTCCCGTTTTTTTTTTATATACACATAGCTATGAAATGTCTTATTCCCTTAGGCTTTTCAATGCTACCTTAACGAGCTTTCGACCAACGACTCCCAGACCATTAAGACCTTAGGGCGCTAGGTGTAAAGACAATCCCCTTGGGCTTACTTACTCAAGTAACAAAGGCCACAAAACTAGACAAGCGCGCCATAATGTTTATTCATACTTTTTTTTCTTTTTTTCTTTTTTTTACAATATCGCTTATATACCCCATATATTCCCCCAAACTTAGGTTCTTATCTAACTTTAGCCCTCACTATTTATTCTTGTCATTCTTTCATTTAAACTAGCATTATCCTTTAGAGTCCCATTATGTATCAATTTAAACTCAATCAATCACAAGTTGTTTTTACTGTGCTATCCTGGACTATACCAGTTTCAAACAGGAAAAGATTCAATTCATAACAAGAAATCATGTCAAAGTTGTAATATTTAGTACTATACTTGTCTACTCAATTCCAATCTCATCATTGGCCAAAATAAACTGAACTATCTAACAGTTGGACTCATGCAAGATGAACATAGTAACTAACTATTATTTTTGAATTTTTGATTTGATTTTTTTTAAGAATAAACCTAAACTAAATTAACAACATATGCAAAATAACATAACATAAACATGAAACTACACATGCAATAATGAACTAAACTAAACTCCCCCAAACTTAGCAATTACAATGTCCTCATTGTAAGAATATAGTGATACCTAGAAGAGAACTTCCCTGTAATTAACTAATCGTGAAGTGATGATGGCGATGGCGGTGACGATCATTTTCTTATCCATTGAACCTCCAATACCCACAATGAAGAGAGACAACATGGATTAGATTATAAGAGAACTTAATAAGCAAATTAATTCATATCTACTAAATAAACTAGTAAAGTTTATAAATATAAAAATTCACTGGTTGCCTCCCAGTCAGCGCTTGATTTACAGTCTTTTAGCCTAACTTTGTCTGATCAACGCTATCCAATTCCTCGTCGATAATTGAGGAACCCTCTATCCATTGGAAATAATGTAGCTTTTGGTAGGTTCCCATTTGTGATAACCATTGCATTAAAGTCACCTAGCATGCTTTGTTTACATATGTGCCCAATTGAGAATGTTGAATAACTAGGTGCTTTTCCGTTTGTTGAGCCTGTGATTCGATTGGGGCTTTGAGGATTGGCAAGAACAACGGGCTCTTCTTCTATCTTTTCCTCCTCGTCCCACCATGGCTTCACATTTGTACTAGCTCTCATGTCATAAAGAGCCTTGCCGACGACATGACTACTAAACGGGCACGATTTTGCAAATCTAACTGGACCCTTGATCTTTGGTGGAGAAGGAACTTGGGGCACTAATAACATCGGCTCCTCCTCGTTGGTACTCATAGTTAGTTCTTCACCGACCTTATTTTCATTATCCCCACTTGTCTCTTCTTTTTCAACATCTCGTGTCTCATCCACTTGTAGATTTGGCTCAGGCAATTCATCAATCTCGAAATCCTAGTCATAACACCAATTGTTTTGAGGACGGTTGTTCAAGGCTTTGAGCATTTGATCCATCTGGTTCTACAGATTTTGAATTGCTATCTCTTGATTCTGAATTGAACGCTCTTGATTAATCATCCTCTCCTCAATTGATGCTACAAACTTGAACCACAAATCCTCCAAACTTGAATTATCTGTCTCAGTTTTGGAATCCATGTATTGAGTTAAAATGGTGATGAGTTGTTCCATCTGGTGCTGAAAATTGTGGCTCGATATTTCTTGACTCATCATCCTCTTCTCTTGGTTTTCTATAATCCTTAACATAAATTCCTTCAACTCTAAATTGTCTTCTTGTTGCATTGGAGGTGGATATGAGAATTTCGGCGTGTATGTTGGATTTAGAGTAGAGTATTGATCTTCATAAGTATAGCTCCATGAAGAATCCGGATGATACCCCCAAACTTGATCATAATTATCATATGCATACTGATTGAGGTAGTTACCACCATAGTGTATCGGCCCAAGATTGATGGTGCATTGATTACTCGGGTGATTGCTAGCACAATAGTCACACATAACTGCAATCCTTCGACTCCTTTGGGCTGCAAAAACGTCCAACTTCCTTGAAAGTTCTTCAATCTATGCTGACATTGCGAAAAATGCATTAAGTCCGTCAATCCCCGTTTCCCTTGGTTGAGTCATGTTTGTGTATGGCCATTGATACACAAAGTCATTCATGGTACCTGAAAAGAGAAAAATATAGGAAGAGAATTAAAAATAAAAATATTTAAATTAAGACTAATTTGATTAAAATTAATATTGGTAAAAAGTATTAAACTAATTCTCTGGCAACGGCGCCAAAAACTTGTTGGGTAAAATCTAATTACGCACAACACGCAAGTATACGTGGTCAACAAGTAATAATGTGATAAGTTGAATATCATTCCCACAAAGAATTAGTTAATAAAAATCACCAAGTACTAACCCGTAACCAACTCAATCTTATTTAAACAAATGAATTTCAAATTATATAAATTAAACTACTATTAAATTTCACTAATTAAATTAAGACTGTGGAGATTTATGATCACAAATTCACTTATTGCATCATTTAAATTAACACACTTCTCATCAATTATTCTTTATCCCGAATTGTTAATCAAGAATACTAAATTTGTATTAACCACCTCTCGATGCACTAATACCGTATTAACGTCAATCTACAATTAAGATAGAAATCCGTTAAAAACCTTAATCAACTAACCCATTATATCTCTATGTGAATTATAATTGAAGAAGGTTTAAGAACAAGTTCTCTATCCGATTACATGCGGTGTCAAGCATATCTCTACCTTAACACTCGTTAAGTTTAAACTACTAACAAAATCCTGAACACATGATAGCATGATCAGATCTAAATCTATAATTCATCTCTCGAGTTCTTATAGATTATCACGGTAATTGATGGCCAGTCAATTAAACAATTAAGTCCAAACCACAATAGACAATTCTCATGATAGAACATAATAATTGATAGCGAAGCATATTAAAATAAACTACACAATAAGATCCATTGTAATCTCAAACAAAGAATTAGTTCATTGAATTAAAACTAAGAATCCACACTTGAAATAACATTAAAAGATAAAAATAAGAGTAGAGTAAAGAATTGAATCTGTTGTCAGCAAATCTCCATCTTCCTCAAGCTCCTGCTCTTGATCTTCAATGGTCTTCAAGTTGTTTCAATCTCCAAATCTATTTAGAACTAGTGTTTTGATCTAATTTACTCTAATCTAATCTAATGGAATGCTCTCTCTAATCCCCTCCAATCTCCCAATCCTTATTATTCTCCTCCTTTTATAAGCCTTTTTACATGTCTTTAAGTCCTCTTGGAAGTCCTTGAGTCAATTGGATAGAAAATAATCCTTCCCGAACTCAAATTTGGCCAAAAACCACTTCTTTTACGGGTACCCCCACCCCGGCAATGGTCTAGGCTTGTCAAGGGCCCGCCTCGGCGGGCTATAGTACTATTTTGCAGCAGGTACCCCCGCCCTGGCGGGGGTTTTACTAAGGAAAAGCCTGCCCCAGCGGTTATCATTTTTCTGTCACAGCGTCCTATGGTAAAACGGCCATAACCTTTGATCCGGGAGGAGTTACGGGACCTACCTCCTATAAAATCGAAGATATCGACGAGATCTACAACTTGCATTCTTTGAGGATTGAGAAATTCTGGCCGGATGAAGGTTGAAATTGGGATGGAAGTAACTGCTACGCAAATGACCCCCCAAAACCATGACGTTCGACGTCCGTTGGTACATCCGTTGGTACAATGATCATAACTCTTGCATCCGAAGTCCGATTAGAATGATTCAAGATGTTCTGGAAAACTAAGAAGACACTCTACAATGTAAGCCAAGTTCCAAACCAAGAACATGAAGTAAACATGAAAGCTCAAATGATGACCGGATTGCTTTTCTTTATATTTTCTTTGCTTTTCCTTACCAATAATCGCTCACACCGCTTCCAAATGCATAACCTACAAAATGAACACAAAATGAATGAAACGTAACTAATACACATGAATATAAGCAACTAATTTAAGTAAAAGATACCGGATAAGTGTATATAAAATCCACATATCACCAGACTCTTCATCTAGAGTACCGAGAGATTGTGTATGCTTGGGGATTCAAGACGTTCTTTTCCATCCTTCCCTATCGTTGTCCCTAGGGTTACCTTAGGGCATTGTCTGAGCGTTACTTTCACAAACTCGTCTCTCCATTTGTTGGATTATGAGGTGGTGATAACACCGATGGATTAGCGGTTCATCACTAGTATGGATTTTTTTGGGGTGTCAGTGCCTTATGTGGCTGACATTTCCCCTACTGCCATCAAATCCTTGCTAGGAGTCCAAGAAATGGCGCTTAAAGAAATGACAATTCGCACTGGTCCTTTGAGTGTAGACGCCATGAGTGGGGCGTTGACTGAGCCGTTGCCCAATGATAGGAGAGTTAGGGATCACATTCTTCAGTGATTGTTCCTGATCATCCTCCGAGGTTATTTTATGGTAGATAACTCTTCCATGGTGCCGTTCGCTTTAGTCAGCGCCACAAAGGATGTGGACCATATTAGAGAGTTTGATTGAGGCTTATATACCTTTGCCTACTTCCTTAAGGGAATGTGTCTGCGCTCACAGGGCTTGATAGAGGCTTGGCTAGGATTTTACCCATTCTTGTTAGTGAGTATTTCTCTTTTGATTTCCCTTGTTCCGGTTGAGAGTGTTGACTGACCACAGATATTTGATCTTGTATTGGCAGTTTTGGGCCTATGAGAGGCTCACATATCTTCATCATGTTAGCTTGTTAGGTTTAGATACCTATGCATGGGGATGGTGATGGCATCACTCCACTTTGACGGGGGTTCCTGTAGCTGAGGGTTTCACCTATTCATGCTTATAGTTGAAGCTATTGACAACCAATGTCGTTACATGGGTTCCTTACTCTGAGGACCATTTGACAATTGGATTTTAAGGTGGTTTCTCGACTGGTGTCGAGTATGTGATATCCACCCGTCGTGTTTCTCTCTTTACAGATGGAGGCTGGGAGCTTTATTTAAGAGAGCGTGCTATTAGGAGCACCACAAGAGAGATTTGTATACCGATCTATCTTTCTGTTAGGCGTTATTGGCCAGTGTCACAGCCGCCGATCATTGATATCCCATTGGTGGGAGTTGATGGCTTTGCTTTATCAGAAGGAACATTCACTCAGGAGGCATTCTACCGCTGGTGGTTCCCTCGCACCATTGGAGCCATACCCGTGCCACACAGTTTATGGGAGATATGGTTCCTGGTTCCGTCATGATGGTGGATTGGATTGCCTGCGTCCGAGAGCTTACTCATCTGACACAGATTAATAGTTTGACCCAGTAGTTGGACTGGGCATATTTCTTTATCCGACATTTGGGCAGGATCCTTCTGAGGCAAATTCTTTTAATCCTCCAAGCTTTAGGGCTAGCCCCTCTGGTAGCGCATATTCAGATGGTTTTGTCAGTGCAAATCCTCTGTTGTATCGGCCTGATATCCCTATTGGCAGAGATTCAGTGACACAAGAGGAATTACATCATATGGATAAGTTGGATGATGTGACGCCTCCAAAATAGGTATACATCACCCATCTTGGGTCACCAAATACATTGTACTTAATACAAATACAAACTTAATTAAACAACATGAGCTAAGAGTTTTTACACGAATATTGTCGTCTAGACAATACCCAAACTCAAATAGAGTGCTCATTACATTTATTATCACACTATGTTATAGAATAGTGAGGACTACTATAACACCATCTCAGACCATCACTCCATTCCCCGACTAGTCCCGGCTACGTTCTCATTTCCTGAAGAGAATAATGAAAGAAAAAGGGTTAACTCAACTAGCCTAGTAAGAAATATTATGACTAAGATAATACAGAATACATTATCATTAGTCTTCAACAGTGTTAAACTGATAAAATACAATAAACATCAAGTTTAACTGCAGCGAAACAAGCAATCCATTAGAAGAGTCAGGTAGAACATGATATCTACTATCTTCTACGATTTAAAAAGTTTTTCATCAATTTTATCACTGAGACTCAACTTAAAAAATAAACCACATCATCAAAACATCCCTGCACTACGGGTCAAGGATATTCATGTAATCATCAATGGTCATGATTATACCGAATAATCCCTGGTCATAATCATGCCAAGAATTGTCCATCAATGCACTATAGGCCAATGAAGACTTTTACCGTATCATTTGTAATATTACGGGTCACGATTATACGGAATGATCTATGGCCATAACCATACCAATAAACAGTCCATCTATGCACGTAAGCCAAAGATGACTTTCATCACAATATAAGTATGAGGATGATGACAATGATATAAGAATTAATCAAACGAAATAAATGATAAATTTTAAAACTTTAAATTTATGCAGAGTTTAAAAATATCCAAATTTTCAACATGATACTGCTTTGTGATGTAAAATTCAAGAATAATATTCATGTATCAAAAATAATTTGGACAGAAAAGAAATATATTTTTCGGGTGAATAGTACCCCATGAATAGTACCCTATGAATAGTATTTTGGGAATAGTACCTCGTGAATAGTACCCTGACATGAAAAGTGCCCCAAATACCCGAGTGAATAATATTCGAGTGAATAGTAATTGGGTGAATAGTTACCCGTAAATAGTAATCCGACATGAAAAGTGCCACGAATACCCGAGTGAATAGTAACTGGGTGAATAGTAACACATAAATAGTAACTCATGAATAGTATTTCAGTATGGAAAGATCAATAATTATCAAGAAAGCTCATAATAATATTTTCATGAAAAGATAGTGGATGAAGCGCAAATATCAAGGATATTCTACTAATTTCACGGAGTATAGAAGCAATACTTTAACAAAATGAGTGTAGAATTAGGAATATGAAACGAAATAATATAACTCATGTGACTCCCCCAAAACAGGTATACATCACCTATCTTGAGTTGCCAAATACATGGTACATAAATTCAAATACAACTTAATTATACAACAGTCGTGTAAAATATGACAAAACATAGCTGAGAGTTTAAACAAGAATATTGTCATCTAGACAATATCCACACTCAATGGTGTCCTCATTACAATTATTATCACATTATTCCGTAGAATAATGAGGACTACTAAAGTCATTTATCCTGGACCATCACACCATTCCCCGACTCGTCCCAGTTATATTCTCATTTCCTGAAGAGAACAATGAAAGAAAGGGTGAGCTCAACTAGCCCAGTAAGAAATATTATGACTAAAATAATGCAGAATAAATTATCCTTAGCCTTCAACAGTGTAACAACTGATAGAATATAATAGACAACAAGTTTTAGATCAACAACTGCAGCGGAATAAGCAATCCATTAGAAGAGTCAATTAGAGCATAAAATCTACTATCTTCTATGATTTAAAAAGTTTTTCATCAACTTTATTGCTGAGACTCATCTTAATAAATAAAATTGAATCATCCCTTCACCACGGCCAAGGATATTCATGTAATCATCAATGGTCATGATTATACCGAATAATCCTTGGTCATAATCATACCAACAACTGTCCATCAATGAACTACAGGCCAATGAGGACTTTTACCACATCATTCGCCACATTACGGTCATGATTATATCGAATAATCTCTGGTCATAATTATACCAAGTCCATCTATGCACATAAGCCAAAGATGACTTTCATCACAATATAAGCATGAGGATGATGACAATGACATAATAATTCAATAAAACACGTTCAAGGATAAATTTCAAAGATTTATAATTTAATTTATCCAGGAATCAATAACGTCCAAATTGTCAACATGATACTGCTTTGTAGAGTAAAATTCAAGAATAATATATATGTACCAAAAATAATTTGGACAAAAAAGAAATATATTTTTCGGGTGAATAGTACCCCGTGAATAGTACCCCAACACAAAAAGTTTCCCGAATACTTGAGTGAATGATACTAGAGTGAATAGTAACCCGTGAATAGTAACCCATAAATAGTAACTCGTGAATAGTACTCCAGCACAAAAAGTGCCCCGAATACCCAAGTAAAAAATATTAAAGTGAATAGTAATCGGGTGAATAGTAACCCATGAATAGTAACTCGTAAAAGAAAAATACCAAAGAAAATGATATTCCATGACGAGTACAAAAGAAATGATATCTCATATGAGTATAATAAAATATAAGAAAACTGCAAATAGATTTTCACCCGCCATGCGGTAATCCACGTAAACAGATCATTTCCACAATTTAATAAAGAATGAATACAAAGGATCATTCACCATGCATGCGTTAATTCACATAGACAAGTTATTCCAACATAATAATAAAGAATGGAATAACAAAAGAATTCACTAGGCATGCGATAGACCGTACATACATGTTATTCCCAACAGAATAATAAAGAATGGAACCAGGTCATGCGTAATCCGTACAGACAAGATATTCCAACAGAATAATAAAGAATGAAATAACAACAGAATTCACCAGGCATGCGATAGGCCGCACAGACAGGATATTCCAACAGAATAATAAAGAATGGAATAACAGAAAAATTTCACTATATATGCGGTACTTCGCATAGACAGGTTATTCCAACATAATAATAATGAATGGAATATTAACCCTTATGAGTATTGAAAGAAAATATCTCTCTTCATGAATACGAAAGAATAATATCCCTTACCTCAGAAGAAAACTAGATACTAGAATAGTGAGGTTAAAGACTTCTATTCTTCCTTCTCTCTATAATTTCTTTCTATAATAATTGCTCTATAGCTTTAGTGAAATGGTGAAAAATAATGAAGGAATGAGCTTCTATTTATAGGAAAATATAGTTTTGATAATTGCACGTTTTGGGGCTCGAAATATTACAGTATAATACCTTCCTTTTTTTCTTCATTTTTAATTTAGTCCTGCAAGTATTATCAAACTTGCACCACCTCCGCTAATAGTAAATCATGTGAATCAATAGTTCTAGACACGTGAAAATACGAATTACAGTATAGTACCTCCATCTATACCTCTATTTTTAACTTAGTCATGCAATTATTATCAATCTTGCACCAACTCCCGTAATAGTAAATGAATGTGAATCAATAGTACACACATGTGAACAAATAGTTATAATCATGTGAATCAATGACAATTAATTGCTCATTTAACCGGTTAATTACCCGATTGGTCAATATAACCTCCAGATATCAATTATTATCGAAATAAATGTCGAT
Source organism: Panax japonicus (assembly GCA_020205505.1). Classification (NCBI taxonomy): domain Eukaryota; kingdom Viridiplantae; phylum Streptophyta; class Magnoliopsida; order Apiales; family Araliaceae; genus Panax; species Panax japonicus. The sequence continues at coordinate 21,594,479 of CM035110.1, read as the reverse complement.
TTTTAATAACACTAATAATTCCAACACAATGGAACTATCAATTTCATCTTTAATCAACACGAACTTATTCATCATTAATTGTGATAACCCGAGATTTCGAATAATCAAAATTTTACGAATAATTTTTTTTTATTTAATATTGACTGTTAATATTGTACTGAGAATTTGTGAGACAAGTCTCGAGAATTAGTTAATATGTGATTTGACTAAGAAAATAGACTAGAGTTGTGCTTAACAACTTTAGAAAACCCTAACCCTAATTTTCGTATAGGGATTCGATAGAAAATACAATTAAAATAATTGTATTGTTGATGATGTGTTTGGACTGTATAGAAATGTTGACCAATGGTTGACTGGATGGGGTTTATAATTAATAAACCCTAATAAGATATTAAAAATCCTAATCTCGGGATTAGAAACCCTAACGCATAGTTAGAAACCCTAATCTCAGATTTAAAAAATTAATTGTACAATTGAAAAACCTAATTGTATGTTAAGAAACCCTAACTTTGAATTTGGGAATCCTAAACCCTAAATTAGGAAACCAAAATCCTAATTGGCAAGGTTAACGTGTGTATTAAACTTTAATATGATTAGAAAACCCTAATTATATTTTAATTATCTTAATTTTTATTTTACAAACCCTAATTATAATTTAGAAAATTTTATTTTCTATTAGAAACCCTAATTCGTGGGTTATAGACTCTAATGACCATTTTAACCCTAATTGCTAAATTAAGCAATTTTAATTAGGAATATAATCCTAATTAGCAAGATTGAATTTTATGATTAGGAAATATTAATATAATTATTGAATCCTAATTATAATTTTGGAGTATTAATTTTCTATTTTGAAAATCGAAATTCAAAAATCTTGGAAATTAAATTACAAACCTAAAGGGTTTAAACCTTAAACCCTAAACCCTAAAGGGTTCAAACCCTAACCCAAACCCTAAACCCTAAGGGTTTGTGTATTAGACAAGAATGCCATTAAAATTAATTTACAAATGACTAAAATACCCTTTTTAATTTTCTTTAATTGGTAACTTGTAAAAATGCTAGCAACTTTAGTTGTTCAACCACTTTGTTGACTTTGTGAGCACAAAATATCAGCTTTCAGCCGAATTTGATCAGATCTAGCAACATATAAGCATTATATAAGAGATTTAGAAAGAGAAAGTTCATAAAAAGCTAGCCATTTTGCTCCATGCTCTCACCAGCTCTCTCTCTCTCCTAAACCAATGAAATTGCTAAGTATACCAGTCACTTATACAGCCCTAGATCACTCAAAAACAGATTGGAGAGTATAGATCAAGGATTTGAAAGCTAAAAGGTATAAACCCTAAAACCATTTTAATCTTGTATACTAAGACAAAGTTCGTGTTTATGTGTTTAGATTAATGCTAGAGGATGTTTTATGTTGATCTATGATGATCAAACATATATCCATAGCATCAAAGTGCCTTAATAAGGTGTTTTTCAAAATCTGTCCAAAAATAAAATCTGTGGTCTGACAAGCTAATATCAGGGGCCACAGATTCTTGTTCGTTTGTTATTTTTGTTGTTTTAAGTTTTGTATTTGTAGCCTGGTATGAGATCTTTCATCTGGAAGGGAAACTTCAGTCATTGGGTATCTAGATTTCATTTTATAGACGGTCAAACAACGTTGACCAAGCATGACCAGACTAATTCTGGGTAACCCAGAAAGTATTTTTTTGTCTCTGACAAGCTTTTCAAGGTCATATATCTGACAGGTTTTGTGTTGTTTGTTGATGTTGTTGTAATACATGTGTAGCCTGTTGTCTGGAATGCAGATCCATGCTTTAATATCCTTTATATCACTAATAGGAACGAAGTAATAGGTGGTCAAAGTAGACCACTCGGTCTGTTTTAGACGTTTCTAGAATACCCAGAAACGGATGAACTAAGCCTCTGACAGCTTTTGACCGAGCCGGATCTGACGAGGTTAATATGTTTTAGTTGATTTGTTTCTATCTTGTTATTCCTTGACATGTGGGCTAGAAGTATAAATCAAGAAATCATTTGTTTGATGACCAGAACCTAGATATAATCGAGCATCAAAGTGGGTACTCGAAACTGCCTGGGTTTGTGGGCAACCTAGAAAACCCAGGTACATGTTGTCAGTACTTTTGGAGATTCAGATCTCCTTGATGAGAAGTGGTATGACAAAATTGATAACGGGATATTGTAGTATTACATACATGCTACAATATCGAAGTCTTAAATTGACCATAGCAGATTCGAGAAGCAAATTAAGGCCGATCAAACCATGCATCTTGAACACTGACTTTGTCAGTGTTCTTGAGACAAGAACACCAAAGGCAACAGACAAGTATCGCTAAAGGCTATTAGCGACAGTTTTAATTAATTTTATTTTCTGAAAATTCCAAAAATTATTTAAAAATAGAAATAAATTATAAAATTACTAAAAATGATTTTAAAAATCATTTTAAATTCTGAAAAAATAACTTTTAATTATTTGGGACATTTTTCTTTAATAATTATAATTATTTGAATAGAAATGATATTTAATTTATTTAATTAGTGTATTAAATAAATTAGAGAAAAATAATTTAATATTATGAAAAATTATTTTAAATAATAATAATGTATTTAAAAATATTTTAAGTTATAAAATGTGACTTTTAATATTTTTAGAGAATTTTTATTAATAAATTAATATTAATGATACTACATTTATTTAATTATTAAATTAAATAAATAAGTTAAAAATGATTTTATTGATTTAAAAATCATTTTAAATAAGAATAAAGTGTTAGAAAATATTTGGAATTATAAAATATAATTTTCAATATTTTTGGAGAATTCTCATTAATAAATTAATATTAATGATATTAGATTTATTTAATTATTATATTAAATAAATGATTTAAAAATGATATTATTGATTTAAAAATCATTTAGAAATGAGAAAAATGTTTTAAAAATATTTTAAGTTATAATTAATGACTTTTAATATTTGGATAATAATTTCATTAATATTTATATATTAATGGTGATGATTTAAAAATGATTTTAATTACTTTAAAAATCATTTAAGTGGAATATTATCGATTTAAAAATATTTTAAGTTATTAATAATAACTTTAATATTTTGAAAAGTATGTTATTAATATTTTGATATTATTAAATATTAATAATGATACGATTAATTGATAATTAAATAATTTAAAAATGATTATGATATTTGAAAAATTATTATAAATTATAATAATTGCTTGATAATTATTAAAAACTTCCGAAAAATATTATAAATGATAATTAACTTATCTAAATTAATATTAAAGCTTAGAGACCAAGTGTAATTGACAGATAACTGTGTTAATTGTCGGATAGGGTGACCAGAACACCGAGAATGGACCGAAGTCCAACCAGATTAAATTAGTTTGACTTGTTAAGTGTTTATATAGGTTATAAACACTGTTGTGGCTATGTGATAATGTGTCTAGGAGAAGTTTGACTGTGAATTATAGTGTTGTGTGTTATGTGAATTATTGTGCTAATTGTTAGATCGATATTATTGGTCATAGGTCTTTTGAAAGCAGATAAGTATTTTGTGTAGCTGTAATCAGCAGAAGAGGCAAGTTTCCTAACTCAACCTTGAGTTAAATTCATTCAATTATTATAGTGGTTAATTATTGTTAATTACACCACATTCAGGGAATTTATTGTTGATTATTCGCAGTTAGTGTATGTTTTGATTCAGAAATATATATTTGTAGAATAACTGTTGTTGGATATTCATATTTGTAGAAGTTAGAATTGACAATACAGATAATTCATGTTTATTGTCAAATTATACTGAGAAATGTCTTAGCTAATTATTCTGGCTAGACGAACAATTGTTAGAACTTGATAGATTCGAGAAAATGAATTCAATTATTATTGACAGATCGATGCCAATTATTTCGGCTCGACCGAGAAGTAAATAGAATTTGAAACCTAGTATTTCGTTGTAAAATCAAAATCTTGATTCTAAGACTGAGAAGAACAACCTTTTATATAAAGGGAACATTTTATTGGTCGTGAATTCGACCTTTGCGCGCGTTTTAAGTATTATGCATAATATAGGGTACAAAGAGTTGGCCGGCTCTGAGTACTTGCAGAGGGGTATGATTTAATCTTTATGGTTATCTGATACACCTGAGTATATATCAAAGTAAATCTTTGATAGATACCCGAGAAGTTTGAGTATATATCAAAGTAAATCTTTGATAGATACCCGAGAAGTTTGAGTATATATCAAAGTAAATCTTTGATAGATACCCGAGAAAATAAGTTCAAGATCTTATGTGATCGCTCAGTATAAATCTGGAAAAACATTCCACTTTGCTATTTCGTAGAACTGATTCTTGATTATTCATTAGAATATCGTAGAAACTTTGAAAGCGTTGTACTCTTTCATTATTGAATTATTGTGTTATACGGAATACGAGAAAACATGTTATTAAATAACGATTTGTTCAGCTATTTCAAAGTTCCCCGAACTTTGATTTCATTCTATCAAATTAGATAGTCTGTTGTTTTGAATTCTTATACATTTATTGTATGACTTAACTTGTGGGGCAAATTAGTTGCTCACCCTTGCTAAATAAAACTTTTCAGCTAGGGACGAAGTTATAGAAGGTGCTGCGAAGAAAGATAAAGGCAAAGGCATAGTTATTAATTAGTTATGATTAGCATATTTATTATATTGTTTTTGTAAACCCTTTATGTATATCTCAAGGGTATGTTTGTAATGTTAATGTTAGAGAACCTAGGTAATGTATTATCAAACTCTGATAAAATCTTATGTATGTTGCTATCTATATAAAATGGGTAGTTAAATATTATTTATATCGTGGATCGTGAGCACCAGACTCGGGGGTCAGGTAACCCGGATTTGGGGGCGTCACATTAATATTATAATTCATAATATTTAACAATCAGGTCATTCCCAGGAAATAGGGGGCTTTTCGATAAGGATTTCTCTTTATTAGCGCGCAATTAGATAACCAAACCTCTCCTTGACAGAACTTCTAGACATTGTCAATATTAAAAATAATAATATGAATAACGTTGACATCATAATTATTGATTTAATAATATAACATATTATACAGATGATACTGTGATAATAATCGAATCAATAATATGAGAGATATGATGCAGCAATTACTGTAGCAATAATTGAGTATAACTGAGTGACTTCTTACATAAGAATCAATAATCAATACCGTGTGCTACTATGCAACCACGCATATTACTGTACTTTTACTACCGAGTAGTTCAACAGTTCTAACGGTAACACTTTCGTCGTTATTTTTATAAAAAGATAATTCTGTCGTTTTCTTACTACGATAATACTTCCGTTGTGGGGTCCACCAATGATTGTGCCGTCGTACGAATATTTCCTGTTAAAACGAATATTCCCCGACCAATCGAATATTATATAACAACTTGCATACTTTGCAAAATTTATAAGTATTACCCACAACAATAACATTATATCAAATCCACACCATAATATTCAAAAAAAATATTTCGAGAAATTTAAATCTTTATTCATAAAATTTGGGATCTCACAATCTCCCCTCCATATGAAAATTTTCCCTTGAAATTTACGTACGTACCTTGTATTCGAAGAGATGAGAATACCTTGCTTTCTTTTCAGATTGTACCTTCCCAGTTATATCCTCTATATCATGATTTTTCCATTGCTTATCTCCTGTATTTAAGATATCATTCTAGAATATATCTTCAAAACAAAGGTCAATTGATATAAATCAAATTGTCAATTTATCAAGTAAAAATTTTGGCTTAGGTAAGTCACACACCAGCGAAGTATATTACTCGTCTCTCCCCTCCTAGTTCTAGTCTCACATCTCAGCTAGGGATCATATCCCTAAACTTTGATACCAACCGTGACGCCCCCAAAATAGGTATACATCACCCATCTTGAGTCACCAGATACATGGTACATAAATTCAAATACAACTTAATTATACAACAGTCGTGTAAAATACGATAAAACGTAGCTGAGAGTTTAAACAAGAATATTGTCATCTAGACAATATCCACACTCAATGGTGTCCTCATTACAATTATTATCAAATTACTCTGTAGAATAGTGAGGAATACTAAAGCCATTTATCCTAGACCATCTCTCCATTCCCTGACTCATCCCAGTTATATTCTCATTTCCTGAAGAGAATAATGAAAGAAATGGGGAGCTCAACTAGCCCAATAATAAATATTATGACTAAGATAATGCAGAATAAACTATCCTTAGCCTTCAACAGTATAACAACTGATAAAATATAATAGACAATAAGTTTTAGATCAACAACTGCAACGGAATAAGCAATCCATTAGAAGAGTCAAGTAGAGCATAAAATCTACTATCTTCTATGATTTAAAAAGTTTTTCATCAACTTTATCGCTGAGACTCGTCTTAATAAATAAAATCGAATCATCCCTGCACTACGGGTCTAGGATATTCATGTAATAATCAATGGTCATGATTATACCGAATAATCCCTGGTCATAATCATACCAAGAATTGTCCATCAATGCATTATAGGCCAATGAGGACTTTTACCGCATCATTTGTATTATTACGGGTCACGATTATACGGAATGATCCATGGCCATAACCATACCAATAAACAGTCCATCTATGCAAGTAAGCCAAAGATGACTTTCATCAGAATATAAGCATGAGGATGATGACAATGATATAAGAATTAATCAAATTAAATCAAGGATAAATTTTAAAGACTTTAAATTTATGCAGAGTTTAAAAATATCCAAATTTTCAACATGATACTGCTTTGTGATGTTAAAATTCAAGAATAATATTCATGTATCAAAAATAATTTGGACAGAAAAGAAATATATTTTTTGGGTGAATAGTACCCCGTGGATAGTACCTTGTGAATAGTACTTTGGGAATAGTACCTCGTGAATAGTACCCCGACATGAAAAGTGCCTCAAATACCCGAGTGAATAATATTTGAATGAATAGTAACATGGTAAATACTTACCCGTAAATAGTAATCCGACATGAAAAGTGCCCCGAATACCCTAGTGAATAGTAACTGGGTGAATAGTAACACATAAATAGTAACTCATGAATAGTATTCCGGTATGAAAAGATCAATATTTATCAAGAAAGCTCATAATAATATTTTCATGAAAAGATACTGGATGAAGCGCAAATATTAAGGATATTCTACTAATTTCACGGAGTATAGAAGCAATACTTTAACAGAATGAGTGTAGAATTAGGAATATGAAATGAAATAATATTACTCATGTGACGCCCCCAAAACAGGTATACATCACCTATTTTGAGTTGCCAAATACATGGTACATAAATTCAAATACAACTTAATTATACAACAGTCGTGTAAAATATGACAAAACATAGCTGAGAGTTTAAGCAAGAATATTGTCATCTAGACAATATCCACACTCAATGGTGTCCTCATTACAATTATTATCACATTATTCCGTAGAATAATGAGGACTACTAAAGCCATTTATCCTGGACCATCACTCCATTCCCCGACTCGTCCCAGTTATATTCTCATTTCCTGAAGAGAACAATGAAAGAAAGGGTGAGCTCAACTAGCCCAGTAAAAAATATTATGACTAAGATAATGCAGAATAAATTATCCTTAGCCTTCAATAGTATAACAACTGATAGAATATAATAGACAATAAGTTTTAGATCAACAACTGCAGCGGAATAAGCAATCCATTAGAAAAGTCAAGTAGAGCATAAAATCTACTATCTTCTACGATTTAAAATGTTTTTCATCAACTTTATTGCTGAGACTCATCTTAATAAATAAAATCGAATCATCCCTGCACCACGACCAAAGATATTCATGTAATCATCAATGATCATGATTATACCGAATAATCCCTGGTCATAATCATACCAACAACTGTCCATCAATGAACTACAGGCCAATGAGGACTTTTACCACATCATTCGTCACATTACGATCAGGATTATATCGAATAATCCATGGTCATAATCATACCAAGTCCATCAATTCACATAAGCCAAAGATGACTTTTATCACAATATAAGCATGAAGATGATGACAATGACATAATAATTCAATAAAACAAGTTCAAGGATAAATTTTAAAGATTTATAATTTAATTTATCCAGGAATCAATAACGTCCAAATTGTCAACATGATACTGCTTTGTAGAGTAAAATTCAAGAATAATATTCATGTACCAAAAATAATTTGGACAGAAAAGAAATATATTTTTCGGGTGAATAGTACCCCGTGAATAGTACCCCAACACAAAAAGTTTCCTGAATACTCGAGTGAATGATACTAGAGTAAATAGTAACCCGTGAATAGTAACCCATAAATAGTAACTCGTGAATAGTACTCTAGCATAAATAGTGCCCCGAATACCCAAGTAAAAAAATACTAGAGTGAATAGTAATTGGGTGAATAGTAACCCATGAATAGTAACTCGTAAAAGAAAAATACCAAAGAAAGTGATATTCCATGACGAGTACAAAAGAAATGATATCTTATACGGGTATAATAAAATATACGAAACTGCAAATAGATTTTCACCCGCCATGCGGTAATCCACGTAGACAGATCATTTCCATAATTTAATAAAGAATGAATACAAAGGATCATTCATCATGCATGTGGTAATTCACATAGACAGGTTATTCCAACAGAATAATAAAGAATGGAATAACAGAAGAATTCACCAAGCATATGATAGACCGCACATACATGTTATTCCCAACAGAATAATAAAGAATGGAACCAGGTTATGCGTAATCCGCACAGACAAGATATTCCAACAGAATAATAAAGAATGGAATAACAACAGAATTCACCAGGCATGCGATAGGCCGCACAGTCAGGATATTCCAACAGAATAATAAAGAATGGAATAACAGAAGAATTTCACTATGTATACAGTACTTCGCATAGACAGGTTATTCCAACATAATAATAATGAATGGAATAACAACCTTTATGAGTATTGAAAGAAAATAACTCTCTTCATGAATACGAAAGAATAATACCCCTTACCTCATAAAAAACTGGATACTGGAATAGTGAGGTAGCAGACTTTTCTTCTTCCTTCTCTCTATTATTTCTCTCTATAATAATTGCTCTATAGCTTTAGTGAATTGGCGAAAAATAATGAAGGAATGAGCTTCTATTTATAGGAAAATATAGTTTCGATAATTGCACGTTTTGGGACTTGAAATATTACAGTATAATACCTTCCTCTTTTTCTTCATTTTTAATTTAGTCCTGTAAGTATTATCAAACTTGCACCACCTCCCCTAATAGTAAATCATGTGAATCAATAATTCTAGACACGTGAAAATACGAATTACAGTATAGTACCTCCATCTATACCTCTATTTTTAACTTAGTCATGCAATTATTATCAATCTTGCACCAACTCCCGTAATAGTAAATGAATGTGAATCAACAGTACACACATGTGAACAAATAGTTATAATCATGTGAATCAATAGCAATTAATTGCTCATTTAACCGGTTAATTACCCGATTGGTCAATATAACCTCCAGACATCAATTATTATCGAAATAAATGTCGATTTTCACTAACACTAATAATTCAAACACAATGGAACTATAAATTTCATCTTTAATCAACACGAACTTATTCATCATTAAAATTATAATTCACAATATTTAACAATCAGGTCGTTCCCAGGAAAGAGGGGGCTTTTTGATAAGGATTTCTCCTTATTAGCGCGCAATTAGGTAACCAAACCTCTCCTTGACAGAACTTCTAGAAATTGTCAATATTGCAAATAATAATATGAATAACACTGCCATCTTAATTATTGATTTAATAATATAACATATTATACAGATGATACTGCGACAATAATTGAATCAATAATATGAGAGATATGATGCAGCAATTACTGTAGCAATAATTGAGTATAACTGAGTGACTTCTTACATAAGCATCAATAATCAATACCGTGTGCTACTATGCAACCACGCATATTACTGTACTTTTACTACCGAGTAGTTCAATAGTTTTAACGGTAACGCTTTCGTCGTTATTTTTATAAAAAGATAATTCTGTCATTTTCTTACTACGATAATACTTCCGTTGTGGGGTCCACCAATGATTGTGCCGTCGTACGAATATTTCCTGTTAAAACGAATATTCCCCGACCAATCGAATATTATATAACAACTTGCATACTTTGCAAAATTTATAAGTATTACCCACAACTTTAACATTATATCAAATCCACACCATAATATTCAAAAAAATATTTCGAGAAATTTAAATCTTTATTCATAAAATTTGGGATCACACAATCTCCCCTCCATATAAAATTTTGCCCTTGAAATTTACGTACGTACATGGTATTCGAAGAGATGAGAATACCTTGTTTTCTTTTCAGATTGTACCTTCCCGGTTATATCCTCTATATTATGATTTTTCCATTGCTTATCTCCAGTATTTAAGATATCATTCTAGAATATATCTTCAAAACAAAGGTCAATTGACATAAATCAAATTGTCAATTTATCAAGTAAAAATTTCAGCTTAGGTAAGTCACACACCAGCGAAGTATATTACTCGTCTCTCCCCTCCTAGTTCTAGTCTCACATCTCAGCCAGGGATCATATCCCTAAACTTTGATACCAACTGTGACGCCCCCAAAATAGGTATACATCACCCATCTTGAGTCACCAGATACATGGTACATAAATTCAAATACAACTTAATTATACAACAGTCGTGTAAAATACGACAAAACATAGCTGAGAGATTAAACAAGAATATTGTCATCTAGACAATATCCACACTCAATGGTGTCCTCATTATAATTATTATCACATTATTCCGTAGAATAGTGAGGACTACTAAAGCCATTTTTCCTGGACCATCTCTCCATTCCCTGACTCATCCCAGTTATATTCCCATTTCTTGAAGAGAACAATGAAAGAAATGGGGAGCTCAACTAGCCCAGTAAGAAATATTATGACTAAGATAATGCAGAATAAACTATCCTTAGCCTTCAACAGTATAACAACTGATAAAATATTATAGACAATGAGTTTTAGATCAACAACTGCAACGGAATAAGCAATCCATTAGAAGAGTCAAGTAGAGCATAAAATCTATTATCTTCTATGATTTAAAAAGTTTTTCATCAACTTTATCGCTGAGACTCGTCTTAATAAATAAAATTGAATCTTCCCTGCACTACGGGTCAAGGATATTCATGTAATAATCAATGGTCATGATTATAACGAATAATCCCTGGTCATAATCATACCAAGAATTATCCATCAATGCATTATAGGCCAATGAGGACTTTTACCGCATCATTTGTATTATTACGGGTCACGATTATACGGAATGATCCATGGCCATAACCATACCAATAAACAGTCCATCTATGCAAGTAAGCCAAAGATGACTTTCATCAGAATATAAGCATGAGGATGATGACAATGATATAAGAATTAATCAAATTAAATCAAGGATAAATTTTAAAGACTTTAAATTTATGCAGAGTTTAAAAATATCCAAATTTTCAACATGATACTGCTTTGTGATGTAAAATTCAAGAATAATATTCATGTATCAAAAATAATTTGGACAGAAAGAAATATATTTTTCGGGTGAATAATACCCCGTGGATAGTACCCTGTGAATAGTACTTTGGGAATAGTACCTCGTGAATAGTACCCCGACATGAAAAGTACCTCAAATACCCGAGTGAATAATATTTGAATGTATAGTAACTGGGTAAATAGTTACCCGTAAATAGTAATCCGACATGAAAAGTGCCCCGAATACCCTAGTGAATAGTAACTGGGTGAATAGTAACACATAAATAGTAACTCATGAATAGTATTCCGGTATGAAAAGATCAATAATTATCAAGAAAGCTCATAATAATATTTTCATGAAAAGATACTGGATGAAGCGCAAATATCAAGGATATTCTACTAATTTCACGGAGTATAGAAGCAATACTTTAACAGAATGAGTGTAGAATTAGGAATATGAAACGAAATAATATTACTCATGTGACGCCCCCAAAATAGGTATACATTACCTATCTTGAGTTGCCAAATACATGGTACATAAATTCAAATACAACTTAATTATACAACAGTCGTGTAAAATATGACAAAACATAGATGAGAGTTTAAACAAGAATATTGTCATCTAGACAATATCCACACTCAATGGTGTCCTCATTACAATTATTATTACATTATTCTGTAGAATAATGAGGACTACTAAAGCCATTTATCCCGGACCATCACTCCATTCCCCGACTCGTCCCAGTTATATTCTCATTTCCTGAAGAGAACAATGAAAGAAAGGGTGAGCTCAACTAGCCCAGTAAGAAATATTATGACTAAGATAATGCAGAATAAATTATCCTTAGCCTTCAACAGTATAACAACTGATATAATATAATAGACAACAAGTTCTAGATCAACAACTGCAGCGGAATAAGTAATCATTAGAAGAGTCAAGTAGAGCATAAAATCTATTATCTCCTATGATTTAAAATTTTTTCATCAAATTTATTTCTGAGACTCATCTTAATAAATAAAATCGAATCATCCTTGCACCACGGCCAAGGATATTCAAGTAATCATCAATGGTAATGATTATACCGAATAATCCCTGGTCATAATCATACCAACAACTGTCCATCAATGAACTACAAGCCAATGAGGACTTTTACCACATCATTCGTCACATTACGGTCATGATTATATCGAATAATCTCTGGTAATAATCATACCAAGTCCATTTATGCACATAAGCCAAAGATGAATTTCATCACAATAGAAGCATGGGGATGATGACAATGACATAATAATTCAATAAAACAAGTTCAAGGATAAATTTTAAAGATTTATAATTTAATTTATCCAAAAATCAATAACGTCAAAATTGTCAACATGATACTGCTTTGTATAGTAAAATTTAAGAATAATATTCATGTACAAAAAAATATTTGGACAGAAAAGAAATATATTTTTTGGGTGAATAGTACTTCGGGAATAGTAGCACGTGAATAGTACCCCGACACGGAAAGTGTCCCAAATATCCGAGTGAATGATACTAGAGTGAATAGTAATTGGGTGAATAGTAACTCGTGAATAGTACTCCGGCATTAAAAGTGCCATGAGTACCCGAGTGAATAATACTAGAGTGAATAGTAACCGGGTGAATAGTAACCCATGAATAGTAACTCGTAAAAGAAAAATTCCAAAGAAAATGATATTCCATGACGAGTACAAAAGAAATGATATCTCATACTAGTAAAATAAAATATACGAAATTGAAATAGATTTTTACCCGCCATGCGGTAATCCACGTAGACAGATCATTTCCATAATTTAATAAAGAATGAATACAAAGGATCATTCACCATGTATGCGGTAATCCACATAGACAAGTTATTTCAACAGAATAATAAAGAATGGAATAACAGATGAATTCACCAGGCATGCGATAGACCACACAGACAGGTTATTCCCAACAGAATAATAAAGAATGGAACCAGGTCATGCGTAATCTGCACAGACAGGATATTCTAATAAAATAATAAAGAATGGAATAACAACAGAATTCACCAGGCATGCGATAGACTGCACAGATAGGTTATTCCGACAAAATAATAAAGAATGGAATAATAGAAGAATTTCACCATGTATGCGGTACTTCGCATAGACAAGTTATTCCAATATAATAATAACGAATGGAATAACAACCCTTATGAATATCGAAAGAAAATAACTCTCTTCATGAATACGAAAGAATAATACCCCTTACCTCAAAAGAAAACTGGATACTAGAATAGTGAGGTAGCAGATTTCTCTTCTTCTTTCTCTATATAATTTCTCTCTATAATAATCTCTCTATGAGGTAAGAGGTAGTGAATTGGTGAAAAATAATGAAGGAATGAGCTTCTATTTATAGAAAAATATAATTTTGACAATTGAACGTTTTGGGGCTCGAAATATTACAGTATAATACCTTCCTCTTTTCCTTCATTTTTAATTTAGACCTGCAAGTATTATCAAACTTGCACCACTTCCCCTAATAATAAATCATGTGAATCAATAGTTCTAGACACGTGAAAATATGAATTACAGTATAGTACATCCATCTATTCCTCCATTTTTAACTTAATCATGCAATTATTATCAATCTTGCACCAACTCCCTTAATAGTAAATGTATGTGAATCAATAGTACACACATGTGAACAAATAGTTATAATCATGTGAATCAATAGCAATTAATTGCTCATTTATCCGGTTAATTACCCGATTGGTCAATATAACCTCCAGACATCAATTATTATCGAAATAAATGTCAATTTTCACTAACACTAATAATCCCAACATAATGGAACTATCAAATTCATCTTTAATCAACACGAACTTATTCAATTATTAATATTATAATTTATAATATTTAACAATCAGGTCGTTCCCAGGAAAGAGGGGGCTTTTCGATAAGAATTTCTCCTTATTATCGCGCAATTAGGTAACCAAACCTCTCCTTGACAGAACTTCTAGACATTGTCAATATTGCAAATAATAATATGAATAACATTGCCATCTAAATTATTGATTTAATCATATAATATATTAAACAGATGATACTGTGACAATAATCGAATCAATAATATGAGAGATATGATGCATCAATTACTATAGCAATAATTGAGTATCACTGAGTGATTTCTTACATAAGCATCAATAATAAATACCGTGTGCTACTATGCAACTACGCGTATTACTGTACTTTTAATACCGGGTAGTTCAAAAGTTTTAACGTTAACACTTTCGCCGTTATTTTTATAAAAAGATAATTCTATCATTTTCTTAATACGACAATACTTCTGTTTTGGGGTCCACTAATGATTGTGCCGACGTAAAAATATTCCCTATTAAAATGAATATTCTCAGACTAATCGAATATTATATAACAACTTGCATACTTTGCAAAATTTATAAGTTTTACCCACAACTATAACATTATATCAAATTCACACCATAATATTCAAAAAAATATTTCGAGAAATTTAAATCTTTATTCATAAAATTTGGGGTCTCACAACTCACATACTATAGAGTATTTAAGAAAATATTATTTCTATGAATACTGAAAAATATAATATCCTTTACCTCAGAAGAAGACTGAATACTGGAATAATGAGGTAGCATACTTCTCTTCTTCTTTTTCTCTATAGCTTCTCTCATTATAATTGCTCTTGTGAGTCTTAGTGAATTGGTGAGAATGGAAGAAGAATGAGCTTCTATTTATAGAAAAATATAGTTTTGATAATTACATGTTTTGGAGCTCAAAATATTACAATATAATACCTTCATATTTTCCTTCATTTTAATTTAGTCATGCAAGTATTATCAAACTTGCACCACCTCCCCTAATAGTACATTCATGTGAATCAATAGTTCTATGTGAAAAAAATAGTTACATTATAGTACCTTCATCTATACCTCCATTTTTAATTTAGTCATGCAAGTATTATTAATCTTGCACCACATTCCCTAAAAGTACATGCATGTGAATCAATAGTACACACATGTGAATAAATAGTTATAAGCATGTGAATTAATAGAAATTAATTACTCATTTATCCGACTAATTACCTGATTGGTCAATATAACCTCCAGAAATCAATTATTATGAAAATAAATGTTGATTTCCACTAACACTAATAATCCCAACATAATGGAACTATCAAATTTATCTTTAATCAACACGAACTTATTCATCATTAATATTATAACTTATAATATTTAACAACCAGATCATTCCCAGGAAAGAGGGGGCTTTCGGATAAGGATTTCTCCCTATTGGCGCGTAATTAGGTGACCAAACCTCTCCTCGACAGAACTTTCTAGACATCGTCAATATTACAAAAAATAATATGAATAACTTTGTCGTCTCAATTATTGATTTAATAATATAGAATATTGATACTTTGACAATAATTGAATCAATAATATGAGAGATATTATGCAGCAATTACTGTAGCAATAATTGAGTATAACTGAGTGACTTCTCAAGTAAGCATCAATAATCAATACCGTGTGGTACTATGCAACCACACGTATTACTTTACTTTTACCACCGGGTAGTTTAACAGTTTAACGGTAAAACTTTCGTCGTTATTTTTATAAAAAGATAATTCTGTCATTTTCTAACTACGACAATACTTCAGTTGTGGGGTCCACCAATGATTGTGTCATCGTACAAATATTCTCCGACCAATCAAATAATATATAACCACTTGCTTACTTTAAAAAATTTGTAAATATTACTCACAACTATAACTTTATATCAAATCCACACCATAATATTCAAAAAATATATTTCAAGAAAAATTATTCTTTATTCATAAAAGTTGGGGTCTTACAACCTCCCCTTTTTATAAAATTTCACCCTCAAAATTAGGATACGTACCTGGTATGTCGAAGAGGTGAGGATACCTTAACTTCATTTCAGATTCTAACTCCTAGGTCATTTCCTCAACATCGTGGTTTCTCCACAAAATTTTGACTTAAGGTATAACTTTGGAGCGTAGAATATAATCCTTCTTACACAAGATTTTAATAGGTACCTCTTCATACGTTAAATCTTCTGCTATCTCGTCCGGTTCTAATTCAATAATGTGTTTTGGGTCTTTCACATATTTACGTAACATAGATATGTGAAAAACGTTATGAACACAAGACATACTTGGCGGTAAGGCGAGTCTATAGGTCATAGTTTCTACTCGATCGAGGATTATAAATGGGCCAATGAGTCGAGGATTGAGCTTTCCTCTCTTTCCAAATCTCACAACTCCTTTCCATGGAGCAACACGTAACAACACATGATCTCCAATATTGAATTTCGCGTCCTTTCGATGAAGATCAGCATAACTCTTTTGTCGATCTTGTGAGGTTTTTATACGTTGTCGGATCGTTTGAATCTTTTTCATAGTCATATGTACCAACTCCAGTCCCAACAACGTTTCTTCATGCACCTCATCCCAACATACTAGAGAACGAAACTTTCTTCTATACAATGCCTCAAATGGAGCCATGCCTATACTTACTTGATAACTGTTGTTGTAGGAAAACTCCACCAATGGTAAGAACTTGTCCCAACTTCCTTTGAAGTTAAGAACACAGAGTCTTAATAAATCTTCAAGAGTTTGAATAGTCCTCTCCGACTGCCCGTCCGTTCGAGGAGGATATACCGAACTAAATCGTAAATCCGTGCCCATAGCCTTTTGCAAACTAACCCAAAATCTTGAAGTGAATCTTGGGTCTCGATCAAAAACTATGGATACTGGCATACCATTAAATCTTATAATCTCATTTATGTACATACGAGCAAGACGTTCAAGTGTATAAGTTTCTCGTATCGATAAGAAATGAGCAGATTTGGTCAATCTATCAATAATGACCCAAATTGCATCTATGCCTTGAGAAACCTTGGGAAGACCAATAACGAAATCCATAGTAATGTGCTCCCACTTCCATTCTATAATTTTAAGTGGTTGCATTGGATCTTTTGGCACTTGATGCTCCGCCTTGACTCGTTGACAAGTAAGACACCTTGAGATAAACCCCGCTATCTCTCTCTTCATATTGCTCCACCAAAATGTATGTGGAAGATCACGATACATTTTCGTACTCCCAAGATGGATTGCAAACGGTGTGTTGTGTGCCTCCATCATGATTTTATACTTCAAGTCAGAATCATTAGGAACACAAAGTCTGGAGTTAACTCGAAGTATTCCATCTTCATCAATTCTTGCTTCCAGAATAGCACCTTCTTGTACTTTCTTCCTCAAACGCATCAGCTCCAGGTCTATAGCTTGAGCAACTTTAACTTTATTGATTAAAGTCGATTCTACTCGTATATTTGCCATCATCACATGGGTCCCTGGATTCCTTAAATCTATCTCCATCCTTTGTAAGTCATACAAAATGGTCCTTTGGGTTGACAATATCGCAGTTATACCCGCATATGATCTTCTACTCAATGCGTTAGCTACTACGTTCGCTTTTCCAAGATGTTATTGAATTGTATGATCGTAATCTTTCAACAACTCAAGCCATCTTCGTTGCCACATGTTGAGTTCCTTTTGAGTGAAGAAATATTTGAGGCTTTTATGATCCGTATAGATCTCCACCTTCTCTCCATATAGGTAATGCCTCCAAATCTTAAGCGCAAAAATGATAGCTGCCAACTCTAGATCATGAGTAGGATAATTCCTCTCATATTCTTTAAGTTAACGTGAGGCATAGGCTATGACTTTCCCATGTTGTGTGAGAACAAATCCTAAACCTTTGCCTGAAGCATCGTTGTATATGACAAATCCCTCTGAATCAAATGGTATTGTTAGAATAGATGCTGAAATGAGTCTCCTCTTGAGTCCTTGAAAACTCTTCTCACATTCCTCGCTCCAACCGAATTTTGTATCTTTTCGAGTAAGCTGAGTTAATGGAGTAGCGATTCGAGAAAATTCTTCCATAAATCTCCGATAATAACAAGCTAAGCCTAGAAAGCTACGTACTTCGGTCACTAACTTAGGTTGCTCCCAGCTTTGAATTGCTTCAATCTTTGCTGGGTCAACAGATATTCCATGATTTGATATCACGTGCCCAAGGAATGCTACTTCCTCAAGACAGAACTCACATTTCTTTAACTTGGCATATAGCTTGTTTTCATGAATCTTTTGGAGTTTCAGCCTCAAGTGTTGCTCATGATCTTCACGAATTTTGGAGTAAATGAGGATGTCGTCAATAAAGACGACCACAAAGTGATCTAAATATTCCTTGAATACTCGGTTCATCATATCCATGAAGATAGCAGGAGCATTAGTCAATCCAAAAGACGTGACTAGGAATTCGTAATGCATGTACCGAGTTATGAAAGTGGTCTTTGGAATGCCATCAGTTTTAATCTTTAATTGATGATATCTGGAACGAAGATCGATCTTTGAAAAGAATTTGGCACCTTGCAACTGGTCAAACAGAGCATCAATTTGAGGTAATGGGTACCTATTTTTGATGGTGACATGATTTAACTCTTGATAATCAATATAAAGTCGCATACTTCCATCTTTCTTCTTCACGAATAGAACAGAAGCACCCCAAGGAGACGTACTAGGACGAATGAAATTGATGTCTAATAATTCTTGTAGTTGGGTTTTTAACTCCTGAAGTTTAATAGGAGTTATTCGATATTGGGCTTTGGAAATGGGTTTTGTACCAGGTTCAAGGTCGACGCAAAATTCATTTACACACTCTGGGGGTAGGCCAGGAAGTTCTTCAGAGAATACATCAGGAAATTTATTAACAATAGAAATATCATTCAAATCTAACGTATTTTTATTTAAATCCGTGACATGGGCTAAGAAAGCTTGACATCCTTTTTTCAATAAATGAATAGCTTTATGGCTTGATATGACAGTGATTGACTTTAGTGGTTTGGTTTCTTTAATTCGCATAATAGGTTGGTTAGAAATATGAAAGCTAACCACCGTACAAAAACAATCAGTTAGCATTGTTGTTCAGCACACACGCACTATAGCAGTAATAACAGTCTAAGATTTGATGATTGATCGATAAATTACTGATGAGTTTTGATATGATGTATTATCATGTTTACTTGATTTCTTTGAGGTCGGGCGAAAAGACTTGTGTTTATCAATACTGCTGGATTTGTAGGCATGAAGATTAGTTGCATTCCATTCCATTGCATTGTGTTGCATTTTTATTTTGTTTTTACTTGAGGACAAACAAAGGTTTAAGTTTGGGGGTATTTGATAAGTCGGTTTTATACCTACTTATCCGGCGTCTATTACTTGAATTATTTTCTTAATCTCGGGTTTGTTAGTTACTTTTCATGTATTTTGTAGATTATATGCTTGGAAGCGGAGTGAGCAACTACTGGTATAAAATTTGCAAGGAAAAGCAATTCTGGATATAGTTTGGGTTTTAATGTTAATTTTATGTGCATTTCATGTTCGTGGCGTGGAACTCCGATATGACAGTGATTGATTTTAGTGGTTTGGTTGCTTGAATTCGTATAATAGGCTGGTTAGGAATATGAAAGCTAACAACCTTACGAAAATAATCGATTTTAGCATGATGATTAGTTAACCAATCAATCCCTAAAATCACATCAAATGCAAATATTTTCAAAGAGATAAGATCGACAGGTAACGTGCGATTACCGATTTGAATTAAACATGACTTATAAACAGTGGATGTAATGAAGGTTTCTCCTAATAGAGTTTTAACAGATAAATCATAGTCTAATTTCTCCGGAGTTAAATTTAAACGTTTAGCGCAAGTAGGAGAAATAAAAGAATGGGTAGAACCGGTATCAAATAAGGTATAGACTTCGCTATAGTTTATGGTTAGCTTACATGTGATCACCTCGTTCGGAATCCTTACTTTTTGGGAGGTTATGACAAACGCTCTCCCTTGAACTACCAGTTTTGCCTTGTCTGCGACACCCTTTGATGCCTCCATCCCAGTTGGACTTGACTTTAATGCATGACAAAATCGGGTTAGGTGACCTTCTCTTCCACAATTGTAACATGCTTTGGATTGCTGCGTAAAATTTGGAATTATGTGTCCCTCTCCTCTACATTTGTAATATATGACCGGTGGTCATTCTCCTTCCTTAACAACAGGTGCTGGTGCTGACGTCTTTCCATCATTATTAAATCTCCTCTTCTTGAAATTTCCACTTCTATTATCTTTGCCATGATTACCACCGAAGTGGTTACCATTTCTGGAATGTTGATTCCCTCCACGTTTGTTGTCACCGTTTTGATGACGGCTACCACTGGTATTATCGATTTGTCAGCTGCTCTCTCTTGGTTGGATTAACTCATTATCGCACTCTAATAACTGAGCCCTATTTATAACATCTGAATACAAACACAATTTGTGAGAAATTAGGTATTAATGTATCTCAGGTTTTAAACCTCTTAGAAAAATCCGCGTCATTCTCTCATCATTATCAACTAAGTGGGACACAAACCAGAATAACTCGGCAAACTTAGCTTCGTACTATGACACGGTCATATTGTTTTGCTCTAGTCTGATGAACTCTACCTCCTTTATGTGACGAATACTTTCGAGAAAGTACTTATCGTTGAATATTTCTTAGAACTTCTCCCAAGACATCTTTAGTGTGGCAGGCTGAGTACGCTTTACAGATTTCCACTAGTAATCTGCCTCTCCTCGCAACATGAAAGTGGTAAAGGGAACCTTTTGCTCTTCGGAGCATCTCAAGACATCAAATATCTTGGTGATCAGCTTTATCCATGTCTCCTCCTTAAGTGGTTTTGACTCTCCCAAAACTCTGGTGGTCCCAGCTCCTTGAACTGTTTAGTGGTGACTGTCCGAGAGTTGTCAGTGCTTCCACCTGCATTTTGAAAAGGATTCGCACTCGCCTGATTTTGCATGAATTACATAAAACCTCTAAACATCACATCGTTCATCATTTGATCAGTGTTGTTTTTTACTTGAGGATTATTGTCTTCCTATTGCACATTATCCCGGGTATTGATCGTTGGTGACTCAACGGTCTCATGTACTTCATTGCTGATCTCAACATTTTCAGATGTCATTTTCAAACACTACCACAAAACAACGGTTAATTGGCATGTCACATATTATCCATATACTCTAACCGACCAATTAAATACCAAATAAACTTAGGTAGGTCATACTAGCGAAGGAATTCCTCGTCTCTCCCCTCCTAGTTCTTGTCTCACATCTCAGCCAGGGATCATATCCCTAAGCTTTGATACCAAATGTGATGCCCCCAAAATATGTATACATCACCCATCTTGGGTCACCAAATACATGGTACTGAATACAAATACTAACTTAATTATAAAACATGAGCTGAGAGTTTTTACATGAATATTGTAACGCCCCCCAAATCCGAGTATCTTCCAACCCGACAAATGGTGCTACACGGTACTACCATTCACACATACATTCAATTGAAAGGCCTTAAAGGAACGAATATGTCTTTTATATATTTAAAGTAATATTAACATTCCCAGGTTCTTTATAACCATTACATTTGTTCTTTTCATAATATCAAATATATTACAACATTAAACCTATACTATTACATAAGTATTCTATGGGTTCGTCTTTGCCTTGGCCTTATCCTTGTTGGAGCCTTCGGTCCGTTCAATTTTAGCTGCGTTTATATGGTTCAAGCAAGAGTGACCATGACTAGCTCAGCAAGTACACCAATTCCATTTAATAATATGCTTGAATCATATAAAACATATAACTTCAATAACTGAACAATAGTTATGAAGTACTATTGATAATTCAAAAATAGCACTTTTCTTTTCTTTAAAATGTTTTACAATAACAATATTCAGTAAAACATCAATTCCGGTCCAAGACCTTAAGCATTTCATACTTTATTTGAAAAGGACATCCCGGCACAAAGTCCGTAAGTCTGACATTTCTTACGAGCACGTCTAGGTGATCATCCTATAGTACTCTATGTTGATCAACACTACATTCATTAAACGTATATACGTTTAATTTATGGCAACCTCATGTGCCTGTCGTTTAACGACAAAACATTTTAGCATACTCAGTCTTCATTTGAAAACCACACCAATATAACTTGGTACAACATTAACCATACATTGATAGATTTTAAGAATCCAACATATCACAAGTCTAGCCGAAAGAATTGGCTTTGACTTTATCATACATCAATTCATGCGTAAGAATACATGAACCACACAGCTTGTCCAGATGGAACATAAATAAGGGTTAGAATACTTACCTTCAGCGTCTGCTACTATTTTAATTACTTTCCACGTTATGTCTTTAAGTCTCTATAATACATGATCACATAACATACCAAATTAGGTCATATATATCAAGTATATGTACGACTATATCTTACCCTTCTTCTCAATCTAATCATGACTTAGATTTGTTACTATTGGTTTTGGCTTGCCGATATAGTTTACATTGTCATTATGTTCATGTTCAATTGAGTATTATCATCCTTTAGTCATCATACATTAAGTGTCTAACAATGTCTTAACAATATTATAATTAAGCTTTAGTTCATTGTTAATCAATTAACATCCTTGCTCTACTTACAAACATTCTTCACTGACAAAACCATAGGGCTGGCGCTGCGACGCCACCCTTTATTCTCTATACCGCGCTGCGGCGCGAGTTAGCAATGATCAGGGTCCAGGCTCGGCGTTGCGGCGCGAGTCCTAGTTCATTACGCCGCGCTACAGCGCAAAACATCAGTAGGTCGTGGCATTTTATCCGGTGATGCAGCGCCACTGTTTGACCTCGCGGCGCCAGCTCTGTGCACCAGATAGAAATGGCAATTTTTCTACTTTGCGAACTTCTTGGACTCCAAATTTGATCATTTTAAGTTTGAATTGGCTCGTTTAAAAGCCATTAGCTCACAAATCACATACTCTACCTGTTCATGCAAGAATTTTATATTTTCAACTTCGTTTACTCAAAATTCACTTATTGGTTCATTTTTAACGAAAACGATAAACGTTCGTGAACGTTCGATGCTCGTTTCTTCGTTCTAAGTCAGAATTCGACCATTTCTGAGTCCGCAACTCTATAATGCCAAATTAGACTTGTCTCCATCGAAAACCAACATTTTTGAGTTCAAACACAAAATCAGACTTCCATTCCGAGAATTTCATGAATTCGACGATTATCGTCCAATCGTGTGAATTCCGAAAAAACTTCGTTACTTAGTAATTTATCATCGTTCTAAATGAATTCAATTCATCCTATAGACATCTCAACTTACACATTACAACAACTTATTTTTAAGTTAGGTTATGGCTTATTCTTTATAAGTTTATAACTTAACAAATTATAAACTACAAGATTTCATTTCTTAGGACTTATTATTGATTCAAGTCCTTTAATCAACATTCTTACATCTTATTAACATATCAACTTTATTTATGTGAATATGATACAAGTTCAAATATGACCATCATAATTTCATAACTTATTTAGGTTCAAATTACTTATTCATGACTTATACGGCTTAAGTCCATTTATTATCCAATCCTTATGTGTTCTTAGCATACATACTCATTAAGCTACACTTCTCTTATCACCCTACAATAGTAGAAATGGAAGTTATAAGATCATAAGATCATTTACCTTTGATGACTAGATTTCTTCTTCAAAATCTAACAAGGAAAGTTTGACGTATAAGTGCTTATTCTCTCTAACACTTAAGTTGCTTTGTAAAGGAAAGTTGTTGGATGAAAAATAACAAGCAACAAATGAAATCCTAGCTTGCTATTTATAGGAAAACCAAATTAAGGGCATTTTAGTCCTTAGGTCATCCCACCTCCTTAAGCACCTCCTTACTATTCATTACTTCTTAATTAAGTTACTTGCTTCTCAAATTAAATACTTGGCCATCACACTAATATCTTGGTCATTACTCAAATGTCTTGGTCACCAAGATTAACCCACATCAACATGGATTGCCCCATGGATCAAGCTTAACCGATTGGATCATTACCTAGGCTTAAGTTTAATTAACTTAGCTTATTCATTTGGACTTGCATTAATTAAATTACTTAGACTTTTTATTAATAACCACTTGGGCTTTAACAT
Source organism: Panax japonicus (assembly GCA_020205505.1). Lineage (NCBI taxonomy): Eukaryota > Viridiplantae > Streptophyta > Magnoliopsida > Apiales > Araliaceae > Panax > Panax japonicus. The sequence goes on along the minus strand of CM035110.1, from coordinate 21,569,692 downwards.
TATACATACTTCGGCTTGCACATTAATTCTATTGGACTTTATAAATTGTTAACAATCCTATAAGTCCCATTCATTTGGCTAAAAGCCTTATTACATATTCTCTACGTATTATACTCGTATTCTCTTTCAGAATATACGATATTCAACCCTTCGTATATACTCGTATAATACTTTAAATTATACTTGTATTCGTTACCTCTTACAATACAAACATATCATACGATCATTACATTAGCTCCTAACGCTTTATTTTCCTTAACATTCTCTAATTACGCTCGCATGCAAAAAAATTACGTTTTTCATACTTGAATTATTATTACATAATCTAACTCACTTCGATATTATATTGTTAAGTATTTCTCAGAAGTTCTAAAATAATTCCCGAGTAGAAATAGATGAATAGTATTTTTTAGAAAATTTCTTGGAAAACATTTATTTTCGTCTTAGAAATTCAAACAGTTTAATTCTCTCACGTATTCAAAATACTACTAAGTTATGATGTTTCTAGGTTATAGAAAGACATTCATCTTACTATCACGCAATAATAACAAGGAATATAATTTTATTTATTATTTTATTAAATAAAATTATTTTACAAAGGATCCGAATTTCTCGATCGTTACAAATATTGTCTTCTAGACAATATCCAAACTCAAATAGAGTCCTCATTACATTTATTGTCACACTATTTTATAGAATACTGAGGACTACTATAACACCATCTCGGACCATCACTCCATTCCCCGACTAGTCCCGGCTACGTTCTTATTTCCTGAAGAGAACAATGAAAGCAAAAGGGTGAGCTCAACTAGCCCAGTAAGAAATATTATGACAAAGATAATGCAGAATAAATTATCATTAGTCATCAACACTGTTAAACTGATAAAATACAATAAACATCAAGTTTAACTGCAGCGAAACTGTAGTATCCCTGAATCCGTGTCCCGAATCGCCGCGGTCTCGGTACACTAATTCTATAACTATTTGCGGAAGATATAAACATAAATTATTTATACAATACATTACACACTATTTTACCCAAGTCGAGTAACCTTAACTTAAACACCATTCATATAATATATATTATACAACAATATTTATCACAATATATTATTACAAACAAGCCGCACGTTTTAACCCAAGTAGAACTTGACTTTAACCTTTTCCTGTATCCGAACACGTTCGTTTTATCTGCAATGTTTTATCATGATATAGCAAGGGTGAGCATAAAAGTTGCCCAGCAAGTTTAAATACAATAACATAACAATATATCATGATTGAAGAGTATGAATAATAAGCTGGCTATAATTCATCAAGATAATTGAGAACTAGCACGAACAAACATTTGACTGAACAAGTTTTATACATGAACAACATTTCTGAACCAACTAGTAATGAAGGTGATCAGCCTTTCATACCTGACTTATACATGCAAGATGTACAGAGTACAATTTTCATGGCAATCAGCAATGATTAACCATAAGCTTGAATAAACTACTCTTATTAGAGTTAAGTAAAAGAAAAACTTGCCTGAACCGTTGATTACCGTACGTAATTTAATAACGCTTTACCCCGAAGACCTAATATTAATAATATAGATCTCCAATATTAGAATAATATCATCACAGTATAATACTGTTATATTTATATCCACAGAATAACCTAAACACATTACCACATAACCCTATCAGTCTTTACAGCACATAAGACTAGGTATCAAATCAAACTATTGCAGTCTGAGTTGAACCCGACATAATTCTAACATCCCGACGGTCTAGTCGGACTTTTATCGAGTTTAAGTTCAATTAAACTCTGACTTAATACTTACAATATCACAGATAATTTCCTTATCAGTCAAAATATTTTTCCTAGGCTCGTAATAATTTTCGGATAATTATTACCATTTATCAACATTTTTCAATCCTTAAAACCATATTTAAATGACTTAAATACCACTTAATACCTTAATCATTAATATTTAATATAAAATATTAATGAAAATCATATCATAATATTATAATTATAATATCACAAAGTATTTTTAATACTTTAAAATTATTTTTATATGATTTTCCAACACTTAAATCCATTATCCGATAATTGCTATTAATATTAAAATATTAATATTTTCATGCCAAAATATCAAAAGTTATATTTTATAACTTAAAATATTTTTATAACACTTAAATCATTTTAATATGATTTTTAAAACATTAATTCTATTTTTCCATAATTTATTTAATATATCTATTAAATAAACCAATTATCATTAATATTGATTAATTAATGAATTTCATCCCAAAATATTAAAAGTCATCAAAAATAACTTAAAATATTTTCTTATACCATAATATTATTTTTCATGATTTTTCATGAATTAAAAACTATTTTTAAATAATTTATTTAATATTATAATTAAATAAATAAATACCATTTATATTCCAAAAATACTAAATATTTTTGAAATATACTCAAAATAGTTAAAAACTATTTTTCAGACTTTAAAATAATTTTTCATAATTTATTTTGTATTTTTAATAATTAAAAACCATTTTTTTTCTAATTTTAAATTAATTTCCGGAAAATAATAATAATCTGTCGCTAAAGGCCTATAGCGACGCTTTCTGTCGCTATAGGTGTTCTTGAGCCAAACCCAGAATTTTGGCAGTGAGCGAGGGACTAGGTTTGACCGAGTTTAATTCATTGATCCTTGCGTTTCTAGGTTGGTTAAAACTTTGATGTTGTAGTACTAATGTAGTACCACAAGTATACACCAATTCCATAGTCAAAACATGAACAACCTGCAAGATCTAAGCTTCCTAAAACGTTGTCAGACCTTGTTCTTCAAATTCTGGGTTTACCAGAACCAAAGAACAGCCTTAGGTACCTACTTTGATTACTTATAACTTGGTGATCGTGCAACGTTTATGAGATCTATCAATTAAAGTTTGTAGACAACATGTAGTACTACAACTATCAAGCATTATAACACAAAAATATCACAGCATGAGCAAGATATGGCCGGTCAAAGTAAGACACGGACTCTGTTCTTCAAGTTTCTGGGTTCGCGATTTTTGACAGATTGGTCAACGGGTTTTGACCGTTTATAACATGTGATCTATAATAGATCTAGGTCTGATTCTTTTTGCAGCTTAAATAACACATATCAGGCTACATGTTACAAGTTTTAAACATCAAAAACACACAACACACACGAATCTATGGGATCTGACATTTGGCTGAAAATGAAAAATTTCCAGATTTCCAGATTTGCTAAAACTTTAAATTCGTGCACTTTAATGTTATGGGTCATGGATTTATCAACCCAGAACATCAATTGACACCTATTAACACACTTTCAACAATCAATTGCAACAATTAACCAAGAATTGAAGGATTTCAAAAATTAGGAATTTTATACCTTTTATGCTTTTGATCTTCATTTCTGCCTTTGATTCTGTTATGATCAATGTGGGGCTGGATTTTTGGGACTGATTTGCTTGATATTTTGTGGGTTTGGAGAGAAGGGAAGTTGGTAAGAGCAAAAATTAGATTAGCCAAGTTTTTGTGCATTTTTCTCTCTCCAAAACCATTTATACAAAGCTTGATTCATTGCATGATCTGAGATAGCTGGCTAGTTAGACTGATTTGATGGATATTTTAGGCCATAACAAGTCAATAGTTGGTGAACCACTAAAGGTCTTGGCCAAATTTGCAAGCAAACTAAAATAATGCACAAAAGGGCAATCTTGTCATTTCCTTAATTTCTAGATTTTGGCCAAATGATGAAACCCTTAGGGTTTAGGGTTTGAGCATACTAATATTTTGAGTTTGGACAAATTTAGGGTTTAGGTTTTAACCCTCAAATATTAAGCAACTTGGATTTCAAAAAATTTCTAATTAAATTTAAAAATAGAAAATTTTGATTTCTAAATTATAATTAGGGCTTCCTAATTATATCATAATTTCCAAATCATGAATCATTATTTGCTAATTAGGACCAATTTATCCTAATTAAAATTGCTAATTTAACACTTAGGGTTACAATATCATGGATTAGGGTTTATAACCCAATCATTAGAGTTTCTAATAGAAAATTTAATTTTCTAATTTAGAAATTAAATATTCATAATTAGATTAGGGTTTTCTAATTACACAAAAATTGAAATAATTAGGATTAGGGTTTCCTAATTAACATTGCTAATTTTAGCAATTAAATTCCACCATTGAACAATTAGGGTTTCTGACGGAACAATTAGGGTTCCAATAAATTGAAAATTAGGGTTTTCAAATTTATTAAGCTTTACCCTAATTAACCTCATACTTAATAACACTTGAGCATTAAAACTCTCCGTTATAATCCCAGATTAGGGTTTCACTTTATCAGATTCTGAAATTAGGGTTTTTAGATCTGGTATTAAGGTTTTCAAACAATCAATTAAGATTTTAGATAATTCATTAGGGTTTCCCTAATTAATTACAATTATTGACGTTTAACCTTGTTCATAACATTGTATTCCCAATCTAGGGTTCCATTCACCGAATTAGGGTTTCGGATTTTTCGGAACTGAAACTAGGGTTTCCAGAACCAATTTATAGGGTTTCTTATTAGACGTTAGGGTTTTCTAACTAAACGCTGTTGTTCTTAAAATATACTTAGGGTTTATCACAGATATAATTTATCTGATCATCCCATGACCCTTAACCACATTCTGAACATATCATTAACCATAAACATAGAACATAATAACATAAATTCTTAATCCTGAATAATTCACCTATATCTTTCACCGAATTTTGAAATCCTCAAAATTCAATCCCAATAACATTAAACGCATACACTTATTTTCTGTCTAGGTCTAATATTTGACCTTAATTCAATCATTTAAGATTTTAATAAATTGCCCAAATTCTCGGGTTGTCACAGAAACAAGCAATCCATTAGAATTGTCAAGTAGAGCATGTTATCTACTATCTTCTATGATTTAAAAAGTTTTTTTTATTAATTTTATCGCTGAGACTCATCTTAATAAATAAACTACATCATCGAATCATCCCTGCACTACGGGCCAAGGATATTCATGTAATCATCAATGGTCATAATTATACAGAATAATCCCTGGTCATAATCATACCAACAACTGTCCATTAATGCACTACAGGCCAATGAGGAATTATACCACATCATTTGTAACATTACGGGTCATGATTATACCGAATGATCCATGGTCATAACCATACCAATCAACAGTCCATCTATGCACGTAAGCCAAAGATGACTTTCATCACAATATAAGCATGAGGATGATGACAATGATATAAGCATTAATCAAACGAAATCAAGGATAAATTTTAAAGACTTTAAATTTATTCAGTGTTTAAAAATATCCAAATTTTCAACATGATACTGCTTTGTGATGTAAAATTCAAGAATAATATTCATGTATCAAAAATAATTTGGACAGAAAGAAATATATTTTTCGGGTGAATAGTACCCCGTGGATAGTACCCTGTGAATAGTACTTTGGGAATAGTACCTCGTGAATAGTACCCCGACATGAAAAGTACCTCAAATACCCGAGTGAATAATATTTGAATGTATAGTAACTGGGTAAATAGTTACCCGTAAATAGTAATCCGACATGAAAAGTGCCCCGAATACCCTAGTGAATAGTAACTGGGTGAATAGTAACACATAAATAGTAACTCATGAATAGTATTCCAGTATTAAAAGATCAATAATTATAAAGAAAGCTCATAATAATATTTTCATGAAAAGATACTGGATGAAGCGTAAATATCAAGGATATTTTACTAATTTCACGGAGTATAGAAGCAATACTTTAACAGAATGAGTGTAGAATTGAGAATATGAAATGAAATAATATTACTCGCATACTACAGAGTATGGAAGAAAATATTATTTCTATGAATACTGAAAAATATAATATCCCTTACCTTAGAAGAAGACTGGATACTAGAATAGTGAGGTAGCACACTTCTTTTCTTCTTTCTCTCTATAGCTTCTCTCTCTATAATTGCTCTTGTGAGTCTTAGTGAATTGGTGAGAATGGAAGAAGAATGAGCTTCTATTTATAGAAAAATATAGTTTTGATAATTGCACATTTTGGGGCTCGAAATATTACAGTATAATACCTTCAACTTTTTCTTCATTTTTAATTTAGTCCTGTAAGTATTATCAAACTTGCACCACCTCCCCTAATAGTACATCATGTGAATCAATAGTACATTCATGTGAATCAATAATTCTAAACATGCGAAAAAAATAGTTACAGTATAGTACCTTCATCTATACCTCTATTTTTAATTTAGTCATGCAAGTATTATTAATCTTGCACCACCTTCCCCAATAGTACATGCATGTGAATCAATAGTACACACATGTGAATAAATAGTTATAAGCATGTGAATTAATAGCAATTAATTGCACATATATCCGATTAATTACCCGATTGGTCAATATAACCTCCAGAAATCAATTATTATCGAAATAAATGTCGATTTTCACTAACATTAATAATCCCAACATAATGGAACTATCAAATTCATCTTTAATCAACACGAACTTATTCATCATTAATATTATAACTCACAATATTTAACAATCAGATCATTCCCAGGAAAGAGGGGGCTTTCCAATAAGGATTTCTCCCTATTGGCGCGTAATTAGGTGACCAAACCTCTCCACGACAGAACTTTCTAGACATCGTCAATATTGCAAATAATAATATGAATAACTTTGTCGTCTCAATTATTAATTTAATAATATAGAATATTGATATTGTGGCAATAATTGAATCAATAATATGAGAGATATTATGCAGCAATTATAGTAGCAATAATTGAGTATAACTGAGTGACTTCTCACGTAAGCATCAATAATCAATACCGTGTGCTACTATGCAACCACGCGTATTACTGTACTTTTACCACCTGGGTAGTTCAACAGTTTAACGGTAAAACTTTTGTTGTTATTTTTATAAAAAAGATAATTCTTTCATTTTCTAACTACGACAATACTTTCGTTGTGGGGTCCACCAATGATTGTGCCATCGTATGAATATTTCATGTTAAAACGAATATTCCCCGACTAATCGAATATTATATAACCACTTGCTTACTTTGCAAAATTTGTAAATATTACCCACAACTATAACATTATATCAAATCCACACCATAATATATAAAAATATATTTCGAGAAAAATTATTCTTTATTCATAAAAGTTGGGGTCTTACAGATGATGTAGACATCAACACTATTGACTTCTTCTGATGTATTTCTCATTATATCTTTTGATAGGCCTCTGTTAGATATTGGGCAGCTGTGCCCCATTCTTGTTATATCTTTTGATAGGCCTCTGTTAGTTGTTGAGCGGTTGTGCCCCATTTCCCTATACTTTTTAGTTGTATACAGAGATACTATATTTAGATGATGATGTACTTAGGAATGTATGTATATTGTTTTCCATTCTCTACATTATATTGTCATCTATTATTTATCATACATGTATTATGTTATGCATATATATTTCTGGAGATGAGTTTAGCATTGACCCCTGGATGGTCTTATGATACGGCCCTACAGATGTCTTCATCGATAGTTAGCCATATTGATCATAGCCCACCAGTATTGATGGTATCTTCATTGAGATTATGGTATGATAGCTTATCCTCCCTAGATCAGGTGACAGTTGACCAGCTGATGCGTCACTCTATGACCCTCTTAACATTTTAGGTTCCATCGGGCTTTGTAGAGGGTATACTGGAGCATTGGGTACCAGATATGCAGGTGTTTAGGTTTGAGACCCAGGAGTTGACTCTTACCTTGGAGGAGTATGTGTGTCTGACAGATTTAACATTAGATAGGCCTTGAGCTTGGATGTCTATCAATGACATAAGCTGGCAGTTTATGACCCTCACAAGTTTGAGGCATAGAGTTGCCCTGGATGAGATCTCCTCGGGGCATGTAGTGTCCATGTATTTTCTAATTGATAGATTTGGCTCATTGGACAGTTATTTGTAGTACTCCAGGGATTTCACCACTTCGGAGGATGATTGGCGTGTTTTCAGAGTAGATGTACTCTTGATGTGTATGGTTGCTTATCTGTACATGCCATTATACATGGACCACTTGGACATTCTCGTGGTTATGGTAGTTCGTGCTCTCTGGGAGGGATATACCATTTTACAGATGATTATGGCAGAGACCTTGAGGTCGACCACGTATTGCCATACCCATCCTGTAGGGGTATTTACAGGCAGCTCGGTCTATCACACTTGAGACTGATTGGCACTTTTCGACGCCATGCGTATTGTTTTTCCTATGAGATAGCCATGTCATATTCCTTTCAACCAGAAGAGTGTACAAACGTAGCTTCTTGGTTGGCTCTCTTGTTAGGGATCAAAGATCTATTTTATATATTGACATGTTCAGAGCTCATCTCTCCCTACAACTTTATCACTCATAAAGCTGGCATGGATTATTTTCCTCTGGCTAGTTTGAGAGGTGTGACACATATCACCCACTTGCTGTGATGGCACAGTTTGACCAGTTTTAGGATGTTCATCCCTTTAACGGGGCATAGGGTTAGCATTTGTCATCTTGGCTTCTGTTAGCAGAGGATTTGTCCAGGATTCATGCCTGTTAGACCTAGTGTGAGAAGGTTGATTTTTCTACTAGCCATCCAGGTCGTTCTACAAAGTATTTTGTATGGTTAGAGGCAGAGATTACATCTACTAGGGTTGTATCCTCAAAGCTGGGTATTGATTCTGATAATGGGGAGTTTATGGAGGACCCTGTTTCTCCCACTAAGGATGAGCTATTTGTTGGGTTGATAGCAGCTCTGGTTACTTCCCCCAGTACTCCTGCTATTGTGACTCCACCTTCTGCAGAGTATTTAGATTAGAGTTTACATCTAATGACATTTAAGAGGGATCAGGCTAGGGCCATGATGTTGACAGCTATTTTTGGTAGAGATGCCGCTCTAGTTGAGAAAGATGATGCTCTAGCTTATAGGGATACCGCTGTTGCTGAGTGGGATGAGGCTTGATCATCTAGAGATGCAACTATTATTGAGCGGGATGGTGCTCTATCTGTCCGAGATGCTACCATTACATATAGTATCGCATTAAGGTCTCATACTGCTGATATCATTGCAGAGATGAGCACATTCATTGATGAACATAGTGTCACCATGCAGATAGCCATAGATCTCTTGGCTCGTGTAGATACCCTTGGGAAGGAACTCATAGAATTACCCCCATCTTCTGAAAGGGATGCCATATTAGACTTAATGGTTCGCTTATCCACTAGTTTGTAGATTAGCATTATTTTCCTGCCTAGACTAGGTTAGCCATTTTTGTCATGTACAAGACACATTGTATATATCAAACAGTATTATATGGTAAGGAAATATGTCTTGATTCACTTCCCTTTTAGTTATGCCTTGTTACTTGCTTGATAGTTGCTTGTTCTCCAAGGCTTGTGATCTTGATGTATTTTGAACTCCTCCTTGATGGATGGATATTGAGATGTCTTAGGATCTTTTAGAATGGATCGTGGATCTTTATATTCTCCTACCCTTTGGTGTCTTGGGACGGGGTTTTTTTATGTGGTTATGAAAAGGATTATGGCTTTCCTCTCTGAAGTTGACCACCCCACAGATGGTCTCTGGTACTCCTTCGTATTGGGGATCCCAGGTAGTTCCATCTCTTATGGATTGGTGTTTCTCTTTGAGGACTCAACCATAGCTTAGATGGTCGCCAATTCTCCCATTTGTGTGGGGAGACCAGGTAATTCCATCCCTTTGATCTAAGTAGATGGGGGTGTGGTTTAACCGCCCCACCGATGGTCGTCGATACTCCTTTATATTGGGGAGATTAGGTAGTTCCATCTCTCATGGTTTGGTTTGAAAGTGTAAAGATGATCCTAGTACCATTAACAAGGTTTTGTGTTTTTGGTAGGGGTGAGACCACACCGTGAATGTGTAATAACCGAGAATTTCAAAATCTTATTAAATGGATATATGAATGGAAATAAATATTTATTGAATGAAAATGATTTCGTGTTAGGAGTCGAGTTAACTCAATTATATTAAAGTGATTAATGTGGAGTTGTAACAAACTCGTTGAAATGCCTTGTGTGGCACCGTTATGAGAAATACTAGTGATTATAATAATTAACGATAGAATTGTTAAGGCAACCAATTAATTGATAGTTATTAAAGAATATTGATTAATTGCATATAAGGAATACACTCTTAAACTAGTAATATCACCAATATGACAGTTAATTCATGTTGTGTAAAAATATTATGGAGATGGATGTTGAAACTGGCTTGAAGCTAAACCAATTTGGCACTGCCAGGGTACGGTGCAACTGCGCTCTCCCAGCAGTACAAATTGGCGCAGCTGTGCCAGTGATCAGTTGGAGATAATTAATTTTCTACTTTAGAAATAAAATGGAACACTTTTTGTAAGACCCCGAATTTTACGAAATAAAAGTATTCATTTTTTATAATTATTATTCTATTTAGTAAATGGTTAAATTGATAAAAATACAGTAATATGTGTGGTTGCATAGTAGCACACAGTATTGATTATTGATGCTTATGTGAGAAGTCACTCAGTTATACTTAATTATTGATACAGTAATTGTTGCATCATATCTCTCATATTATTGATTCAATTATTGTCACAGTATCATCTGCATAATATGTAATATTATTAAATCAATAATTGAGACGACAAAGTTATTCATATTATTAAATTGCAATATTTACAATGTCTAGAAGTTCTGTCAAGGAGAGATTTGGTCATCTAATTGCGCGCCAATAAGGAGAAATCCTTATCGGAAAGCCCCCTCTTTCCTGGAAACGACCTGGTTGTTAAATATTGTGAGTTATAATATTAATGATGAATAAGTTCGTGTTGATTAAAGATGAAATTGATAGTCCCATTGTATTGGAATTATTAGTGTTAGTGAAAATCGACATTTATTTCGATAATAATTGATGTCTGGAAGTTATCGGGTAATTAATCGGATAAATGAGGAATTAATTGCTATTAATTCACATAATTATAACTATTTGTTCACATGTGTGTACTATTGATTCACATTCTTGTACTATTAGGGGAGGTGGTGCAAGATTGATAATACTTGCATGACTAAGTTAAAAATGGAGGTATAGATGGAGGTACTATACTGTAATTCGTATTTTTACATGATTGTAACTATTGATTAACATGATTGAACTATTGATTCACATTATTTACTATTAGGGGAGGTGATGCAAGTTTGATAATACTTGCAAGAATAAATTAAAAATGAAAGAAAAGTTGGAGGTATTGTACTGTAATTTTTTGAGCCCCAAAACGTGCAATTATCGAAACTATATTTTTCTATAAATATAAGCTCATTCTTCCTTCATTTCTCACCAATTCACTAAAGCTATAGAGCAATTATTATAGAGAGAAGTTATAGAGAGGAAGAAGAAGAGAAGTTTGCTACCTCTCTACTCTAGTATCCAGTTTCTTTTTAAGGTAAGGGATATTATTATTATAGTAAGTGGTATTATTTCTTTCGTATTCATGAAGAGAGCTATTGTTATTCCATTCTTTATTATTATTTTGGAATAACCTGTCTATGCGAAGTACCACATACATGGTTAAATTCTTCTGTTATTCCATTCTTTATTATTCTGTTGGAATATCATGTCCGTACGAATTACGCATGACCTGGTTCCATTCTTTATTATTCTGTTGGAATATCATGTATGTGCGTATTACGCATGACCTGGTTCGGTTCTTTATTATTCTGTCGGAATATCCTGTCTGTTCGGATTACGCATGACCTGGTTCTATTATTTATTATTCTATTGGAATAACCTGTATGTGCGGTTTATCGCATGCCTGGTGAATTCTTTTGTTATTCCACTCTTTATTATTCTGTTGGAATAACCTGTCTACTCGAACTACCGCATGCATGGTGAATTCTTCTGTTATTCCATTCTTTATTATTCTGTTGGAATAACCTGTCTATGTGGATTACCACATGCATGGTGAATGATCCTTTGTATTCATTCTTTATTAAATTGTGGAAATGATATGTCTATGTGGATTACCACATGGCGGGTGAAAATCCATTTGCAGTTTCATAATTTTTCGGACATTCAAAAATTCTAGAAAAAATTGGGAGGATATTATGATAAGTTTTCTAACATCTCCAAGTGGAATCATTGAAAGAGGAGTTGTAGATTTTTGTATAGACTATTTTTAACAAAGCACGAAAAAGTGAAAAAGGAGAAAAAGCTACTGCCCAAAATTTTGTAAGGGTTGTTTCGGCCACTTAATTTGTGAGAAAAATTCTGTCCTTTTGGGACATGGAAATATATGGTATAAAGTACTTCCTGTCCAAAAATGAGCTCATTCCGACTTAAAATGAGCAAGTTATGACTATTTCAATATTTGGGTTTTTTAGACAAAAAAAGCCATAACCAGAAATCTATAACTCCGATGACCATGAAATTTAAACTAGTAGCTCACGTTAACATGTGTAAGATCCTGCCATGATTTGGGAATTTCTAGAGTTAAACTTGAGGTAGCTAATTTCTTAAGGAATTAATTAGAAATTAATTTTTAAAAAATACTTAAGGGAGTTGAAAAATTATAAAAAAAAAATACTTGTTGTGTATGAAATATATGTATATATGTTTGGACAAAGGATAGAAAAATAATAAGTTGATTTGGTAATTTTTCATAAAAATTACTTAGTTACAAACATATGAGTTAAATATGTAATGTAAAGTAACAAAATTGGAAAATAAGATTTTATGGCTTGAGAATCCTATATAGGGTATATGCAGATTTTTGATGAGGGATTTGACCATTGGTGATGAAATCTTATGAGTATGGCATTTTTGAATGATTAAATGCATTATTTGGTAAAGTGTAAACAATTGAAATAAATTGTTTATAAGTTTAAGAAGTGGTTAAAATATTGTTATAATATTAATGATATTAGATTATGAGATTATTAAGTGATTGATAACATTGGGATATTCTTGAACCCTGAATAAATTATAATTTAAATGTTTAATATTTATCCTTTATCTCATTTGAATGATTCTTTATATCATTGTCATAATCCTCATGCTTATATTGTGTTAAAAGTCATCTGTAGCTTATGAGCATAGATGGACTTAGTATGATTATGACCAGGGATTATTCAGTATAATCATGACCGTAATGTTATAAATGATGTGGTAAAAGTCATCTTTGGCCTGTAGTGCATAGATGGACTTGGTATGATTATGATCAGGGATTATTCGGTATAATCATGACCGTAATTGAAAACATGAATATCCTTGGCCTGTAGTGCATAGATAATTCGTGGTCATAATACTAATAAATAACCTTGGCCGTAGTACAAGGATGATTCGATGATGTGCATTAATTATTAAGCCGAGTCTCAACGATAACATATTGATAATACACTTTTAATTCGTAAAAGATAGTAGATATCATGCTCTACTTGACTCTTCTATAATACAGTTGTATGTCTTTGGCCTGTAGAGCAAAGATGAATTGTTAATGAATATCTTTGGCCCATAGTGCAAAGATAAATTTATTAGTATGATTATGAACAAGAATTGTGATATGGTATAACCATGATTTTTGATGTTTCAGGTAGAGACATGTGATGAAAATTATCTTCGTCCTGGGTGCGAAGAGGAATTTAAAATCACAATTATGATTATGAGTTATTCATATGATTGTGGACATGAATTGTTGATTGATGTTACAGGGATAAAACATTATTGGTGGACTTTTAACATGGAGAAGATAATAGGCCTGATGTTCTATTTGACTCTTCTAATGGATTTCTCGTTCCGCTGCAACTATGGTTGAAAAGTTTTATCATCTACCAAATGTTCTAAATATCTGATTTATTACTGATGAAGGCTATTGATAATTTAATTATCTTTAGTCATGATATGCTTTACTGAGCTAGTTGTGCTCACCCTTTTGCTTCACAATTCCTTTCAGGTAATAAGAGTGTTGCCGAGTCAAGCAGGGATAACAGGGGAATAGAACGGTGGTCTATAGCTGTTGAGGTTTTCCGTAAATAGTATGGAAATAATTTTATTGAGAACTTTAGATAAGTGTGTCGTATTGTATACGTCATTTGATATTTAATTTTGGTGAACCGAATAGGGTGAGGTGAACCCAACTTTGGAAGGGTGTTTTGCCACTATCATATAAGATGTCTAATGACATACAACCTCGTGTTATCATAAGACAGGGTTAAACACATCCACTTGCTGAGTATATCTACGAGCACTACCTATATGATCTTGGAGTTTATTTGAGATATAATTTTCACTTGGAGACAGTGGAGATAGTTATATGTCAAGAAAAGACTCACCATTGGAAAGAAGATGATAGTGATCTTCTCATTTTTCTTTGGGGTCTATTGGGTCAACCAAGGATAATTCTGTGGACATATGATATCTATCATAACCTCGACGCATGGTCTCCCATGTACGAAGGTTTCCTTGAGCACTTCCTAAAGATTTTAATTTCTAAAATAATTTTTAACTGTACTTTTATGTAAAGTACCATTGTAAGGTTGTGGTTGAGGCACCATAAGAGTTATATACATTTGTATTAAAACTCACAGTTTAACTGTGGTCGTATTCTGTATGACCGTTCAACAGTTGTATAAATGAAGTTTGTATTTGATTTTTATAGTGTGATATCTGGCGACTCAGAATGGGTCGTGTGGATCTATTTTGGGGGCATCACACTTTTGTTATATGTGTGACATTAATAAATCATAGGTTAAAAGTACATTATGAAGTACCAAGTAGTACAGTGAAATCATATGCAATTGTAATACATAAATAATTAAATATTTGTGCATTCTAGAAAACTAAGAAAGGAATTAAATATTTGAATAAACATTAATATTAAATAAGGTTATAATGTGGTTATGTGAGTAATAGAAATAATTATGGAACTACCCAGACAATAATAACTGACTGCGTTATTTTATTACGTGTATAAGGATTATATGATATGAGTAGATAATTAACCCCTAATTGCCTAATATGGTAACAATTATACCTTAATATTACATTATGTGTATTAAAGAACTAAACCAAGCCTTAGATGATCTAATTCTGAGATTTTTGCTCTTGTCCCAAAATAAGTGACACAAAAGATACATGAACAGTGGTCTATACTCTAAATACGTAACTTTCAAGATGTGAGTAAAGGCTAAGGAATAGGTGATCATTTGCTAGGAAGATGGCTGGTAAGGGTGGTTGATCAACTCTTTAGTAACCAATGTTTTTTCCCATTACACATGAACTCCAACTCTAGTGTAATGACAATGTCCAGTCCAAGTTTCCTCTATAAATACAAGCTACAATTTTAGTTTTTGTGTTGTTAGAAGTTGTCTGATAAGTCTTAGTTGGAGAGTTCTAAGTTCCTAAGCATTGTAGAAGCCTACTCATTGAGTAAGAAGTCCATTTCAAGCTTAAAGAGGTATAAACTCTAGTTATGTTCTTGAAATGGGTCTTGTTTACTTCTTGAAATTACTTGAATTTCTATGTCAATCAAGATGAATTAACATGCTATAAGGTGTTTAAAAAGTTTACTTACATGTATGGACTCTTTAATAATGGTTTAGAACAAGTTTAAATCTATAGAAATCAAGTTGGCTAATACTCTGTAAAACGGAGTCTGTTTTTGCTCCTTAACCAGACATGGCGCAGCTGCGCCGGCCTTTGTGTTCAGTTTTTGCTTTGTGTTTTAAAATCTGCTAAGTGTTGGTCAATTATTATGACTTAAACTAGCATGTAAGCATGTGTAATGTGTATATACAAGTATATTAACCTAATGTGAGTGTGTTTTACTAGATTAGCATACATGATTAACGAAAGTGTATAGTTTAGAATAAATTTAGAATTTTAGAAATGAACTTGATAAGTATGTATGCCATGTTTATATACTGACTTTGTAATCATGTTGATATGATTTAGAAGTGCCAACTTGCTAGAGTTTCCATTAGGACTATAAATACTTGATTTTAACTTGGATTGGGAGGCTATTTTTCTAGGATTCCATTAAATCCCTCTTGGGATAGATTTATGTTACATTCATCTTTACTTTCTCTTTTAGACTAGGAACCCTAGATTAACGAAGAACTGAAGATTAAAGCTATTGATTGTCATTGGAGAATCAAATTGGAAGCAAGAGAATACAGATTTGTTTATCTCAATTCTAAATTCTTTTCTTATCTATTTGTATCTTTTTAATGCTTAATCAATTATGGATGATGGATTCTAGTTCAATTATGAATTAAACTCTGTTTTTAGGTTACTTTGGATCTTATGGTGTAGTTTACTTTGATATACTTCTTTGTTAGTCTTATTAGCTGTATTTGGATTTTCTGTTATGGTTTGCCCTAAATTTCTTAATTGCCTAGCTAACAATTACAGTGATAATGTATATGAACTCGAGAGAAGGATTATAGATTTAGATCTGATCATAATAGCATGTGATTGAATTTTTTACATGGTGTTGGAATTCATAATTTATGTATAGGATAGAGATATACCTATACATCGCATATAGTCTAATAAGAACTTGCAGTTAAACCCTTTTTAATTGTAATTAACACAGATATATAGTGGATTAGTTAATTAGGGTTTTCAATTTGATTCTATTATCTGTGGATTTGATTTGATATGAGTATGGTGCATTGAGAGATGGCCATATTTTACTTCAGTATTCTTGATTAACAATCCAGTATAAATAATTTGGCTTAATAGGAAGTGTTTTGACTTAAATGAAATAATAAGTGAAATTGTAATCTCAAGTCTTCATTAATTATCTTGTTTCACTCTACGGATAGTTAGTAATAGTTTAATTAATTATTTTAAATTAAAATATTAAATCATTTGTTTAAATAAGATTAAATTGGTTATAGGTTAGTACTTGGTAATTCTTGTTAACTAAATCTTTATGGGAACGATACTCTACTTAGTAATATATTACTTGTTGACCACGTATACTTTTGTGATTGTGCGTAATTAGATTTTACCCAACAAGTTTTCGACGCCGTTGCCGGGGAATAAGTTTAATAAATTTTTCCAATATTAGTTTCAATCAAATTAGTCTTAATTTAAACATTTTAGTTTATTTTATTTCTCTTCCAATATTTCTCGCTTTTTAGGTACCATGGATGACATTGCTTATCAATAGCCATATATAAATATGACTCCACCAAGGGACAAATGAATTGATGGACTCAATGCATTTTATGCATTGTCAACACAAATTAAAACACTTTGTAAGAGGTTGGATGTTCTTGCAGCTCAACGTATTCGAAGGATCGCAGTAGTTTGTAATTATTGTGCTATCAATCATCCGACTCATCAATGCATCATCAGATTTGGACCAGTACAGTATGGGGGTGATTACCTTAAAACCTATTTTTATGCCAATTATCATCAAACTTGGGGGTATCACCCAGATTCTTCATGGAACTACAATTATGAAGACCAATACTACGCTCCAAATCCAATATGCACATCAGAATTCTTCTGTCCACCTCCATTGCAAGAAGAAAAGTCACAGTATGAAGAATTCATGTCGAACCTCATAGCAAACCAAGAGGAGAGGGTGATGAGTCAAGCCATATCGAGCCATAATTTTCAGCACTATATGTAACAACTCATCACAACTTCAAACCTTGGTCCTCAATACATGGATTACACAATTTAGACAGATAATTCAAAGTTGGAGGAATTGTTGTCCAAGTTTGTAGCATTAAATGAGGAAAGGAGGATTAATCAAGAGATATCAATTAAAAATCTGTAGAACCAGATGTATCAAATGATCAAAGCCTTGAACAACTGTCCTCAAAATAATTGGTGTTATGACGAGGATTTCGAGATTGATGAAGTTTCCGAACTAACTATACAACTGGATGAGCCACAAGATGTTGAAAAAGAGGAGACACATGGGAATAATAAAAACAAGGTCAGTGAAGAACTAACTGTGGGAATCAACGATAATTAGTCGATGTTATTTATGCCTCAAGTTCCTTCTCCACCAAAGTTCAAGGATCCAGTTAGATTTGTAAAACCTTCACTACACCAAAAATGGCCTCTAGTGAAGGACAAATCCTTCACAAGACATACTATATCACTCACAAGTGATTTATTACGAAGAAATATTTCCTTCACACGATTGCTCACATTAGACCTACTCGCAATTGGGTATCCTTCACTAAGTAGTAACTACATGTTTTTTGTGAAAGATATACTATGAATAACTTTTTTATTCACAAATTGTATTCGGTAATGGAATATTGTTATTTAGTGAAAGATTAGTTTCCTTCACAAATAATATTTTAAGGACTATTTGAAATTAGTGAATAACTTTATTCCCTCACAAATAATATATTATGAAGAACAAATTTATTTAACGAGAGAAAATCATCCTTCACTAATTGTAAATTGAGAATCTTTTTTCAGTTTAGTGAGAGAAAAATTCCTTCACAAATTATAAATTTCTAAATAAAAAAGTAATTGCTAAATAATCAAAATTCATCGAAAATTATAATTAATTTTCAAAACAATGATTTCATATTTGTTATTATTATTATTAATCTCAATAAAAAATATTAAATTTAATATTTCAAAAATAAATATTGTCATACTTTTTTAAACTAATTGATAAACTATTGCGTAAAGAACTAATAAAATCAATACTCCACATATAAATAAATAATGCTCGAGTCATGATAACTACAATTTTTTTTTATTATATCTTGGTCTTCCAAAGACCATAGTACCTTACAAAATTTAATAACCAACATAAAAAAAACTGAAAGAATAAAAATATAATTATAACAACCTGGTCCACAACAAAGGAAATGGATTTTACCGTATAGATTTTAAACACTAGACAAGTCGGTACATGCATCTAGACTAAATAAATTGTCAGCATTAGGTAATTCAAATTTCAAGAGCAGCACCAACCACAACATAAAAATGAAGAAGGTATTCGGCCAGTTCTGCGAATATACTCTGCTTGTTTCTCTATTTTTACAGCTTGGCGGTTTCTCTCGGATTCTTCTGCTGCCTGCATCTCTTTAGCTTTGTGCCTTATAGCTCTACTAGCTTCTTCATAAGCTTATCATGTGCTCGGCCATTCTTTCGACCTCTTACCTGAAAGTGATGAGGGTAAGATTATCATTTGTGTGTTTAGTCTAGTGAAGTTGTTATTTGACTTTTTGAGCATTGCAATGTAAAATACTCGGTCATTATGTTTCATATACAAAATAACTAGGGCGTGGATTCAAGCTCATTGGCCTATCATATACAAATAGTTTCCTCCAAAAATTATTTTTAACTACAAAAACATTTTTTAAAATGAAAGACACGAGGGCAGCCTGTACACTTAAGTTGAACTACAACTTCTATAGAACTAGGAGAACAAAAATGATCATAAGAGCAGAAAGCAATAAGACATGTAAAATCAATTATCTTTCGAATTAGTTTCTAGCATAGAAATAAGCAGCTGAGAACATGTCCAACAAACACAACAGTTAAACTATAGCTGCATTATATTAATAAATGCTTTGAAGAGATTCTAAATGACTAAAAGGTTCTCAAACAGGTTGTTCCTCCAAGTTTAATCATTATTTTGGGTAACATAACAACAATTGTAATATCAAAAATACATTACAGAGGAATAAAAGAATATCAAAGTGTACAGGTTCCACTGCCCATTACAGCAAAACAATATAAGAGATGTAAATTTTTGAAAATCATTCAAATGTAAACAAATTATGCTATTCTACTGTAAGGTATATAGACAAAAACCTATGTGATCCAGTATTTCTATAATGTTCTTAGAACCCTTAGTGGAGGTGTTGAAGTGTACACCAATATAATTGAAGAGAAAATAACTAACTGAGAGATAAAAAATAATATTGAGTACCTATGCACCTAACAAGTAAGCTTGAATAATAGAATGTCCGAATGGATCAATCTGCCGACCCAAAGTTATTAGATCAATAATAGCATAAGATGTTTTCTGGGCATTTTCTTGGTCTGATTCATGAGAGACTGTCCCACCTTTATCTTTTACCTTTTCGCAGAGTAGTAGTTGGAGTTTGTATATGGTGATCTGAATGTGTATTAGAGAATTATTTTAGAAATAAAAGAAAATACACAAACACATATGCTGACCACCAACCAAAAGAAATATAAAAACAAAAACAATCTGCACTCAGAAAAAAGCTTACATGCAACTTCGGTCAATTGAGTTATTATCTTAAAACATATCTGAGAATATTTCTTTTCATGAATGGACCTGAAAATTTTTCATTATCCCAACTTATTAGATAAAGAATGACAAGTTATATATTCTATTTATCATAAGCACTATTTGAAATGTAAATGGAATGCACCAACATAGAAATCACTTACCAGCTTTGCATAAGCCATAGAATCAATAACATTTTTTATCATTTGCAAAGGTTGATAGTGCTGAGATGTATCTGCACCATTCTCAATCACAAGTTTAGAAATAATATATTAGCATCTTACAAGGGAATACGAAAATTTCAAAAAACACTCTATTTGTATCCATAATATTTCAACTTTGAAATAAGCATTACCAATTTTGAGATTAGTATTCTACAATGTTAACCAACTGTTGGATACTCACATGGAAAGTTTAATCCCTAATATAGAATAGATAACTTTCTACATATACTAGAGTATCCAAGTGTCACCAAATACGACCTACTTTTGTGTGTTTGTGTGTTTATGTATGTGTGTGTGTGTGTGTGTTTGTATGCATAGGTTCCTTGCCCCCAAAATTTACTGATTGGCTCAAGACAAATTAATAGAAAAAAATATCTGCATACCAACATAGTTAAGAAAATGACAGAAGCATCTCACCAATTAACAATCCTCTATAAGAGAATCTAGGCTGATCAGAAATGGTACACGGAACCTGACGAACTTCAATTGCTCTGGTGCTAAGGTTAAAATGGCACACTTGGCTGAATGTCTGCAACATATCATGAAACGAATAGTGTCAAAATCACTTCCAAGTCTTTTGCAAACAAAAACAGCAAGTCTCAGAAGTGCTTTAGTAAGAACATATAACCTACAGCCCATATAGAACCCCATAAACATCTCACCAGTTATCTGATTGTTGCTGCTTTTAGTTTATTTGGCTCACTTGTTAGGCTGGGTTCATTACAGCTGGGTTATATTTTGAAGTCTTATGTGGGATATCCATGTTGCTAGATATTGATGTTGTCTATACTTATAATTTTCAGCACCATATTGCTGCTCTATTGCAGACAAACGTATCCCTCTAATTTACTATGTTCAATAGTTTCAAAGGGTAATACCATTAATGCTTGCTTCCCTCAAAAGTCCCAAACCTCGTGAAACCTTTCGTGTCAAGTATAACTATATAAGCTTTTACATGTCTTGTAATGTTGTTTCGCTAATACATTTCAATGCAAGGTTGTTCGCTCATGATATAAAATAGTACCTCCAAATACAAAACATAATTAGCATAACTAAAATGGTTCATTGAATACTTACTATTTAAAATAAAAGGCACATTGAAATACAATGCGGTTAACTTCCGTAACATGAAGATCCAAAGATAATGTCAAAGCACCACTACTTAATAGCATCTGATATAACTAAAGGTCAACTGTCAAACAAGTAATGGCTGAAACATAAAAGTGAAAATGCTTTTATAATACCATAAGAATGGCAAAAGGGCATAAATACATGGGCATAGGTAGAAAAGTAGTATTGTGATAACGCAAATGATCTCCTTACAATATTGTGAACTTTGAAGAGCTTTTGAAAATGTACCAACACAGAACGAGAACATAAAAGTAGTTATCCATACTCTACGTACTACTACGACAATTGGTATAGCATACATATCTTCTATGTGAATTACTAGACAGAACTCATAAGATAAATCAAAACAAGAGATAACAAAGTAGAGAAGAGATCCAAGAATATCCATCTATTTCTATAGATTTCCAATCAATATTGTGATAAAGTCACCCATCAAACTAATTGGTGCTTAACCTATTGTCAATAGCCCATGATAAAGTTACCCATCATTTTGATTAAAATCTTAACATTGCACTTAAAACTTTATACATTTATATATTTACTTTTACTTAAGAACCTTCAGTTTCTGAAAATCAAAGCTAAAGAAACTCAATTAACACAACCCAAAACAAAAATCAACTAAAGAAACTCCCAATTACAAAAATTAACCTCTTTTATATAGCAAGGAGCTCTACAAAATCAAGATTCATCCCCATATAAACCCGGCCAAAAGCACCGAAACCAATCAATTCCCCTTTTCGCCACCGAATCGCTGGTGCGTCGTCTCTTTTGGCTGTGCCGGAACCTGACTTCGCAAATGGAGGAGGCAGTGCTGGAACCGTAAGCTTAGCAAATAGTCTGATTCTTGATTTCCGGATGCTGGAGCCGATCTTATCGACAAATCCTCCAAAACTACTGCCATCATCTTTAAAAGGTTGAAGACCAGAGACCGGAGGAATGAGCTAGTGATAAGGTTTTGGAAGGACTGATACGGTAGCATGTGTAAAGCCAAGATGAATTTATTTAGGGTCCTTTAAAGTATACAACAAATATTAAAAATATAAAGTAATTACAAGAAAAATGCATCAACTAAATAATTACAAAAAAAGTATAATTAAGACTTATATTATAAAAATAGTATAATTCACATTAATAAAGAAACCTAAAATCAAGGATAAATAATAATTCAAATTCAAATATTGTCTCTAACAACAATTTCAAATCCATATTTCAAAATTCAAATCAAAATGAGAAAATTAAAAATAAAAAATTATGAAGGAGCTAATGTTCATCATCCTCCTCTCTCGCCACCACCGCTGCCGCCGCCACATCGCCGCTGCCGCCGCCGCCGGAGTTGGTATTCTGAATTTCTTTTAACGATTTGGTTACCCACAAAAATTGAAATGGTTACCTTTATACGAATTTTGACTAGTAACTGCATCACATTTAAAATAAAATTGGTAATCAAATAAAACTGAATTGGTTACCTTATCAAATGGTTTGGTAACCAACTATATAAAATTTGGTTACCAACTGCATCACATCCAAAATTAATTAGTAACCTAATAAAACTAAATTGGTTACCTTATCGGAAGGTTTAGTAACCAACTGCATAAATTTTGGTTACCAACTGCAGAACAATCAAAGTATATTAGTAAGCTAATAAAACTGAATTGGTTACCTTATCAAATGATTTGGTAACCAACTACATGAAGTTTGATTACCAACTGCATCACATCCAAAATAAATTAGTAACCTAAATAAAACTGAATTGGTTACCTTATCGGAAGATTTCGTTACCGGTGAAAATAAAGAATGGACCGGTGGCGGTGGGAGGCGGAGGGATCGAGGAGAGGGAGGGGCGGGAGGAGGGGAGGAGGGAAGGCGGAAGGAGATGGAGGCGGGAGGAGGGGAGGAGGGGAGGAGGGGAGGCGGAAGGAGGGAGGAGGGGAAGAGGGGGTGGCGGGAGGAGGTGGAGGCGGGGGGAGGAGGAGGAGGAGGGGTGGCGGGAGGCGGGAGGAGGGAGGAGGGAGGAGGGAGGAGGGGAGGAGGTGGAGGCGGGAGGAGGTGGAGGCGGGAGGAGGGAGGAGGGGAGGAGGGGAGGAAGGGAAGAGGGGTGGCGGAAGAAGGTGGAGGCGGGAGGAGGAGGAGGGGAGGAGGTGGAGGCGAAGGCGGGAGGAGGGGGAGGCGGAGGGTGGGGATGGGTTGGACAGAAGGAGGAGGAGGAGGCGGAGGGATGGAGGAGAAGAAGAAGGGAAACAGAAATGGAGTGAGAGAAAATCGTGGGAGAGATGAGAAGAAAATTGTGGGAGAGATGGGGGAGAATTAAAACACATCCCATAATTAAAGGAAGCATAAATATGTACTAATAATGAAAATAAAATTTTAAATATATTAATTGTGTAAATATTTAATGAGTGCACTTTTCTTGTAATTATATTTTCAAATGTACTATAAAATGTAATTGTTCCATTTATTTATGTAGAGGGTTTTGCTAGTAGAAACTCTTATAATTTCATGAGAAATCAGGAAATGTTAACAATATGTTTTTCACTTATAAATAACACTTCTAATTTATTCTTAAATGTTATTTTTTTATATATAAAAAAGTAATAATATATATTTATATTATATTGTAAGTTACTTAAAAATTGTTATTAAAAATAATTTTAATACTATAAAAAATTTAATATATTTATATTATAATTTATATTCACCAAAATTAATTCAAAAAAAATTATTTAGAAAAAGATAGCAACCAATTTTATCTCTCGCAAAAAACTTCTGAACAATAATATATAGTGAGTAATAATTTTCTCACTAAATAGATTTTTTCCTCGCAAATTTTCATCATAAATTAGCTCTAAAAATCTTTCTATGGCCCCAATTTGCGAGAAAAAAACAATATAAATTGTGAAGGATATTTCTTTCGCTAATAACTATATGGTGACTATACTTTTTCCCTCACTATTCCTTCACTAAACAACTCCTAATGTGAAGGAATAAATTTTTTCACAAAATTTCCTTAGCTAGATCCCTATTATGGTGTAGTGCTTATCTGATTGGTAGTCATGTCGTCGGCAAAGCTCTTTGTTGCGTGAGAGCTAGTACTAATGTGAAGCCATAGTCGGATGAGGAGGACAAGATAGAAGAAGAGCCCGTTGTGTTTGCCAAGCCTCAAAGCCCTAATCTACTCATAGACTCAATGGACGAAAAAGAACCTAGTTATTTAACATTCTCAATTGGGCACTTATCTAAACAAAGCATGTTAGGTGACTTTAATTTGATGGCCATCACGAATGGGAATCTACCAAAAGTTACATTATTTCCAATGAATGGAGGGTTCCTCAATTTTCGTAGGGAAATTGGATAGAGAATTGAAGAAGTCGGGCTGACGACTTTAAAACAAGCGCTTCTTGGGAGACAATCCAAGTTTAATTTTTAGTTTTTTTAGGTTTCGTAGTATTTATTAAATTTTCATGTCTTAGGATCTAACAAGCTTGTTTCTATCATATTCACAGGCTAGTCAAGTCCAACTCAAGTGTGGTGCCTGATTCATTCTAATGTGTCTAGCCTATTTTCCAAAGTTAGCAAACAAGGAGGAAGATTACTATATTTTCAGGGAAGTCATCTACTTTACTTTTTCCTATTTCAGCCATTGAGGAAAATGTCTAGTTTAAGTTTGGGGGCCTTTTCGTGTCGTATTGCATATAGTTAGTTTTTACATTTAGTTTTTGCATTCAATTTATTGCATAAAAAAAATTAAAAATCGCAAGAATAGTGGTTAGTTTGCAGGGTTTGTTGCATTTAGTTCATCCCGCATGATTCCAGCTATTAAGATAATTACAGTCTATTTTGGCCAAGGATGAGATTGGAATTATGTGGACAGTTAGTATTGATTATTTAGGCTTTGAGGTGATCTCCTTTTATGAATTGAATCTTTTTCTGTTTGAAACTAGTATAATCAGGTTAGCATGTTAGAAACAATCTTGTTGACTGATTAAGTTTAAATTGACACATAATTGAATTCTTAAGGATAATACTAGTTTGAATGAAAGAAAGACATGAATAAGCGGAGATGGCTAGACTTAGATAAGAACCTAAGTTTGGGGGAAAATTTAGGATATATAAGCTTTACAGTTGTAAAGAAAAGAAAAGAAAAGAAAAGAAATATGAATAAACACCGTAACTAGTCTAGTTTTGTGGCCTTTGTTACTTGAGTAAGTAAGCCCAAGGGGATTGTCTTTACAGCTAGCACCCTAAGGCCTTAATGGTTTGGAAGTTGTTGGTCGAAAGCTCGTTAAGGTAGCATTGAAAAGCCTAAGAGAATAAGACATTGCACAGCCATGAGAAAATTTTATTATATATAAAAAAAGAAAAAAAGGAATAAAATGGGAAAAAAGCAAAAAGCCTCCATAATGATAAATAAAGCATAAGTATCCCGTTTGGACTCTTAAACTTGGAAATTTTTTGAATTTAGTTGGATCTAGCTTGTTCTTGAATTTCGCGAGTTTACACTGTATGATGCCTTTAAAGAAGCCTATTATGTGTTGTATTTAGCTTTATATCAGTTAGTATGGTTGTTGAGCACACACGCACTATATTAGTAAGAACAGTTTAAGATTTGATGATTGATTGGGAAGTTATTGATTAGTCTAGATATGATATACTATCGTGTTTGATTGATTTCTCTGAGGCTGTATGATTAGACTATATTCTGTCTTACTACTAGATTCGTAGGTATATCGTAGTTATATTTGTATTGCATTATGTTGTCTTGCTTGTGGACAAACAACTGTTTAAGTTTGGGGGTATTTGATAAGTAGGTTTTATACCTACTTATCAGGTATTTATTTCTTAAATTAGTTGCTTAAACCTATGTTTCATAGTTACTTTGCATGCATTGTCTATGCATTTCATACATGTTATGTTATTTTGTAGGCTATGACATGGCATTGGCATGAAGAAGAAGGAAAAGAAATTCAAACATCTTTTGGACTAAAATATGCAAGCAAATGCTAGAAGGGAAGATTGCAGGACATTTAACACCAAGTTGGATGCATGTTCTTCGCTTGAAACTTGGATTTTATTGTATATATACTTCTTAGCTTTCTGGAACATCTTAAATCATCCCTATCAGAGCTCGGATGCGAGAGTTATGGCCTTTTTATCAACAAAGATCAAAACTAAGAGTTGTCATGCTTTCCATTTACATAACATCTACTTCAAGCCCAATTTTAACCTTTATTCGGCCCGAATCTGTCAGATTGGAAAGAATTAAAGTTGTAGATCTCGTCGATATCTTTGATTTGATTGGTGGCATGCCCCGTAACTCCTAGTGGATCAAAAGTTATGCCTTTTTTACCAAAGGACATTGCAGCAGGAAACAGAGCAGCGTGGGGCACGTCAGAAACGGCGCGGGGCGCGCCGGGCCAGCAGATTTTCTACTATAGTAGTGCAGGGCGCGCCCAAATTGGCCTATGAGCAACGCTGGGCGCGCTGGTCGGCGATGAGAGAGTTAGGGGCTGTTTGATAAAAATTTAATGAATCTGAATCTGAATGAGCTGAATATGAATCTGAATAAGTTGAATCTGAATTAAAAAAGTTGTTTGATAATTGACATGTCTGAAACATCTGAATGATTTTTTTTTATTATTTATCCCTCTAAAAAAATTCAAAATTGTTGTAAATTTATTTAATATTACATAATATAATAGTTAATATATTTTTTTTAATTTTTTAATCTTTTAATTTTTTTTATTTCATTCAGCTGCTCATTCAGCCATTCAGCTAAAAAAATCTGACTTAACCATTCAGCTCGTCCATCTTACCGATTCAGCCATTCAGACCAAAACAAACACACTGACCGATTCAACCATTCAGATTCAGCTCCATTCAGCTCTAAACAAACAGCCCCTTAATTTGGGTGTTATGATGTCCAATTTGAGCTAGAATAGGATTGTTAGTTGCCTAACTTGCTAGGGTTTCAATTAGGACTTTAAATACTTGATTTTACCTTGGATTGGGAGGCTATTTTTCTACGATTCCATTAAATCCCTCTTGGGATAGATTTATGTTACATTCATCTTTAGTTTCTCTTTTAGACTAGGAACCCTAAATTAACGAAGAACTGAAGATTGAAGCTATTGATTGTTATTGGAGAATCAGATTGGAAGCAAGAGAATACAGATTTGTTTATCTCAATTCTAAATTCTTTTCTTATCTATTTGTATCTTTTTAATGCTTAATCAATTGTGGATGATGGATTCTAGTTCAATTATGAATTAAACTCTATTTTGAGATTACTAAGGATCTTATGGTGTAGTTTACTTTGATATACTTCTTTGTTAGTCTTATTAGCTCTATTTGGATTGTCTGTTATGGTTTGCCCTTAATTTATTAATTGCCCATCAAACAATTATCTTGATAATGTATATGAACTCGAGAGATGGATTATAAATTTAGATCTGATCATAATAGCATGTGATTGTGTTTTCCGCATGGTGTTGGAATTTATAATTTTTGTATAGGATAGAGATATACCTATACATCGCATGTAGTCTAATAAGAACTTGCACTTAAACCCTTTTTAATTCTAATTAACATAGAGATATAGTGGATTAGTTAATTATGGTGTTCAATTTGATTCTATCATTTGTGGATTTGATTTGATATGAGTATGGTGCATTGAGAGATGACCATATTTTACTTTAGTATTCTTGATTAACAATCCAGTATAAATAATTTGGCCTAATAGGAAGTGTTTTGACTTAAATGAAATAATAAGTGAAATTATAATCTCAAGTCTTCATTATCTTGTTTCACTCTAGGGATAGTTAGTAATAGTTTAATTAATTATTTTAAATTAAAATATTAAATCATTTGTTTAAATAAGATTAAATTGGTTATAAGTTAGTACTTTGTAATTCTTGTTAACTAATTCTCTATGGTAACGATACTCTACTTACTAATATATTACTTGTTGATCACGTATACTTGCGTGATTGTGAGTAATTAGATTTTACCCAACATTCATTAGATTATAACTCAGGAGAACTTAGAAATTAGGAAGAAAATAAAACTCATGTAGAGTTTTCCTTGAGAGACTTAGTGTGTTATGAAATGTTACTTCATTCTATACAATGAACATATATTTATTTAACATTTTGATGGAGTCGTTGTTTTTGTTGTCTTATGTTGGTGATTATAGGATGACTGACATGGGACGACCTAGACGAGTAGTAGAGGAGGAGCCGTGTGACATCCACTTGGTATTTGAGACACCCTTGATAGCGGAGCCTATATCAGTAGTGGCCCCTATCGATGACGATGACGAGGAGGAGGAGATGGAGCCATTGCCCGAGGAGTCTGATCCGGAGGAGGAGCCTATGAAGGAGGAACTTGAGCCTATGGAGGACTCCGACGAGGCTACTTTCGAGGATCGGATGTTGGGAGAGTATGAGGAGCAGATTTTAGAGTTAGGGTATAGAGTGGAGGAGCTAATGTAGAGCCCCCAAATTCGGGTCCTAAATCACCACGAATCTGGTGCACTATTTCTATAACTATTGCGGAAGATATAAACATAAATTATTTATACATTAAACATTATACACTATCCCCAAGGTCGAGTAACCATACCTTATACACAATTCATTATCCTATCTGACATACAAAGATTTTATCATACATTATTGTTATCAATCTGTCTACACATGTAAACTAAGCTGGAAATGTCTTTAACCTTTCCTTGTATCCGAACGTATTTGCCTTATCTGCAATATTTTATCATGATATAGCAAGAGTGAGCATGAAAGTTGCCCAGCAAGTTTAGATACAATTCAGGAAATATCATGATTGAAAGAGTCTGAATAATAGGCTGGCTATAATTCATCAATGTAATTGAGAACTAACACGAACAAACTTTTGACTGAACAAGTATTAAACATGAACAATTATATTTGAACCGAATGGTAATGAAAGTGATCAGCCTTTCATACCTGACTTATACATACAAGATATACAGAGTACAATTCTATATGGCAATCAGTAATGATTAACCATAAGCATATCTAAATGAAACAACTCTTAGTAGAGTTAAGAAAAACTTGCTTGTTCCGTTGATTACCGTTACAAAATATAACTTAGCTTTATTCGAAGACCTAATATAGATAATATCGATTTCCAAATATTAGAATAATATCATCACAGTATAAAATAACCTAAACACATTACCACATAATCCTATCAGTTTATACAGCACATAAGACTTAGCATCAAGTCAGATTATTTCTGTCCGAGTTGAAACTGACACAATTCTATCATCCCGACAGTTTAGTCAGACAAATATCGAGTTTAAGTTCGATTAAATTCTACCTAAACACTAAACAATAATCTTAGGTAATTTATAAATTAGTCAACATAATTTTTATAGGCCCATAATAATTTTCAGATAATTATTACCATTTATTATGATTTTTCAATCAATAATATCATATTTATATGCATTAAATACTACTTAATTCCATTATCATTAATATTTATTTAATATAAAATATTAATGAAATCCTTAACATATTATTATAATGGGCTATATGTATATACACAGCTGTGTATTACACAGTAGGTCTATGGCTACAAATTTTTTGGGCTATAACGACGGTAAACTGTCGCTATAGCCCAGAATAGCTATGACGACGGATGAAACTGTCGCTATAGCCCAAAAAACCGTCGCCATAGTCTACTGTGTATTACACAGCTGTGTATATACATTTTTCCCTATTATAATATATTTATAATATCTCAAAGTATTTTTAATACTTTATTATTACCATTAAATAATTTTAATGTAATTAAAAACATTATTAATTATCTTCCATTAATATTAAAATATTAATATATTTCATGACAAAATATCAAAAGTTATATTTTATAACTTCAAATATTTTTATAACACTTCAATTATTTTTATATAATTTTTAAAGCATTAATTCTATTTTTCTGTAATTTATTTAATAGATCTATTAAATAAATTAACTACCATTAATAATAATTTATTAATGAAATTCATCACACAATATTAAAAGTCATTAAAAATAACTTTAAAGATTTTTTTATACCATAATTTAATTTTTCATGATTTTTAAAGAATTAAAATCATTTTTAACTAATTTATTTAATATTATAATTAAATAAATTAAATACCCTTTATATTCCAAAAAATATTAAATATTTATGAAATATACCTAAAATAATAAAAAACTAATTTTCAGGCTTTAAAATATTTTTTCATAATTTATTATGTATTTTTAATAATTAAAATCCATTTAATGCTAATTATTTATTAAAAATAATAATTTTGGAAATAAACTATCGCTAAAGGGCCCTATAGCGACAAAACCGTCGCTATAGGTGTTCTTGAGCTGCCCAGAAATTTTGTCAGACACCAAGGTTGCTAGTTTGACTATCATTAATTCCTTGATCATACAGTTTCTGGTCTGCTAATGTTGCTAGTTATGTAGTGTAAGTGTAATACTACAATTAGTGACTGATTCCATGACCAAACAACAACAGATCTGTGAGATCAAGACCTTACAAAATCATGTCAGACACTGTTCTTCATTTCTGGGTTTTCCAAAAATGAAGAACAATCCAAGTGTCTACCTTTCAATCCTTGTAACTTGCAGTCTATGTATTGTTTGTGTGATCTAATGGTTCAGTCTTGTAGTACTCATGCCAAGGTATATTTATCATGTATCAGAGTAGTATAACAACATCACAACTAGTAGATCTAGGTCGGTCAAAGTGGTGTCTACAAACCGCCTTTGAAGATTTCTGGGTTACCCATAATCTTCATACGGTCGTTTGGTCAACCATACTTTGACCACTAATTAGATTGATTCTAAGCAAGATATGGGTGACCTAATAGTTTTAATGTGAAGAATACATTTCAGAACACAATATCCACCCAAAAAAAATGACATAAACACTTAGACTCAGTGAGATCTAGAGCCTGCAAAAGCGCTGTCAGGGTTTTCTGGAAATCTTGAAAATTTCTAGGTTGCCCAGAAATGGTTTTCGTGCTTGGTCAACGTACTTTGACAATTAATAACTTTTAATCTATACATGATCTGGCCTTGATTCAAGTTCCAGAGCATAGACAACATAGCATACTACAAATCTATAACATAAAACACACAAAACAACTAACATGTAATGATCTATGGGGCCTGACATTCGGTTGTCAGACCACATATTTCCAGTTTTCTAGATTTCTAAAAACTTCTATTTTTAGCATCTAGATGTTATGGATCTGGGATATTACAACTCGGATCACTAATATATACTTCATACAGCACATTTAAACACTTAATCATAACATCTAACATGGCATACAAGATTAGATTTCAAATTAGGGTTATACCTTTTCTAGCTTTGATTCTTAACTTCTGATCATGGATTCTGTTCTTGGAAGGCTATGAACTGGTCATGGTTTAGTTTATCACTCCATCTCACCCTATATTTCGAAATCTTTGAGGGACAAGGGTCTTGGAGAAAATGGAAAGTAAAGTAAGTTACTTTTACTTAAGTTGTAAGTTGTAAAGCTTTGATTCATTACACTTGGCTGATATAGCTGCAAATTTGGGAGCTACTGGGCACATGGCTAGAGTTAGGTTTAGTCACTAACCACAAATAGGCCTAGATCTACACTCCACCTCATTAAAATATTAAGAAGGGTAGTTTGGTCATTTGGCTTATAAAGTGAATGACAACTTGGTAACTTCTCATAATCTTTAGGTTTTAACCCTTAAGGTTTGACCCTTAGGGTTTAACCCTAAGGTTACACAAATTTATAATGTAGTATTTACTAATTAGGTTTTAAAAATAGAAAATTAAGATTATAATTAGGATTTTCTTATTACATTAAAATTTTCTAATCACATTCAAGCTTGCCAATTAAGGTTAATATTTCCTTAATTAAAATTGCTAATTTAGCATTTAGGTTCCATAATTGTACATTAGGGTTTCTAGTTGAACAATTAGGGTTTTCTAATAATCAATTATGGTAATCCCTAATTAAATAAATAACATAAAAACCTTAACACTTATCTTCAACCTTCCCAATTAGGGTTTTAATATTCCAAATTAGGGTTTTAGATTCTCAGAACTAAAATTAGGATTTCCATAGCCGGTAATAGGGTTTCTTATCAGTCGCTAGGGTTTTTTAACTGAACGTCGAGGCTCTTAATATATTATTAGGGTTTGTGACTGATATAATTTATCCGGCCAACCCTTGACCCTTAATCACATATTGTACACATATATGACCATGTACACAAATACTCTTAACACTGTAAACCTTCACCAAGAGTTTTTAAATTCACAAAATTCATTCCCAAAAATGTCAAACACATACACTTATTTTTTGTCTAGGTCTATTATTTAACCTCTATTCAATCTTTTAAGATTTTATAAAATTGTCTATATTCTCGGGTTGTCACATTCACCCCTTCTTATAAGAATTTAGTCCCCAAAATTCAACTTACACCTAATACCCTTCATACACAGCATCACATGCTACCCAATACATCCCTCACAAGAGTAAAAATTATCAAATTATGTTGAGGAGTCATATAGACTATTTGTCTGTCATTTTCGTAAAGGTATTATGGAAATTCATCTGCAAACCGTCATAACTTACAGACACAAAGGGTGATTAGCCCGATATGCCCTGTACTGAACAAGTACTGTTGGTTGGAACAAGTTTTCCCCGTTCCTTCTATTCCATCCGCCTTAGGCGCACAAAATTTCTTACATCTGTCTTTTTAGAATCCGCACCAAAACAATTTGGTTCGGGAAATTACTTCAATTAACACTTAGAGTTTTTATAAACATTAGTCTAGCTGAATCTAATAGCATATACTCATATCAATAATTCAATTTAATCGAATTATTTACGTGTAGCCAAACCCCGTTGGCAAATTAAAATTTTTGAAAATATTTTTGAGAATGACGTCATGATGTCGTACTGTATTAACAATCTGTTTGGGGATGCCATCATCGTATGACTTTGTCATAACACATCATACAATAGTGGAACAATGATTTTTAGATCGAATTCACACTATGTATTCCTGCAGTTATAATTCTATCAACTTTTTATCATCTCTGCACCAGGTTACATGGTACATGAGTGATAAATAAAAATATATTTTGATATTTCAAATCATTTGCGTCTAGCCGAAATAAGTAGCATAGATTATACTATAAACCGTTTCAAAAATGATTACGAGTATATATATATATATATATATATATATATATATATATATATATATATATGAAAAGCACATAGTGCGTATTTAGCTTGATGTCAAACTTTTGAAGTCTAGCATAGCTATGAGTTTTGGAAAACTTATATCTCCACTAATAATCATTTTCTTAATTAGTCTATTTATTTCTATTATCCTCAATACTCCACTCGCACTTAGTTCTACCCAGTTCGTCAAACTTACCACACTTATGAGTTCAGGAACTTTTCACAATCATATGAGTTTACGAACTTGTCCTAGTTAGACATTTAACGTCCATTCGCTGAGGGGTTCATAAATATTTCATATAACCATGAGTCACAAACGTAACATAAGTATGAGTTTTAAGAACTCGTACATAACCTTGTATCCTCTACCTATAACCTATCTATTTGATATACATGCGAGAAAGGAATCACCCTCTCAACACGCTTATAGCAAACAACGTGACACAAACAATCCCACTTAATCCTGACTCCATTCTCAATATGAATTTTATTTAATTCGTATTCATAATCCTTTCCTGAATCTGTACCAATTCGTAATACAATTCACACACAGCAATCTTGCTGTAACTTTTCAATCATTTGATTGATTCTTCTCCCTGCTATCACCTTATCAGATCACGGGGTGATCTCATCGTATATATTACGATTCATTTCTATATCTTTATCGTTTTATTTTACGATCTCCTATCCCAGTACCTTTAGTATTTTAGACTGCATCTATTCATCACTACTATTCACCTTTATTATCAGAGTTAGGGAACTCCGTATCTTTTGCACTTGGCTAGATTCTTCTTTGAATCTTACCGACACATTAACTCTATGTGAGTTAGATCTTATCCTAATCACTGCGGTTATTAGTCTAAGGTAACTCTACCCTAGGTTTATAACCAACAGCTTTGATACCAAATATAGAGCCCCCAAATCCGGGTCCTAAATCACCACAGATCTGGTGCACTATTTCTATAACTATTGCGGAAGATATAAACATAAATTGTTTATACATTAAACATTATACACTATCCCCAAGGTCGAGTAACCATAAATTATACACAATTCATTATCCTATCTGACATACAAAGATTTTATCATACATTATTGTTATCAATCTGTCTACACACGTAAACTAAAGCTGGAACTGTCTTTAACCTTTCCTTGTATCCGAACATATTCGCCTTATCTGTAATATTTTATCATGATATAGCAAGGGTGAGCATGAAAGTTGCCCATCAAGTTTAAATACAATTTAATGATATATCATGATTGAAAGAGTCTGAATAATAAGCTGACTATAATTCATCAATGTAATTGAGAACTAGCACGAACAAACTTTTGACTGAACAAGTATTAAACATGAACAATTATATCTGAATCGAATGGTAATGAAGGTGATCAGCCTTTTATACCTGACTTATACATAAAAGATGTACATAGTACAATTCTACATGACAATCAGTAATGATTAACCATAAGCATATCTGAATGAAACAACTCTTAGTAGAGTTAAGAAAAACTTGACGAAATATAACTTATCTTTATTCGAAGACCTAATATAGATAATATCGATCTCCAAATATTAGAATAATATCATCACTATATAAAATAACCTAAACACATTACCACATAATCCTATCAGTCTATACAGCACATAAGACTTAGCATCAAGTCAGATTATTTTAGTCCGAGTTCAAACTGACACAATTCTATCATCCCGACGGTCTAGTCAGACAAATATCGAGTTTAAGTTCAATTAAACTGTGTCTAAACATTAAACAATAATCTTAGGTAATTTATAAATCAGTTAACATAATTTTCATAGGCCCATAATACTTTTTAGATAATTATTACCATTTATTATGATTTTTCAATCAATAATATCATATTTATATGCATTAAATACTTCTTAATTCCATTATCATTAATATTTATTTAATATTAAATATTAATGAAATCCTTAACATAATATTATATTTATAATATTTCAAAGTATTTTTAATACTTTAGTATTATCATTAAATGATTTTAAAGTAATTAAAACCATTATTAATTATCTTCCATTAATATTAAAATATTAATATATTTCATGACAAAATATCAAAAGTTATATTTTATAACTTAAAATATTTTTATAACACTTAAATTATTTTTATATAATTTTTAAAGCATTAATTCTATTTCTCCATAATTTATTTGATAGATCTATTAAATAAATTAACCACCATTAATAATAATTTATTAATGAAATTCATCACAAAATATTAAAAGTCATTAAAAATAACTTAAAATATTTTCTTATACCATAATATAATTTTTTATGATTTTTAAAATATTAAAATCAGTTTTAACTAATTTATTTAATATTTTAATTAAATAAATTAAATACCCTTTATATTCCAAATATATTAAATATTCATGAAATATATTCAAAATAATAAAAAACTAATTTTCAGGCTTTAAAATATTTTTTCATAATTTATTATGTATTTTTAATAATTAAAATCAATTTAATACTAATTATTTATTAAAAATAATAATTTTAGAAATAAACTGTCGCTAAAGGGCCCTATAGCGACATAATCGTCGCTATAGGTGTTCTTGAGCATGTTCTTGAGCTGCCCAGAAATTTTGTCAGACACCAAGGTTGCTAGTTTGACTATCATTAATTCCTTGATCATACGGTTTCGAGTCTGCTAATGTTGCTAGTTATGTAGTGTAAGTGTAATACTACAATTAGTGACTGATTCCATGACCAAACAACAACATATCTGTGAGATAAAGACCTTACAAAATCATGTCAGACACTGTTCTTCATTTCTGGGTTTTCTAAAAATGAAGAACAATCCAAGTGTCTACCTTTCAATCCTTGTAACTTGCAGTCTATGTATTGTTTGTGTGATCTAATGGTTCAGTCTTGTAGTACTCATGCCAAGGTATAGTTATCATGTATCAGAGTAGTATAACAACATCACAAGTAGTAGATCTAGGTCGGTCAAAGTGGTGTCTACAAACCGCCTTTGAAGATTTCTGGGTTACCCAGAATCTTCATACGGCCGTTTGGTCAACCATACTTTGACCACTAATTAGATCGATTCTAAGCAAGATATGGGTTACCTAATAGTTTTAGTGTGTAGATTACATGTCAGGCTACAATATTCACCCAACAAAATGACATAAACACTTAAACTCAGCGAGATCTAGAGCCTGCAAAAACGCTGTCAGGGTTTTCTGGAAATCTGGAAAATTTTTGGGTTGCCCAGAAACGGTTTTCATGCTCGGTCAACGTACTTTGACCATTAATAACTTTTAATCTATACATGATCTGGGCTTGATTCAACTTACAGATCATAGACAACATAGTATACTAAAAATCTATAACATCAAACACACAAAACAACTAACAGGTAAAGATCTATGGGGTCTGACATTCGGTTGTCAAACCACATATTTCTAGTTTTCCAGATTTCTAAAAACTTCTATTTTGAGCATCTAGATGTATTGTATCTGGGATATTACAACCCAGATCACTAATATATACTTCATACTACACATTTAAACACTTAATCATAACATCTAATATGGCATACAAGATTAGATTTCAAATTAGGGTTATACCTTTTCTAGCTTTGATTCTTAACTTCTGATCATGGATTCTGTTCTTGGAAGGCTATGAACTGGTCATAGTTTAGTTTATCACTCCCTCTCACCCTATATTTTTAAATCTTAGAGAGACAAGGGTCTTGGAGAAAATGGAAAGTAAAGTAAGTTACTTTTACTTAAGTTGTAAAGCTTTGATTCATTGCACTTGGCTGATATAGCTGCTAATTTGGGAGCTATAGGGCACATGGCAAGAGTTAGGGTTAGTAACCAACCACAAGTAGGGCTAGATCTACAATCCACCTCATTAAAATATTAAGAAGGGTAGTTTGGTCATTTGGCTTATAAAGTGAATGGCAACTTGGTAACTTCTCATAATCTTTAGGTTTTAACCCTTAGGGTTTGACTGTTAGGGTTTAACCCTAAGGTTACATAAATTTATAATCTAGTATTTACTAATTAGGTTTTAAAAATAGAAAATTATGATTATAATTAGGATTTTCTAATTACATAAAAATTTCCTAATCACATTCAAGCTTGCCAATTAAGGTTAATATTTCCTTAATTAAAATTGTTAATTTAGCATTTAGGTTCCATAATTGTACATTAGGGTTTCTAGTTAAACAATTAGGGTTTTCTAATAATCAATTAGGGTAATCCCTAATTAAATAAATAACATAAAAACCTTAACACTTATCTTCAACCTTCCCAATTAGGGTTTTAATATTCCAAATTAGGGTTTTTGATTCTCGAAACTAAAATTAGGGTTTCTATAGCCGGTAGTAGGGTTTCTTATCAGTCGTTAGGGATTTCTAACTGTCTAAATTTCGGGTTGTCACAGCTAGAGGCTGAGGCTAAGGAGAGGGAGCCTGAGTTATAGAAGCTGAGGGACGAGGACCATCAGAGGAAATTAGCAATACAGGGAATGGAGCTTGTAATTGCTTACCGTAAGGAGGCAGGGATCTAGATGGGGACTTTGTTTCACCGATCAGTGTCTAGGAACATTGAGTTGGCAGGGAAGCTGGAGGAAATGGAGCAAAAAGTTTTGAGCGAGAGGACGGAGAAGGAGGCTCTTCGTACTCATTTAGAGATGGAGGTGATGGATAGGATTCATTTTGAGGAAAAGTGGGAGGAAGCCGTTGATAGGACAAATGATCTAGAGGATGAGGTGCGTTGCAGGAGAAGGAAGATGAACAAGATGGGCAATGCTCTACGTATGGCCATGGAGAGGTTAATTAATGGGGTAAATCACTACCCAGTTGAGCAAGGACAGACCCGGTATACCATAAGCTGAGATATGGTGGTGCACATTGCTCAGAAGGAATATCAGAGCGTTGTGTAGCGTGGGATGTTAGATTGAGTCTAGAGGAAGAAGTTTAGTAGTTTTAATATTTTATTTATGTGTTGATCAAATTGTTATTGAAATCTCAGTCTTTTGTGTAAGATGTGAGATAGTAGTAAATCCCAAACTTTTGAAAGATTTTAGAGGGTTAGTATGTTGGAAATTATTCCCGTCTTTTATGATGTTAGGGGATATGTGTTATCATTTATAGCAATATGCTAGAGAAGCCCATGTATTGTAACCATTTGGCATATGAATATAAATGATCTTTTTTTCAGAAACATGTTATAAACTTTTAGTTCTTTTCAATTGAGAAATGTCTAAGTAATATAATTAAATAATAAAATGAAAATTTTATGATGCAAAAAAATGCCGCCCAGACGTAGAATAATTGTACCAGAAGAGTTAATTAATGATGAGAGAGGACCAGTAGATCCGATACAGAGACTTGTATATTTATTGGGAGAAGCTCTGTGGGGAAGAAATGAACCAGTACCACCCGTTCCCCAAGCTGTCCCAGTAACAACCTTCAAAGATTTTAAGAGTGTATGACCACCAGAGTTCAAGGGAACTACTGATCCGATAGTTGCGCAAACTTGGATCAAGGAGATCGAAAAGGCCTTCACTATAACTCGCGTGGGTGAAGACTAGAAGAAAGTATTTGCCACATAGATGATGAGGGGCGAAGCGAACTTTTGGTTGGAAGCTAATCAGTAGAGAGCGGGAGAAAGGACAATAACATGGGAAAGGTTTACGACGCTGTTCTTTGAGAACTATTTCCCAAAGAGTGTGAAGAATAGGATGGAAGTAAAGTTCCTAGAGTTAAAACAAGGAGATATGACGGTGGCGCAATACGCAGCTAAGTTTAACGAACTAGCATGATTTGCGGAGCACCAAGGCGAGACACTTTGAGCAAGGATTGAAGTCATGGCTGTATAATAAGGTATCAGTCCTTCAGATTGATTCCTTTGTGACATTAATAGGGAAGGCAATCATTGCGGAAGGTGGCAGTAAGGCCTTAAGTCTATATCATAAAGAGAAGAAAAACAAGAACACTGGTTGTGAGCATCGTGGAAGAAGCAGCAGCAGAGGAAGTAACTCCGAAAAGAGAAAATGGGAAACAACAATAACATAAACAATAATCAAGGTGGGAGTCACCAGGGAAACTTCAAGAAAAGGACTGAAGCTTGTAACAAGTGTGGAATAAGTCATGAGGGGGAGTGTTGGAAAGGAAAGAGCACGTGTTATAATTATGGCCAAGATGGGCACATATCGCCAAATTGCCCAAAACCAAATAAGATCAGGGGATGTTTTGCTTGTGGATCAACAGAGCACCAGATAAAGGATTGCCCAAAGAAAGAAGTGGTGGAGCTGGCGGAGGCCAGGGTAGAGGGAACAAGTTAATGATTGGTGGACATGCACAACCCAACCGATTGACCGTCCGAACCTTTAACATGACTATCAAGGACGCAGTAGCTACGAAGGAAGTGGTGTCAGGTATAATCCCAATCAATGATACAAATGTTTATGTATTATTTGATTCGGGTGCCACTTGTTCTTTTATATTTGAAGAATTTGCTAGTAAACTTAGTACACCCCGAGAACGTTTAGAAGATCATTTGAACGTAGAAGTTGTGAATAAGGAAATAATCCCTTTGGAATACATTTATCAAAATTGTCGCACAACATTAGAGAGCATGAACTGAGCGTAGAATTGATTCCTATTAGACTAGGAGAATTTGACGTAATACTGGGAATGGGTTGGTTATATAACCATGTGACGGTAATTGACTATCAGAACAAGTGTGTGAACCTTCAGACTCCAAGTCAGTCTAAGGTAGTGTTTTATGGTAGCTCATCGCTTAAGTAATCGTGTTGCATTACGATGATGCAGGCCAAGAAATTGTTAAGGAAAGGATGTGTAGGTTAATTAGCTTACATCCTAGATACTCAGAAAAAGGGATTAGAAATTAAAGATATATCCGTAGTGAATGAATTTTAAGATGTGTTTCCCGACGATCTTCCTGTCCTTTTGCCAGACAGAGAAATCGAATTCGTAATAGACTTAGCACCGGGAACAACACCGATTTCGAAAACTCCATATCATATGGCACCAGTTGAAATGAAGGAATTGATGATGCAACTTCAAGAGTTATTGGATAAGGGTTACATTCGACCGAGTGTTTCTCCTTGGGGAGCAACAGTGTCATTCGTTAAGAAAAAGGATGGATCGATGAGGCTCTGTATCGATTTTCGAGAATTAAACAGAGTGACAATCAAGAACATATATCCACTACCAAGAATAGACGACTTATTTGATCAACTGAAGGGAGCAAAATTTTTCTTGAAGATCGATCTACGGACAAGATATCACCAACTGAAAGTGTGGGATGAGGACATACCAAAGACTGTGTTTCGAACCCGTTATGGAAATTACAAATTTTTGGTAATGTCATTTGGTTTGACTAATGCTCCGGTAGCATTCATGGACTTGATGAATCGAGTTTTCAAGCCATACTTGGATAAATTTATGGTGTTTTTCATCGACGATATTTTGATCTACTCGAATACAAAGGAAGAACACGCCGAACATCTGAAGATTATTTTAGAGGCACTACAGAAGGAGATGATGTACGCAAAATTTTCAAAGTGTGAATTTTGGATGAAGAAGGTTCAATTCTTAGGC
This sequence comes from Panax japonicus, assembly GCA_020205505.1. Lineage (NCBI taxonomy): Eukaryota > Viridiplantae > Streptophyta > Magnoliopsida > Apiales > Araliaceae > Panax > Panax japonicus. The sequence continues at coordinate 21,528,054 of CM035110.1, read as the reverse complement.
CACGTGGTGGATGAGAATGAAATCTCAGTAGACCCCGAAAAAGTCAAAGTAGTAAGTAATTGGGAACAACCGAGAACCCCGACGGAGATGACAAGTTTCTTAGGGTTAGCTCGGTACTATCGAAGTTTCATCCTGGATTTTTCTAAGATAACAACCCCATTGACCAATTTAACAAGAAAGACGGTAAAATTTATTTGGACAGACAAATGCGAGGAGAGTTTCCAAGAGTTGAAAAGGAGATTGAGCGATGCACATGTATTATCATTACCAGATGATACGGGAGGATTCGTGGTGTATAGTGCTGCATCACATAGAGGACTGGGTTGTGTGCTAATGCAACATGGTAAAGTCATTGCGTATGCATCACGACAATTGAAGGATTATAAAAAATGATACCTTACTCACGACTTAGAGTTAGTGGCAGTAGTTTTTGTGTTGAAGATATGGAGGCATTATTTGTACGGAGAGAAATGTGAGATATACACGGACCACAAAAGTCTGAAATATATCTTCACATAGAAAGAGTTGAATATGCATCAGAGAAGGTGGTTGGAATTGATTAAGGATTATGATTGTGATATTCTTTATCACCCGGGGAAAGCAAATGTAGTGGTCGACGCACTAAGCTGGAAAGGAAGGGAGAAGTTATTTCAATTGATGACTCAAGAAGATTTAATCAGAGAAATGGAGAAATTGGAAATAGAGGTAAAGGGACCAGAGAGGTCTGAAGAGAAGTTAATTGTAATGGAAACTTGCTCGACATTGTTGGATAGAATAAAAGAAGCACATGAGAAAGATGAAGAATGTGAGAAGAGCAGTGAAAGGATTATAGAAAATGAGGAAGAGAAATTTTAACCGGATAAAGATAGTATCTTAAGATTCAAAGGAATAGTGTGGGTACCAGTGGTAACCGAGTTAATAGAAGAGATTTTGCACGAGGCACATACTACGATGTATTCTGTTCATCCGAGAAGCACTAAGATGTACCGAGACTTGAGATAACATTTTTGGTGGCCCAAATTGAAATGGGAAGTCACATAGTGCATTAGTAGATGTTTGACTTGCCAACGCGTAAAAGTAGAGCATCAGCGGCCGAGTGGTTTACTACAACCATTGGAAATACCAGAGTAGAAATGGGAACACATTATGATGGATTTTATGGTAGGACTTCCAGTTACGCAGAAGGGTTATGATGTTATTTGGGTTATCGTGGATCGACTTACAAAGACCGCACATTTTCTACCAATCAAGATCTGATATAGTTTAAATCAGTTAGCGAGTCTGTACATAAAGGAAATTGTTTCACGACATGGAGTGCCGATGTCAATTGTCTCTGATCGAGACCCGCGCTTCACGTAAAATTTTTGGAGAAGTTTACAAGAGAGGATGGGAACACAGTTAAGGTTGAGTACTGCTTATCATCCTTAGACAGACGGACAGAGTGAGTGGACAATACAAATGTTAGAGGAAAGGCTTAGGACTTGTGTGATGCACTTCAAGGGAAATTGGGACGACCACCTACCCTTAGTAGAATTTGCATATAATAATAGTTACCATGCGAGTATCGTCATGCCACCATATGAAGCTCTTTACGGGAGAAAGTACAGAACACCATTATGTTGGGACGAAGTTGAAGAACAACAAATACTCATACCGGAGTTAGTACAACAAACCACAGATGTGGTGACAATGATAAGAACCAGACTAGTAGTAGCTCAAGATCGCCAGAAGAGGTACGCAGATTTGCATCGACATGACCGAGATTTTAAAGTCGGCAGTTTAGTATTATTGAAGTTATCTCCATGGAAGAGACAGATCTGTTTTGGCAAGAAAGGAAAATTGAGTCCAAGATTCATAGGACCGTTAGAGATACTGAAACGAGTGGGCGAGGTGGCATACAAAGTTGCACTACCACCCGAGTTGGAGCACATCCATAACGTGTTTCACATATCCGTACAAGCCTGACTATAAACATGTGACTTATGAACCCATTCAAGTGGAGAAGAACTTGGCGTATGAAGAAATTCATGTCCAAATACTAGATAGGAAAGAGCAAACTTTAAAAAATAAAGTCATTTCTTCTGTAAAAGTACTTTGGCATAACCACGATGTCGAGGAGGCTACGTGGGAGTTAGGAGATAGGATGATGAGGGATTATCCCCATCTATGTGTGTAACCTTGTAGCAATTCTGTGATGGAATTTTTATAAGGGGAGGATGTTGTAGGGTTTCGACACAAAAACGCACAGCGGAATATAAAAAAATTATAAAGCAATTTCTGAAACCCAATACAGGATCCATGCAAAACAAATTTAATTAAGTGGTTTAGAATTTATACCGATAATAGAAAACTCTGAAACCGCTTTGAATCTCTAACACAATCTGAAAGAACTGCGCCTCTACGGTATCCACACGAACGCCCACGAATCGTCGCATGATTCTGTAATAAAGGGAGTTACGGTACTAGCCACCAAAGGAATGGATTTTCTGTTTTCTCTCTAGTCTATCTCTAAGAGCGGCTAGGGTTTTCTTAGGTTTTGATTAACTTCCCTAAAATACTAATATATCATATATATATATAGATATATATAGATCCTGTCCGGTCTCCCGGACAGGCTTAAATTACGGACCACAAAATTTAATTTTTTTTTGAAAACAACTAAAAAAAATAAAATAATGGAACTTGAATTTTTACATAATATAGTGTTTTGGGTATGATTTGGATACATATAACAAAAAATGTATGTATAGACTGTACAATTTGTACAGTCATGTTTTGTTATATGTATCCAAATCATACCCAAAACACTATATTATGTAAAAATTCAAGTTCCATAATTTTTTTAGTTGTTTTCAAAAAAAAAAAGGTCCGGATTTTATCAGGTCCTGGAGTCCGGATCTGATCCGGATAAAATCTGAATTTATATATAGACTTACTTAATATATATATATATATATATATATATATATATATATATATATATATATATAATCAAATCATCATTTTAATTTAAATTCTTTATTTAAAATACCATCAATCATATTGACATATTTAAATCTTTACAATTTAAATTAATTCTCTTTTAATTACGTTCTATGTGTGTGACCCTATAGGTTATTATTACGTTGGCAATAATTTAAAATCATATTATAAACTTATAAATAGTGAGCGGCATCTAGCAATGCATCACTACTACCCAAGTAATAATAAAATCGATGATTCGATGCAAACTTTTAGTGACCAATGTTTCAATATAATTTAATCCTTTTAACCTTAATATCCTAGATTAAACTCAAGTCATGGAATGTGTCATACTCTTTATAATTTAATCTGAGTTTTTCTTGATCAATAAGCAGACTATATGAAACAAATCACTATTTGAGCATGGCCATGTATTTCAAGTCCTACTAAATTAAGAGGCCTATGGATATCACCCCTAATATATAGGAGGGTTAAATTCCATCTAGATCACTCATATTCCTCACACGATTCATGATGTACCCAATAATCACCTTTATAGTCCACCCGATTAAAGGTGACGTTTGATGATATCAAAGTACATAAATTCCCGTGTAGTAATTGTAATAACCGTGAATTTTAAGTCACTATATATGTATGTACATTATTGATATTTTAAAGCTTTGTGTTATATAGTGATTTAATATGTGACAACATATGTGAAGTGGTGCATGAGTCAATTAACATATATACTATAGTTATGGATACATACATTTATAGATTTCATTAAAAATGAAAGCTTCGTAACCTAATTATACATTAGGTGAGACAATTAAATAACCTAAGAGTTATGGTAATAAAGAAAGGTTAGTATTTAATATGTATACTAACTTAAGTGGATAATCCTATTATTTCAAGTGACTAATAATTTTAAACCTAATTCTAGTAAACCTAATTAGGTTATGAGCTAAAGTCACATGTATAAGTAATTAAATTTCATATGATTGGAAATGGAAACCCTAAATAATCAATTTGGGTATCATATATTAAAATTGCTAGACTATGTTTATTACATAGCCCAAAATAATTAAAGGTGAAGCCCTAAAGAAATAAAATGCAAACCAATACTTAGCCCACTTGATTAAGGATATTTTAAACTTTTGATTAATCAATGTTATGTATTAAAATAAAAGAAAATTGGGAGATATAATGGGCAAGGGGGGATCGGCCATTTAGGCCTTTTTATGGCAAGTAGATTTTGCTAATCAATGTCCATTAGTAGAAATCCTACACACAAGTACATATTTAACAAGCTCCCATTGGTTGAAAATCTATTAAGCACTCTTAATAACATGATTAGGCTAATTGAAGAGATAAGGTGTAGTATTTTATCCTTGGGACATTAAAAATATGGGGGATAATAGTTATATCACACTCATTTGCTAGACATTCATTTTATCTCATTCTTCTTCTTCTTCTTCTATCTTTTTCTCCCAAGCTAGCAAACTTCAAGAAAGAGAAAAGAGAGAGAAGGTTCGGTTATAACAAGAGAGAGAGAGAGGTGTACTAGTTTGTTCATGCATCCTAAGTTTATACTCTACTTTGGTAAATCAAGGAAGGTTGCCACTAAATCAAGGTATAACCTAACCTTCACCTTCTTCTTCTACTTTATTTTATAGCTTGAGTTTTGTTGGGGTTATGAACAAATACTCAAGATACCTTAGTTTTACATATCATCATGTATGGAACTAAGTATCTTGAGTGTTAGATCAAAGGCTTAGAGGAAGAAAATGAGCATATATTCTCCAAGGGTGAAACTCTTGTTTTTCTTCCATAAAATCTTGTGTAACTCAAGTTTTCCAACTTAGATTTGTGATCCGTCGAAGGGGGAGCTAGATACATGAGTTATCTAGTAAACCCAACTGGTAGAACACAAATCTAGCAAGTTTTGAAACCTTTGGGGCTGTTTTCCCGAAAATAGTCCACTTTGAATGTTAAGGGTTCAAAACCCTAAAATAGTTATTGTTCCCATTTTTTTTGGGACTGTTTGGATAGTTGCATGTCTTTTAAAAATCTGGAAAAGATCATAGAGGTACCTTAGGAAGTTATCTATATGTAAAAAAAAGAACGGACTCATTTCGATTTATAGGTTGTGCGTAATGTCTATTTCCGTAAAGGACCCCGAAATATTAACATTAGAATATCTCACTATGTATACACTGAAAAATTTAAAAAGGTTTACAGTAGGTTCATATATGTGATGAGAATATACCCTGAAAATTTCAGATTTTTCTGAGCACACTCAATTTATGAAAAATGAAGCAAGATCCGAGTGTTTTGGGCACTTTAAAAATAGTAAATTATTTTCTAAAATTCCAGAAAAATTTGGGAATCATGGTTGGGTCATATTCTACCCAAATCCAGAAATGAGAATTTTTGGGATCAGTTTGCTATTTTTCCTAAAAATGATTAAGTTATGAATAAAAGAAAATAAATAGTTAAATGAAGTCTTAAATAAGAAAAATGTGATTTTGATGCTTGAATACTCCTAATATATAATATTATGACTATTTTAGGGTATTTTGGTAATTTATAATAATAAATATTATTTATGACCTTTTATGGATATTAAATAAGAGGTTAATAAAGGATGAACAATTAGAATAAATTGTTGAAAATATTATTATGATATTAATAATATTAGAATGTGATATTGTTAAGTAAATAAAAATATTAAGATTAAAAATTCATTAAAATATTATTAATTTGTTAATAATATTTAATTTAAGCATTAATAAATGATTAAAGTATTATTAAATGATTAATAATATTAGATTAAAATATTAATCTTTGATTAAAATATTATTAAAAGATTATTAGTATTAAATTAAAGTATTATTATTGAGTAAATAATAATATTCGAGATTAAATAAAATGTTATTAAAAATATAATAACATTAGTAAAGGAATAAAATATTATTAAATGATTAATAATATTAGTAATGGAATAAGATATTATTAAATGATTAAAAATATTAGTAAATGAATAAAATATTATTAAATAATTAATAATATTAGTAAATCAATAAAATATTATTAAATAATTAATAATATTAGTAAATGAATAAAATATTAATACTATTGGTAAATGATTAAAATTATTATTAATTGATTAATGATACTAAAGCATAAGTAAGATATTATTAAAGTAATAATATTTATGTAGGATTAAAATATTATTAAGAGGATTAATAATATTAGTAAAGTACTAAAATATTATTAAGATGTTAATAATATTAGTAAGCGAATAAAAGTATTATTAGTGAACTAATAATACTAAGTGGCGAATTAAATATTATCAAGATTAATAATAGTAAGTGAAATAAAGGTAGTTGTTATTTAATAGTAACATTATCTAGGCAGGATAATGTTTATAAGAACTAAAGGTAATGTATAATATCTATGTGATTACATAATCTAATGTTATGCTATGACTAATTGAAAGATTAACTATAGGTCTCTCAAAGGAAGATAATTTAACTGCATAGTGGATAGAAATCTAATTTCGTAGCCGTAACCTACGAAAGAGGCAAGTTTCCTAACTCAAACTCGAGTTATTATTTTCAAAGCATGTTAGTGAATAATTATTGATGATTATTCACATCTATAATGATTATTTAAATTCGCACTTTGTCCAATTGAATTCATGTTCTATTATTATTGAACTGTGAATTAAATTAAAGTTATTTCATTCATGAACTGTTTATGAGATAGATCTATGCTAATTGTATCAGCTAGATCAAGCATGTTTAAATTTATTAAATAAAATGTGTTTTAGAAAGCTGTTCTTATTAAATTGATATGATAAGAACTCTTGACTGAGAAAAGGACAAATTTGATTAAGGCGTGATATCAATGCCGGATTATTAAGTGTTTATGCATAAATCACGAGGTGTGAAAGGCTGATCCCCTTGAATACCAAAACTTATTAAGATGTCCAGTTTAAATGACTGAGAACCTTGGCAAATGTTCATGGTAATTTCAAAACCATTCAGTTCATGTTATTTAATTATTCGAATATTCAATTATTGATTATTAATTCATATTCCTTCACAATCTTATATTACTGTTGAACATTGAAATCAAATTTTTTTAGTCATGATATATCTCCCTTGTATATAAACTTGCTAAGAAAATTAGTTTCTTACCCTTGCTATATCATGACATCTATTTCAGTTAAGTCCGAAGGATCCAACATAAAAGACAACGGCAAGGGCAAGATCCAAGAGTAGTGTAGAATGAATGTTAATTTAATTATTATCTGATGGAATTTCTTAAAAACCTTTTGTAATATGAATGGTGTGTTTAAAGTTAAGGTTATGAAGACCTTGGGACCATGTTATGAAAACTTTATTATAATGAACAATGTATGTTTATTATTCCGTAATAGTTATAGAATGCTTATGATGATGATAGATCGTGAGCACCGAATCTGAGGTTAGAGAACCTGGATTTGGGGGTGTAAAGTCCCCGAACCCGGATACTTGAAACCCGAACTCGGTACTTCACGATACCATTTCTATGAGCTGAATAATTACTTATAATAATAACCATAATATAAAACTTAAACTTAACTTACATTTATCAGAGTCTAATCCCAAGTACGCAACCTTTACTACATTCTTTACATGATATATAATACATATCATTAACTTAATACAGTCTATCTATTACAAATGATACCAATAACATGTTCTGTTTGCTTTCCTTTTCACTTGATCTTGGCCAAACTTTCCAGTTCTTCACACTTAGCTGAAAACATTTAAATTAAGCAAGGATGAGCATTTGAGTGCCCAACAAGTATTTATATATATATATATATATATATATAATTTGAAAGAATTTAAATGTTTTCTTTATAATATTCTTTTACAACCGGTCAATAGTTGTGAATTAATCTGTACCAATAATAATAACATAACAACCCTCTTTCAAATTTTTGAAACTGTGTATTGTATATACATGGGTTTCTGTGACACATTATGAACATTGTTTTCATTTTCGAAAGGGTTTAAACAGAAATTCATCTGTAAACCGGCCATTGCTTACGGGCACGGAGGGTGATCAGCCCCGTTGTACCCTGTATTGATTAATACTACATTGCTAGAACGATATTATCGTTCATCCTTTGTCCGCCGTAGCGCATAAAAATTTTCCCATGTTCGGGATGTTCATACCTGTCGGGTTTTCATTACAAAGGTCTTATCTTGTTCAACAATGATATATAATTCAACATATATGTATATCAAAGGTGTATCAACATGTGATTAAATACAATGATTATCCAAGTGGGGACACTTGTATAATCATTTATAGAAATTAACGAACAGAATATATAACTGAATTATCATATACTAATATGTTGATAATCAATGGGTGTATATAATATAGGTTTAACAATCTGTACAGTAATAATATAATTTTGAAACATTCTTACACTTGTCCATTGCATAAAGAAAATGCAAAGTTAGGATACTTGCCTGATGCGCTGCTTACAATTACGCAACTTAGATTTATCTTTTCTATCACGACTTATCATTAATCAGATCATTTTACTGATTAGTACAACATAACGTACACATAACACTGCCTATTGCAGTCAGCACATTCCCTATTCACATTATCACACATGTTCAATAATCGTTGACTCACAAGCAAACATCAACATATTCCTAATCACATTGTCACACAACTTTAACAACCATTGAATCACAAATAAACAGTTTATCAAATCAATTTATCTAAGTTCAGATCAATTTTTTGAAATATATCGGTGTACTGACAACTTTATCGGGTATATATCGAGTCTAAGAATCTATACAGTAATTACATATCCAAATAGATAACTAAAACAACAATCGTATTATTTTTCATACCTTATAATAATTATAAAAGAATTATTACCATTTACCATAATTTTTGAAATATCAGAATCATTATTAAATGATTTAAATATCAAACAATTCTATTATCATTAATATTTAATTAATATTAAACTATTAATGAAACCATTTCTAAAATATTAAAGTTATATATAATAACTCAAAATATTTTTTAAAACATTTATATTACCCTTAATTGATATTTAAACATCTAAAATCATCATTAAAAAATTAACATTAATATATAAATATTAATGAACTAATTATACAAATATTAAAAGTCATTAATTATAACTTAAAATATTTTTAATTCATTTATATCCTTTCTTAAATGATTTTTAAATTAATAAAACCATTTTTAAACTATTTATTTAATATAATCATTAAATAAATTTAATATCATTAATCATTAAATAAATATCATTAATATTAAATTATTAATGAAATTATTCTTTAAATATTAAAAGTTATATTTTATAACTTAAAATATCTTTAAACACTTTATTTTCATTTAAAATGATTATTATAATATTAAAATCATTTTTAAACTAAATTATTTAATATAATTATTAAATAGCTTTAATATCATTAATAATAATTAATTAATGAAATTTACCTTTAAATATTAAAAGTTATATTTTATAACTTAAAATATTTTTAAATACCTTATTCTTATTTAAAATGATTTTTAATTTAATAAAATCATTTTTAATTCATTTATTTAATTCATTTAATAAATAACTTAATTATTATTAATATTAATTTATTAATGAAAATTATCACATAATATTAAAAGTTATCAAAAATAACTTAAATTATTTTCTTATACCATAATATAATTTTAAATGATTTTTTCAAATATTAAAATCATTTTTAAATAATTTATTTAATATTATAATTAAATAAATTAAATACTTTTATTATTCCAAAAATATTAAATATTTATGAAATATATTTAAAATAATTAAAAACTAATTTTCAGAATTTAAAATAATTTTTAATAATTTATTTTGTATTTTTAATAATTAAAAACTATTTTTTTCTATTTATTTATTAATTTCCGGAAAATAATTACTATCTGTCGCTAAAGACCACCTATAGCGACTGAACCGTCGTTATAGGTGTTCTTCATGTTCATACATAAACCCAGATCTTCATAGGCAGTTGTCGAGTGGTCATGTTTGACCAACAATAAGTCTTTGGTATTGTGTTCCTCGGAATTACAAAAGCTAGATCTTGTAGACAAAGTTCAAAACTAGATGTCATAACAAACAACATGATCAAACAACCTAACACAAGCTAGATCTAAGCGTCCAAAGTTGCTGTCAGAGCTGTTCTTCATTTTCTGGGTTGCCCAGAAATGAAGAACAGTTCGACCTGTCCCTTTTTGACTCCCACAACTTTCTAGCCTGCTAATGTTTAAGTGATATTAAGCATCCAGTATATACCTAACATGATAAGGAAGATATCTAACACAAACAATCATTAAATCATCAACACAATCATAAAATCTAGCCTGGTCAAACTATGTCAGTTGTCATGTTCTTATGTTTTCTAGGTTACCCAGAAAACAGAAAACATGATCGACTTGACTAGTTTGACCAGCCACCCAAATCAATCTGTTCATTACTTATGTGATATAAAGGCATGAACATGTAGTCTAACAAACATACTACAAATTAGATTCAAGAACCATAACTATACATCAAACCACTGTCAGATCTAAGCCATTTAATAACTAGTCAGAGCTTTCTGGGCTCATTCTGGATTACCCAGAAATGGCCCGGTCAATGCCGGTCAACGAGCTTTGACCGGTTATAACTTATCATCTACAACCGATATAGGTCTTATTCTTGATCCAGAGCAAAGATCTCATAACAGACTATAAGATTCAACACTTACAACACAAAAATCAAACACATACAGAGATTTACACGACCTGACATTCGTTGTCAGACGCCTCCTTTAAAATTTCCATATTTTTAAGAACATCAAATCCGAGCCTCTAGATGTTATGGATCTAACATCTAGCAACCCAGATCATCATTAGACACTACTAACAACATATTCTAACACTCAAACATAACATCTAACAACAGAAAATTGGACATATTTTTTAGTAGGGTTTTATACCTTCTTTGATCAATTTCTGATTTTGCGTTGCTGTTTTGGTATGGGATTTCGTGGGGCTTCAATCTATGCCTGATATACTATATATGTTCATGGCTTTTGGAGATAGAGGGTCTAGGACAAGCTTAGTGAAAATTTGATCAACAAAATAACATTTTCTCTCTCTCAATCCTTAAATAGGCAACATAGATGCATGAATTAGCTGAGTTAAGGGCTTGTTGCTGTCAATTAAAGTCAAGAGAGTTGTTGGTTTGGTGAACAACTTCACCAATTTTGTCAAAACTTACAAGCTAGCTTCTTTAATGCTAAAAAAGGCATTTTGGTCTTTTGATTTTCCAATTTAATGGCAAAATTGTAATCATGCAAACCCTTAGGGTTTAACCCTAAGTTTTAGCACAAAACATTAATAGGATTTAGCAATTAGGGTTTGTACAAAAATAATAAAATTTAAATAAATTTTAGTGTCTAAAATTTTTAAATTAGGTTTCATAATTATGAATATTTTTCTAATTACACTATACATGAACATTAGGGTTTAGATCATATAATTATCATTGACTTTGCTAATTTATCAATTAGGGTTTATACTTTTGGTAATTAGGTTTTTATAATTTTTAATTAGGGTTACTAATTATACATGCATATTAGGGTTTAATAAATTAGGGTTTCTATAATTAACAATTGTAATTCGAATACTTGTTAATTAATCAACTAATCACAATTACCAACAAATTTCGAACTCTAATTTGAATTTCAAATTAGGGTTTCTCATTTCCAAAAAATTTAGGGTTTTATCATAATATACTAAAACTGTTCCATATATTAACATTACACACATAACCATACATAATTATAACACTGATGAATAATAATATAATATTATTATTCTTATTCCTTGATCAAAACCCAGAACTAGGGTTTGGATTCCATATCTGATTTTATCTGCCATAATTAACCTTATAATTAAGTAAAAATAATTTACTTAACTATTCTGAAATAATTTCATATAATAAAATATTTTTTATAAAAAAAATTCTATAATCATATCATATATTATTTAAATAATATAATTATCATATTTTCATGGAAAATAAACATTAAACACATTTTTACTATAAAACTAATTATTATTAGAATATAATTTATAATGAGCAATAATTCTAAAATAAAATTATTCATAATCATTTATGTAATAAATATATTCTATATTCATCACATAAATACATACATAATACCTTTCATGCATTCCTACCTTTAGAATAAATAATTATTCTAAAATTATTTCATATATTACTTAAATAATATAAGATTATATTTTCTTTGAAAAATAATTAATAAAACATTTCCAATAAGGAATTAATTAGTATAAAATATAATTGATAATAATTAATAATTCTAAAATAAATTTATCTACAATACTTAATGTAATAAATAAATTTTATTTATCACACATATAATTATAATTACATATTACCTTGACACATATCATTCATATTTATTTTAATAATAATAAAAAATTTATACGCAAAATTTATGATTTATTTATATAAAAAATATCGGGTTGTCACAGGGGGCGTCACAGGTTGGTTTCAAAACTGTAGGTTATAAACATTAGAAATGTGAAACCTAGGTTATAACCTTAGTAGAAAACTCTTATAGAGTATGTTAGGAGATGGATTATGGAAATTCATCGAGTATGTGTTGTACTTAATAAAATATTGTTTCATTTCATCAATGAATATATATTATTATAGTATTGATGTTCTATCCTTGTTTTTATAGGATGCTGAGTGATAGTCAGGGGAGCCATTCCTTAGGCCTGGAGGAGGCCGCTCCTGAGGAGGTGACGGACACCTCGAAGGATGTGATGATCAGTAACCTACTAGAGAAAAACTATGCTCAGGAACAGAGGATTTTACAGTTGGAGGCAGAGAATATGAACCATCAGTACATGGAACAGTAGTATAAAGATGCTACTAATTAAGCGCTGATTGAGCTAGCAGAGACGCGAGTCCAACTAGAGCATGAGAAGGCGAAGTTCGCAGCACTGAGCGTAGAGCATCTGGCGATGCATGGTGAGTTTGATGTGGAGATTGCCGATAAGATACGTGTGGAGGAGGCATTTCATGAGTCAGCCAAGCGGGTGGACCAATTAGATATAGCACTACAGGCCATGAAGGTCAGGTTCGAGACTTTAGGACTGGCGCTAGACGCGGCATATGAGGGCCAGCGCAGTGGGACTAGGAGGGTGCATTTTGAGATAGGCAAGTCGAGTCGATCCGTTCGGCGTAGAGTTATGGAGGGGTTGTTTCCCTAGGAGCCTGTTCTGATGACCCAGTAGGGCCACCAGTGATGATTATACTATGGACCAGTTGTAGATAGATGCATTAGTACCCTTTTTGTGTAATAGGGTTTTATGTTGATGTAAACCTCAGCAGGTGTGAGGTAGTAGGTAGTTAGGTAGTATCCCTATTTGTGTATGTAGGGAAGTATCATTTTGAGTTAATCCCATCTTTTGTGTTTAAAATGGGATAGTATCATTTATAAAAATGTACCTGTATTGAACATGTAAGATACCGAAGATTGGTATATGAATATAAATGCATTATTATGATATGTGTGGGAAAATTTAAATATTAAATTGTCTGTTTAATGTTATGTGAATCCAGTAGACCGATTTGGAATTTTTTTTAAAAAAAAAAACAAACTTAACTCACTAATCAGGGAGAAAGGCTTCCAAATCTTGGTAATTTAAAACTCTCACACAATGATCATCTGATTCTTTGAATACAGTAGCGTGTAACATGTTAAGTAGTTTTATGATAATAAAACCCGAGTAACGTGTTAGAAATTTGTTTCACTAGATAATGTCGCCCAGACGTGTACTAAGGAACCAAGAGATCGAAGAGTCGGTTAATAATGCAGCGGAAGCTCAACCAAACCCAATGTAAGACTTTATCAACATGATGACTGAAGCTATGAGGAATCAAGCTCAACCTGCAGGAAATCAGGCGGGAAACCAATTAGTAAACTTTAAGGACTTCAAGGAAGTAGGACCGCCAGAGTTTAGAGGAACAACAGACCCGATAGAGGCCCAGACGTGGATAAAGGAGATTGAGAAGGCCTTCGTTATTGCTAGAGTAGCAGAAGAGTAGAAGACAATTTTTGCTACCTACTTAATGAATGGTGAGGCTAACTATTGGTGGGAGGCCAACCATAACAAAGCCGAGACTAGAATCGTGACTTGGGAAGCATTCAAGAAGTTATTCTTTGAGAACTACTTCCCTAAGAGTACACAAGTGAGAATGGAGATCAAGTTTTTGGAATTGAAATAGGAGAATATGTCAGTGTCAGAGTACGCTGCGAAGTTCAATGAATTGGCCAAATTCGCTCCACATCAGGTGGACATGGAGGTGAGGAAAGCAAGAAGGTTCAAAAATGGACTAAAGCCGTGGATTTACAGTAAGGTAGCGGTTTTACAAATTACGTCATTCTCAACTCTGTTGGAGAAAGCTCTCATAGCGGAAGGTGGAAGGGAAGCAGTCTCAAAGTACAATCGGGAGAAGAATAAGAAGAAAGCAGAAGGTGGGAAGCAGAATGTTAGCAATGGCGGTAGCAACAACAAGAAACGGAAATGGAGAAGTTGGGGTAGTAATTTGGAGAGTCAACAAGGAAATGTACAAAAAAAGAAGTCAGTGTGTGGGAACTGTGGAAAGGGTCACTCGGGGGAGTACTTGAAAGGAAAAACGGTATGTTATACCTGTGGACGAGAAGGGCATACGCCACCCAATTGTCCTAAGGTGAAGAAGGGAGGTTACTTTAACTGTGGTGAAGTGGGACATCGGATCAAGGATTACCAGAAGAAGAAAAGCACGGATGGCGTAAATGGCAACAACACTAAGACAATTAGTGGAGGACCAGCCCAGCCAAACAAGTCGACAGTGAGGACTTTCAATATGATAGTGCAAGATGTCGTGGCATCCAAGGAGCTGGTGTCCGGTATAATTCCGATCAACGATATAAATGCCTATATGTTATTCGATCCGGGAGCTTCATGTTCTTTCGTATCTGATGAATTTTCTCAAAGATTAAGTTTACCTCGTGAACTATTAGAACACCCAATGAATGTAAAAGTAGCAAACAAAGAAATTATCCATGTAGACTACATCCGTATGAACTGTTGTGCTGATGTAAGAGGGTTTAAGCTTAATGTGGATTTGATACCGATTCATCTTAGAGAGTTTGATGTAATCCCCGGGATGGATTGGTTATCGAGTCACGGAGCGGTCATTGACTGTAAGAAAAAGTGCATACACCTAAAGACTTCGAATAAGTTAAAGGTGATATTTCTTGGCAGTAAATCGCCGAGACAATCTTGTTGTTTGAGGATGATGCAAGCAAAGAAGTTACTTAGGAAGGGTTGTATAGGTTATTTGGCTCATGTTGTGGATTCTCGTAGAGTCGAGGGTGAACTGGGTCAGATACCTATTGTAAGGGAATTCGTTGACGTTTTCCCAGATGAGATTCCAGGATTGTCAGCAGATAGAGAGATAGAGTTTGTTATCGATCAGGCACCAGGGACATCACCGGTATCCAAAGCGCCGTATCGTATGGTTCTGGAAGAAATGAAGGAACTGATGATTCAACTATAAGATTTGTTAGATAAGGGATACATTCGACCGAGCGTATCACCGTAGGGAGCAACAGTCTTATTCGAAAAGAAGAAGGACGGGTCATTAAGACTTTGTATCAACTACCGGGAGTTAAACAAAGTCACCATTAAGAACAAGTACCCGTTGTCCAAGATCGACGATTTGTTTGATCAGTTGAAGGGGGTGAAATAATTTTCAAAAATCGACTCGAGGACCAGTTATCACCAACTGAAGGTGAGGCAGGAGGATAATCCAAAGACGGCATTCAGAACTTGGTATGGACACTTCGAGTTTCTGGTAATGTCTTTTGGATTGACAAATGTGCCAGCAGCATTCATGAACTTGATGAACAGAGTGTTTAAACAATATTTGGATAAGTTTGTTGTCGTGTTCATCGATGACATTTTGGTATATTCAGAGACAGAGGAAGAGCACACTGAACATCTAAGGATAGTGTTGGAGACGTTAAGAAGAGAGAAGTTGTATGCAAAGTTCTCCAAGTGTGAGTTTTAGTTGCAGAGAGTGCAGTTTTTGGGTCACGTTATCGACAAGGATGGTGTTTCGGTGGATCCAGCAAAAGTAGAAGCGGTTATCGACTGGGAACATCCAAAGATGCCGACAGAAATTAGGAGTTTCTTGGGATTGGCAGGATACTATCGGACATTCATCCAAGATTTTTCAAAGATAGCATCGCCATTGACCAACCTTACTAGAAAGGCGGTGAAGTTCGTTTGGACGGAGAAATGTGAAGAGAGTTTCATGGAATTGAAGAAGAGGCTCAGTCAAGCACCTGTGTTGGCTTTACCAGATAACACAGGAGGATTTGTAGTGTATAGTGATACGTCACACAAGGGTCTTGACTGTGTATTGATGCAGCACGGCGAGGTCATTGCGTACGCTTCACGTTAGCTGAAGGACTATGAGAAGGGTTATCCGACTCATGACATGAAGTTAGCAGTAGTAGTTTTTGCCTTGAAGATTTGGAGGCACTATTTGTATGGCGAGAAGTGTGAGATATATACGGATCACAAGAGTCTGAAGTATATCTTCACGCAGAAGGAGCTAAATATGAGGCAGCGCCGATGGCTAGAATTGATCAAGGATTATAATTGTGAGATTTTGTACCATCCAGACAAAGCAAATGTAGTGGCAGATGCCCTGAGCAGAAAAGGCAGAGAGAAGTTACTGAAGTTCACCATTCAAGAGGAATTGGTGAAAGATTTTAAATGACTTAACTTAGAGGTTAAGTATCCGATGGAGACCAATGAGAAATTATTTACAGTGATAGTGATCCTAACTTTATTAGATAAGGTTAAAGAGGCTCAAGAGAAGGACGAAGATTGCGATAGCATCAAGAAAAGGTTAGCTGAAGGGGATGAATTGAAATTTAAGATTGATGGCACCGGACTGCTGAGATTCAAAGGACGAATTTGGGTACCGTTAGTAACAGAACTAAGAGAAGAGATTTTGTAAGAAGTACACAGTACGAGGTACTCGATACACCAAGGAAGCACAAAGATGTATCAAGATTTGCATCAACACTTTTGGTGGTCAAACATGAAGAGGGAGGTTGCAGAATGCGTCAGCAGATGTCTAACTTATCAGAGAGTCAAGGCAGAGCATCAATGACCGAGGGGATTACTACAACCTTTAGAGATTCCAGAGTGGAAATGGGAACACATCACGATGGATTTTGTGGTGGGTCTTCTAGCAACGCAAAAAGGGCACGATGTCGTATGGGTGATTGTAGATCGTCTTACGAAGTCGGCTCATTTTTTGCAGATCAAGAGCAGGTATAGTCTAGACCGGTTAGCCAAATTATATATCAAAAAAATTATCTCGAGACATGGCGTACAAGTATCTATTGTGTCAGATAGGGATTCGCGATTCACGTCAAACTTCTGGAAGAGTCTTCAAGAAAGAATGGGGACGCAGCTACGGATGAGCATCGTGTATCATCCGCAGACCGATGGACAAAGCAAGAGAACCATTCAAATGCTTGAAGACATGCTCAGAGTTTGTGTGATGGACTTCAAGGGTAGTTGGGAGGATCATCTTTCATTAGTAGAGTTTGCATACGACAATAGCTATCACACCAGCATCGGAATGCCGCCGTACGAAGCACTGTATGGGAGGAAATATAGAACACCCTTATGCTGGGATAAAGTGGATGAACGTCGATTGTTGGGACCAGAACTGGTGTAGCAGACCGTAGAGATCATCAAGGTGATAAGAGCCCAGCTGGTAGCAGCTCAAGATCGCCAGAAGAAGTATACAGACTTACATCACCAGAGGAGAGATTTTGAAGTGGGAAGCTATGAATTTTTGAAAGTATCTCCTTGGAAAGGGAAGATAAGGTTTGGAAAGAAAGGTAAACTGAGTCGAGATTTATTGGACCTTTCAAGATCTTGAGGAAGATAGGCAAAGTGGAGTACGAGGTAGCTCTGCCTCCTGAACTGGAACATATTCATAATGAGTTTCATGTGTCAGTGCTACGACCATATAATCCTGATTACAAGCATATGATATCATACGAGCCAATTTAGGTCAAAAGGGATTTGTCGTACGAGGAAATTTCGGTTAAAATTTTTGATAGAAAAGAGCAAAAATTATGAAATAAGGTTATACATTCTGTAAAAGTTCTTTGGAGGAACAAAAATGCTGAAGAAGCTACGTGGGAACTCAAAGAAAAGATGAGGGAAAATTATCCACACCTTTTTGAGTAACCTTATATGTAATTTCAGGGACGAAATTCTTATAAGGGGGGAGGATGTAATAACCGTGAATTTTAAGTAACTATATATGTATGTACATTATTGATATTTTAAAACTTTGTGTTATATAGTGATTTAATATGTGACAACATATGTGAAGTGGTGCATGGGTCAATTAACATATATACTATAGTTATGGATACATACATTTATAGATTTCATTAAAAATGAAAGCTTCGTAACCTAATTATACATTAGGTGAGACAATTAAATAACCTAAGGGTCATGGTAATAAGGAAAGGTTAGTATTTAATATGTATACTAACTTAAGTGGATAATCTTGTTATTTCAAGTGACTAATAATTTTAAACCTAAATCTAGTAAACCTAATTAGGTTATGAGCTAAAGTCACATGTATAAGTAATTAAATTTCATATGATTGGAAATGGAAACCCTAAATAATCAATTTGGGTATCATATATTAAAATTGCTAGACTATGTTTATTACATAGCCCAAAACAATTAAAGGTGAAGCCCTAAAGAAATAAAATGCAAACCAATACTTAGCCCACTTGATTAAGGGTATTTTAGACTTTTGATTAATCAATGTTGTGTATTAAAATAAAAGAAAATTGGGAGATATAATGGGCAAGGGGGGATCGGCCATTTAGGCCTTTTTATGGCAAGTAGATTATGCTAATCAATGTCCATTAGTAGAAATCCTACACACAAGTACATATTTAACAAGCTCCCACTGGTTGAAAATCTATTAAGCACTCTTAATCACATGATTAGGCTAATTGAAGAGATAAGGTGTAGTCTTTTATCCTTGGGACATTAAAAATATGGGGGATAATAGTTATATCACACTCATTTGCTAGACATTCATTTTATCTCATTCTTCTTCTTCTATCTTTTTCTCCCAAGCTAGCAAACTTCAAGAGAGAGAAAAGAGAGAGAAGGTTCGGTTATAGCAAGAGAGAGAGAGAGGTGTACTAGTTTGTTCATGCATCCTAAGTTTATACTCTACTTTTGTAAATCAAGGAAGGTTGCCTCTAAATCAAGGTATAACCTAACCTTCACCTTCTTCTTCTACTTTATTTTATAGCTTGAGTTTTGTTGGGGTTATAAACAAATACTCAAGATACCTTAGTTTTACATATCAACATATATGGAACTAAGTATCTTGAGTGTTAGATCAAAGGCTTAGAGAAAGAAAATGAGCATATATTCTCCAAGGGTGAAACTCTTGTTTTTCTTCCATAAAATCTTGTGTAACTCAAGTTTTCCAACTTAGATTTGTGATCCGTCGAAGGGGGGAGCTAGATACATGAGTTATCTAGTAAACCCAAGTGGTAGAACACAAATCTAGCAAGTTTTGAAACCTTTGGGGCTGTTTTCCTGAAAATAGTCCACTTTGAATGTTAAGGGTTCAAAACCATAAAATAGTCACTGTTCCCATTTTTCTTGGGACTGTTTGGATAGTTGCATGTCTTTAAAAAATCTGGAAAAAATCACAGAGGTATCTTAGGAAGTTATCTATATGTAAAAAAAAGAACGGACACATTTCGATTTATAGGTTGTGCGTAATGTCTATTTCCGTAAAGGACCCCGAAATATTAACATTAGAATATCTCACTATGTATACACTGAAAAATTCCAAAAGGTTTACAGTAGGTTCATATATGTGATGAGAAAATAACTTGAAAATTTCAGATTTTTCTGAGCAAAACTCAATTTATGAAAAATGAAGCAAGATCCGAGTGTTTTGGGCACTTTAAAAATAGTAAATCATTTTCTAAAATTCCAGAAAAATTTGGGAATCATTGTTGCGTCATATTCTACCCAAATCCAGAAATGAGAATTTTTGGGATCAGTTTGCTATTTTTCCTAAAAATGATTAAGTTATGAATAAAAGAAAATAAATATTTAAATGATGTCTTAAATAAGAAAAATGTAATTTTGATGCTTGAATACTCCTAATATATAATACTCCCTCCGTCCTAGGATAAAAGTCCTGGTGGACTTTTCACGCATATTAAGAAGAGGAATAAAATGACAAAATTATCCATAATAATGTCATTAAATATGGAGAGAGAATTAGAATAAGAAAAGTATGAGATATTTAATGCTACGGGCATAATAGGAAAAAATGTGTAAAAGTTTGGTTATTAAAAGAAAGAGGACATTTAACATGGGACAACCCAAAATAGTAATAAAGACTTTTATCCTGGGACGGAGGGAGTATTATGATTATTTTAGGGTATTTTGGTAATTTATAATAATAAATATTATTTATGACCTTTTATGGATATTAAATAAGAGGTTAATAAAGGATGAACAATTAGAATAAATTGTTTATTAATCCAATAAATTGTTGAAAATATTATTATGATATTAATAATATTAGAATGTGATATTCTTAAGTAAATAAAAATATTAAGATTAAAAATTCATTAAAATATTATTAATTTGTTAATAATATTTAATTTAAGCATTAATAAATGATTAAATTAATATTAAATGATTAATAATATTAGATTAAAATATTAATCTTAGATTAAAATATTATTAAAAGATTATTAGTATTAAATTAAAGTATTATAATTGAGTAAATAATAATATTCGAGATTAAATAAAATGTTATTAAAAATGTAATAACATTTGTAAAGGAATAAAATATTATTAAATAATTAATAATATTAGTAATGTAATAAGATATTATTAATGATTAATAATACTAGTAAATGAATAAAATATTATTAAATGATTAATAATATTAGTAAATGAATAAAATATTAATACTATTGGTAAATGATTAAAAGTATTATTAATTGATTAATGATACTAAAGTATAAGTACGATATTATTAAAGTAATAATATTTATGTAGGATTAAAATATTATTAAGAGAATTAATAATATTAGTAAAGTACTAAAATATTATTAAGATGTTAATAATATTAGTAAGCGAATAAAAGTATTATTAGTGAAGTAATAATACTAAGAGGTGAATTAAATATTATCAAGATTAATAATAGTAAGTGAAATAAAGGTAGTTGTTATTTAATAGTAACATTATCTAGGCAGGATAATGTTTATAAGAACTAAATGTAATGTATAATATCTATGTGATTACATAAACTAATGTTATATTATGACTAATTGAAAGATTAACTATAGGTCTCTCAAAGGAAGATAATTTAGCTGCATAGTGGTTAGAAATCTAATTTCGTAGCCGTAACCTACGAACGAGACAAGTTTCCTAACTCAAACTCGAGTTATTATTTTCAAAGCATGTTAGTGAATAATTATTGATGATTATTCACATCTATAATTGTAAGACCCCAAATTTTATGAAATAAAAATATTCCATTTTTCTTATAATTGTTATTCAGTAAATGGTTAAATTGAAAAAAAAGTTAAAGTTAAGGGTGATATATGATTTTTTTTTCAAAATAAGCAAGTGATTATAAAATACTCATTTCTGTTGGGGAATATTCGTTTGATCGTGGAATATTCTTGTTGTCGGGGAATATTTGTACGACGGTGCAACCATTTGTGGGCCCCATAGTAGAATAACTGTTGGATGAAGAAAACAACAAGTTTGAGTTTTTATAAATAACGGCGTAATTGTTACCGTTAACCCTGTTGGAATACCTGGTGGTTAAAATACAGTAATATGCATGGTTACGCAGTAACAAACGGTATTGCACAGTATTTTTGAATTATTGACTTTTACGTAAGAAGGCACTACTCAATAATTGTTATAGTAATTACTGTTCAATATTTTATTTTATTAATTCAATAATTGTGGCGTTGATATTTTATATTATTGTTGTTTCAATAATTCTCACTGCACAGTATTTCCCATTATCAGATCAATAATTCATATTATTTGAATAATATTATTAGATAGCATTATTGGCAATGTCTAGAAAGTTCTGTCAAGGAGAGGTTTGGTCACCTAATTGTGCGCCAGTAAAGAGAAATCCTTATTGGAAAGCCCCCTCTTTTCTGGGAACTGCCTGGTTGTGATAACTGTGATTCTGTAATATTATTTGTGAATAATTAATTATTGATTTATATGATAAGGAAATATTTATTTGATGCGGATATAAATGATGAATTTATTTTCGTGGTTATAAATGAAGGAATTAATGTTGAGGTGTTTTATCAGTATTTTGTCAGATTAGAGGTATTAAAAGATCAAACCAGTGTTCTTGAGATATATTGTGTGAGTTATAATTTTTAATCCGACCGTTGGATCGTTGTGATTTTTGGATATGTTATACATATATAAGTTGAGTATATGTCCACAAATTGTGAACCGTTAAAAATGAATGTATGATTTGTTATGAATTTTAAGAGGTGACTTGTTCAGAAATTGTTGAAGTTTCTGAGTTTATCATTTTGGTGAAAAATTCTAAAATTGGTGGGCCCCACTTTTGGTTAGTGAGAAATGTGCTCAAATTTTATTTCAAATGTGGTGGGTGACAATAGTAGTAGATAAAGCCATCAGGTAACTGTTCAAGTCTGCTTTGGCGTTCTAACATTTTCCTATAAATAGAGTGCTAAGTTAGAATTAAAAATCACACCAGAAACTTAAGTTTTCTCTCTCTATATTATCTTTTTTGTGAGTATTTGAATACTTTGAGAGTTGCTAATCAGTGCAAATTTTCTTCAGCGTCATATTCGATATTCCAGTCAGAAGTTCTACTCTTTTGATGTAAGGGATAATAAGGGATTGTAAGGGATGTTATTTTCTTCTTAAATGATATTATTTTCTTCAATATCATTATGTCGAATTATTGATATGAGTTTTATTGTAGAATTTCTACCTTTTTCATGTCGGGTTTACTATTCACGTATACGGCACTATATTCATGTATATGGCACTATTTACGTATATGATATTATTTACGTATACGATACTATATACGAATACCAGTTACTATTCATGAGTTACTACTCATGAATACTATTCACGATAAAATTGGTTTCTTTTTCTGACCAAATTATCGTTGATTTATGAATCTTACTCTTGAAATTAAATGCAGTTGTTGATCATATTGTTTTTATTATCATATATAACATTTTTATAACCCTAATGATGATATTTCTCTTTGACTTGAGTGTAAAGATAGGTAGATTATTGGTATGATCGTGACTATGGGTTCTCTTTGGCCAGTAGTGCAAAGTTGAATCGTTGACTGGTATGATCATGACCATTGAATTTATAATTGAATATCTTTAGCTTAAGTGCAAAGGTGAATTGATCAACATGGTTATAATTATTGATTATATAAATTCTAAAATGGTTATATATTTCTTTGAGATATTAATATCATTTGCCTATAGTGCAAAGATGACCTGTTGTTGAATATCTTTGGCCTGCAGTGCAAAGATGAACTGTTGATGAATATCTTTGGCCTGTAGTGCAAAGATGAACCTATTAGTATGACTATAAATAGAAACTGTGATTTGGTATAACCATAATCTTTGATGTTTCAGGTAAAGACACGTGATGAAAATTATCTTCGTCCTGGATGAGAAGAAGAATTTAGAACCACAACTATGATTATGAGTTTTTCACATGATTGTAGACATGAACTGTTGATTAATGTTACAAGGATAAAACATTGTTTGTGGACTTTTAACATAGAGATGATAATAGACTTTATGGTCTATTTGACTCTTCTAATGGATTGCTCGTTCCGCTGCAACTATGGTTGAAACGTTTTATCAACTACCATATGTTCTAAATCTCTGATTTAGTACTGATGAAGGCTATTGACAATTTAATTATCTTTAGTCATGATATTCTTTACTGAGTTAGTTGTGCTCACCCTTTTGCTTCACAATTCCTTTCAGGTTATAAGAGTGTTGTCGGGTCGAGTGGGGATAACAGGGGAATAAAACGGTGGTCTATAGCTATTGAGGTTCTCCATAAATAGTATGGAAATAATTTTATTGAGAACTTTAGATAAGTGTGTCGTATTGTATATGTCATTTGATATTTAATTTTGGTGAACCGAATAGGGTAAGGTGAACCCAACTTTTGAGGGGTGTTTTGCCACTATCATATAAGATGTCTAATGACATACAACCTTGTGTTATCATAAGATAGGGTTGTACACATCCACTTGCTGAGTATATCTACGAGCACTACCTATATGATCTTGGAGTTTGGTTGAAATATAATTTTCAATTGCAGACAATGAAGATAGTTATATGTCAAGAGAAGACTCACCATTGGAAAGAACATGATAGTAATCTTCTCATTTTTTGAGGTCTATTGGGTCAACCAAGGATAATTCTGTGGGCATATGATCTCTATCATAACCTAGATGCATGGCCTCCCATGTACGAAGGTTTTCTTGAGTATTTCCCAAATATTTTAATTTCTAAAATAGTTTTTGACTGTACCTTTATGTAAGGTGCCATTGTAACGTGCTATCCAAGTTGGTGTCAAGAGTCACAGTTGGTATATATATTTGTATCAAAACTCACAATATATGTGTTGTTGTATTTTGCACGACAATTGTAATAATAAAGTTGTAGTTATTTTTTGTACCATGTATTTGACGACTCAGAATAGGTTGGATGGATTGGACTTATTTTGGGGGCGTCACAATAATGATTATTGAAATTCGCACTTCGTGTAATTGAATTCATGTTCTATTATTATTGAACTGTGAATTAAATTATAGTTCTTTCATTCATGAACTATTTTATGAGATAGATCTATGCTAATTGTATCAGCTAGATCAAGCATGTTTAAATTTGTTAAATCAAATGTGTTTTAGAAAGTTGTTCTTATTAAATTGATATGATAAGAACTCTTGACTGAAAAAAGGACGAATTTGATTAAGGCATGATATCTATGCCGGATTATTAAGTGTTTATGCATAAATCACGAGGTATGAAAGGATGATCCCCTTGAATACTAAAACTTATTAAGAGGTCCAGTTTAAATAACTGAGAACCTTGGCAAATATTCATGGTTATTTCAAAACTACTCAATTCATGTTATTCAATTATTCTAATATTCAATTGTTGATTATTAATTCATGTTCCTTCACAATCTTATATTACTGTGGAACATTGAAAGCAAAACTTTTTTTTAGTCATGATATATCTCCCTTGTATATAAATTTGCTAAGCAAATTAGTTGTTTACCCTTGCTATATCATGACATCTATTTTAGTTAAGCACAAAGGATCCAACACGAAAGACAAGGGCAAGGGCAAGATCCAGGAGTAGTGTAGAATGAATGTTAATTTAATTATTATCTGATGGAATTTCTTATAAACCTTTTGTAATATGAGTGGTGTGTTTAAAGTTAAGGTTATGAAGACCTTGGGACCATGTTATGAAAACTTTATTATAATGAACAATGTATGTTTATTATTCCGTAATAATTATAGAATGCTTATGATGATGATAGATCATGAGCACCGAATTTGAGGTTAGAGAACCTGGATTTGGGGGCATCACAATAATATAGTGATTTCAGGTCGGAGGATCATTACATCATTGTCACTATGAGAATCGCTAATGACACTTTGCATAATGTTCCATGTAGAATTCTCATGGTGGGTGTGTCCAGTACATCGTTCTCTAACATGTACCTATGCATTGACTTAATATCTCATATATTTATGACCAATGAGATTTGGTCATCAGTTAATCCACATACTGGTCTCAATGCATCATTGTTATCCCATCAACAATGATACTCGACTAGGGACATTTAAGAACAATGATACTAATTGTAATTATATAATCTCATGTTCAAGTCACGTACTTAAAATTATATAATTTGTATCACTATTCTAAGGATTTTTATTATGTTAACATTTATATAACGCAGTAAATGAAACCATAATAAAATCATTCATTTATTTAATCAAATATAATATCAAAACGTTAAGCAATTATATCAAATAATTGGCCTCTATGGCATAAACTCTAACAGATGTAATACCCAAGAATTTCCACGTCTTATTAAATGGATATATTAATGGAAATAAATATTTATTGAATGAAAATGATTTCGTGTTAGGAGTCGAGTTAACTCAATTATATTAAAGTGATTAATGTGGAGTTGTAATAAACTCGTTGAAATGCCTTGTGTGGCATCGCAATGAGAAATAGTAGTGATTATATTAATTAATGAAAGAATTGTTAAGGCAAACAATTAATTGATAGTTATTAAAGAATATTGATTAATTGCATATAATTATGTGATTCCATATAAGAAATACACTCTTAAACAAGTAATATCACCAATATGACAGTTAATACATGTTGTGTAAAAATATTATGGAGATGGATGTTGAAACTGGCTTGAAGCTAAACAAGTTTGGCACTGCCAGGGTACGGCATAGTTGCGCCCTCCCAGCAGTAAAAACTGGCGCAGCTGCGCCAGTGATCAGTTGGAGATAATTAATTTTCTACTTTAGAAATAAAATAGAACACTTTTGTTATATGTGTGACATTAATAAATCATAGGATAAAAGTACATTATGAAGTACCAAGTAGTACAATGAAATTATATCCAATTGCAATACATAAATAATTAAATATATGTGCATTCTAGAAAACTAAGAAAGGAATTAAATGTTTGAATAAATATTAATATTAAATAAGGTTATAATTTGGTTATGTGAGTAATAGAAATAATTATGGAACTACCTGGACAATAATAACTAACTATGTTATTTTATTACGTGTACAAGGATTATATGATGTGAGTAGATAATTAACCCCTAATTTCCTAATATGGTAACAATTGTACCTTAATATTACATTATAGGTATTAAAGAACCAAACCAAGCCTTAGATGATCAAATGTTGAGATTTTTGCTCTTATCCCAAAATAAGTGACAAAAAAGGTACATGAACAGTGGTTTATACTCTAAATACGTAGCTTTCAAGCTGTGAGTAAAGGCTATGGAATATGTGATCATTTGCTAGGAAGATGGCTGATAAGGGTGGTTGATCAACTCTTTAGTAACCAATGTTTTCTCCCATTACACATGAACTCCAACTCTAGTGTAATGACAATGTCCAGTCCAAGTTTTCTCTATAAATACAAGCTATAATTTTAGTTTTTGTGTTGTTAGAAGTTGTCTGATAAGTCTTAGTTGGAGAGTTCTAAGTTGTTAAGCATTGTAGAAGCCTACTCAGTGAGTAAGAAGTCCAATTCAAGCTTAAGGAGGTATAAACTGTAGTTATGTTCTTGAAATGGGTCTTGTTTAATTCTTGAAATTACTTGAATTTCTATGTCAATCAAGATGAATTAACATGCTATAAGGTGTTTAAGAAGTTTACTTACATGTATGGACTCTTTAATAATGGTTTAGAACAAGTTTAAATCGATAGAAATCAAGTTGGCTAATACTCTGTAAAACAGAGTCTGTTTCTACTCCTGAACCAGACATGGCACATTTGTTTATTAGTTCAACGAATACCGTAAGCAAGTATCTAAACCTTATCTCTTTGAATGCAAGTTATCTTACTTACTCATTCAGTTAAGCTAGTATGTTTAAACTCTTATGAAAACTATTATTCATATTAAACTTGGTATTGTTCTTAAATATTGTGAAAGTGTATATGCCATTCAATTCGGCTAGACTATATGCATGTTTAGAAAATTGTCCAAACCAATTGACTGGTGTGAAAATCTAGAAAACTGAGTTGAACAACCCTTATGGTAAGGGGAGTGTATATTGTTGGAAACCCCAACAAACGCGTGAATATTATTGCGGTGTTATGCATAACATAGAGTATTGTAGACTGGTCATCTATAGTACTTGATTCTTTTGGGTTATTATTTTAATATTAATAATTCTATTAGATGTTAAATAGTCCTTAGTGCTCAGTATAAATTTTTTTATCCAGTTGGATACGTTGATAGCCTTTGAATTCATATATATATATATATATATATGTTGATCTATATTGAATTATCATTTCTAATACCAAAGATTTGATTTGAGAATTATTGATACACATTGTTCATGATATTGTTCTAAGACTTTAAACTATCTTGGAGACTATACTTTGATATATCTAACTCAGGATTTAATACTCATCATCCTTGTTGTATATTACTTGCTGGGCAATTTGTGCTCATTCTTGCTTATTTAAAACCTTTCAGTTAAGGCAGAACAAGGAAGTGTCTCTATGAAAAATAAGGGCAAGGGCAAGGCTAGCGACTAGCTTTTTCCTTTATGTTTAAACTGCTATGTTGTATTAAGACCGTCTTCAGACTATGTTTAAGCTTAAGTAGGATTATGTAATAAGTCTTTATTAGATATTATTATGTAATCTATTAAGTACTGTAGGTTGCAAGACTTGGGGGAATAATTATAATAAAACATTGTATATTATTCTAAATTAGATCTTCCGATGTGAATATGAAATTTTAGTTATTATTGTATTACCATGAGTACGTGATGAACCAAATTCAAGTGACCAAGTGGCGGTCTGAATTTGGGGGTATCACAGAATGGCTGCCTATGTACTCCCATTGATGAGGGGAGATCAGGTCTGCGTAGTTTGAACCTAGCGTGAAAAAGTTGAAAGTTGTATGTTGAAGGGTGAAAAGTGTGGAAAGAATTTTTTATTTTTCAATAGTTAGGCCGAACAATAAAAATGGTTGCCTACGTACTCCCATGTATTGGGGATATCATGTCTGCGTAGTTCGTCCCTCGTGGGACAAACTGAAGTTGTGAAAGGTTTTATCCCTAGTAGGACAAACCGGAGTGGTGAAATGTTTTATCCCTGGCAAGACAAACTGAAGTTGTGAAAGGTTTTATCCCTAGTGGGACAAACTGAAGTTGTGAAAGGTTTTATCCCTAATTGGACAAACTGAAGTTGTGAGAAAGGTTTTGAAAACCTGAATTGACTGATGGATCTGATGATCCAGAACCAGAATGTTGGTTTGCAGGTAACTTCAGACATAGTACTATTTCATGGTGTCCAAGTTGATGAGTTGGGGAAATTCCTCGGCATCCATTTCCTGTAATCTGAGGGCACCTCCTGTCAATACCTCCTTGACAACAAATGGGCCTTCCCAGTTTGGGGCAAATGATCACCTCTTTAGTAACCCTGCGGGTAGAGGCTACTTGTACCCACTTGGTGAAGTAGTTGTTGCCTCTTTTATAGTTCTAATAAAAGAGCTCTAATTCATGCAAGCATACACGGGTCAACAAGTAATACAGAGTAAGTAGAGTATTGATCCCACAGAGAAAGTTGTTAAATTCAAACTATCATTCATCAATTAACTCACCAAATTTTAATGCCTAGACTAATGGCTAAAAGTGTTGAATTAAACTAATTGTGAATAACAACTGAAATTAAGAATACAAATGGAATAAATATAATTTGGAAATAATGGACCCTAACTTCATTTAATATTTCATCTAATCGCCACTATCATGCAAGAAGTGTTCACATATCACAGGAAAATAGCCAAGAGCACGAATAGAGTTATAACCATTTTTCAATGAACTATAACCTACTTACACAGAATCTACAGATGTTAGACTCTATGTAATCACTAATACAACCAAAATCACTATATGTCTATGTGAAATTGCAATTATATTGATTTTAAGCTCAAGCCTTTATTCTAGCTCATACAGTGAAACAGTATATGTCTATCTAGTTCACAAAACACGCAATCCATATACAACAGCCCCATATTCGCATGCTATCATGATTAAAATCCATACCTATATGTTCATTGTCAATTCCATACAAGTACTGAGACGAATGGTGATCAAGCATTCATATATGTAAAACAACCATGACAGATATTCCATATGATATGCAAAATAATCCTAGCATTTAAGCGTGTAACCAAACTAAATATTAAAATCCGTTAGAATCCCATAATGGTATTTAGTTCATGACTGAACCAAAAGCCATTATGGGATCAACGCTAAACATGATCAATAAACAAACAATTGAAATAAGAGAGATAGAATGATCAAACCCAATCGCTGAATAAAAACCAATGATCAACGTTTAAATCCTCATAGAATTCCAGTAAATAATAATACAAATCCACAATGGCAGAGAATCCCAAGAAGAATTAGAGAAGTAGACGTTTTGGCTTCGTTGTACGTTGGAATCTCTCCCAAGGTGTAAACCCTAGTTATTGTGATGAAAATACGCTTAACGTTATCAAGTTATTCGTCTGACACCCGTCAGAATCGTTTAAAAACCAATTATAATTCATTTTATTAAAAAATAAAAATAAAACAAAATTACAGCATCAACATTGCGCGCCTCTCCAGCCTATGTCTCGCGCGGACGCGAGACTTACAGAATGTCTGCCCTGTCCAACCAACCTCTCGCATGGGCGTGTGTCTCCGTCTCCTGCACTTATTCACCAAAAGGAGTTTTAAGTAAATGCAATGCAAAATAACGTGAAATGCAACTAAAACACAATAAAATGTACTTGAGATAGGCACAAGACATTCAATAAGTAGGTAAAAATACCACTTATCAAATACCCCCAAACTTGAACTATTGCTTGCCCTCAAGCAATACATACTAATGAATAATGAAAATGCAACTACAAAAATATGCAACTACTCTATGATGGAAATTAGTCTCACATAATCCCTGCCATAAAAGAATTTTAGCCCAAATTACCTCAGTGAGTCATCGAGATCCAAGAATATGATTTACCAAACTATAAACATAACATCATACACTCAGATAATTTCATATATGCTATAGAGATGTTGTGTGTGTGATGTTCACAAAAACTTGATCTAAGCAAAGAATACATATGCTACACTGCTCCAAATAGAAAATTATAGTCTAAAGCAAAATTCACGTATATTCATGTAATGCAGACTGTTTCAACATATCAACACAAACTAAAGTTCAACAATGGGTTTATTGCTTTATTGCTACTCAAGAGGGCGATTTTTGCACTTTCCAGTGGTGTTTATTGCTATATTTCTTTCCTTTTTTCTTTCTTTTTTTTCACATGACTGTGCAATGTCTCAATCCATTAGGCACACTGCTACCCCTTAGCGAGCTTTCAACCAATGACTCCCAGACCACGAAAGACCTTAGGGCGCTAGGTGTAGAGACAATCCCCTCGGGCGTACTTACTTAAGTATCCAGGGACCCGAATTAAGACTAGCCACGTTATTGCTATTTGATTTATTTTTTATTTTTTTATTTTTTTACATAACATACCCATGTTTTCCCAAAATTTGCATGTCAATGGCTCATACAGTCTACAACACTTTCCACATGTTTCTCTTTTTAAAACTACATGTTATCTCAAGCAATGCAACACACACTTCTTAAATCTACAAGTAATTGTGAACACGTTTGTGCATACCGAAAGCATTTAAACAACAACATGAATCTTATCTCCACTGTCTACAATTGAAAATTATATTTCAACCAAACTCCAAGATTATATAGGTAGTGCTCGTAAATATACTCAGTAAGTGGATGTGCACAACCCTGTCTTATGATAACACAAGGTTGTATGTCATTAGACATCTTGTATGATAGTGGCAAAACACCCTTCCAAAATTGAGTTCGCCTCACCCTATTTGATTCACCAAATATAACTATTAAATGACATATAGAATACAACACACTTATCTAAAGTTCTTAATAAAATTATTTTCATACTGTTTAGGGAGAACCTCAACAACTATAGACCACCGTTCTATTCCTCTGTTATCCCTGTTCGACCCAGCTACGCTCTTATTACCTGAAAGGAATTGTGAAGCAAAAGGGTGACCACAAATAGCCTAGTAAAGAATATCATGACTAAAGATAATTAAATTATCAATAGCCTTCATCAGTAATAAATTAGAGATTTAGAACATATGGTAGATGATAAAACTTTTCAACCATAGTTGCAGAGGAATGAGCAATCCATTAGAAGAGTCAAATAGACCATAAGTTCTATTATCTTCTCCATGTTAAAAGTTCACTAACAATGTTTTATCCCTATAACATCAATCAACAATTTTTGTCCACAATCACGTGTATAACTCATAATCATAATTGTAGTTCTAAATTTCTCTTTTCATCTAAGACGAAGATAATTTTCATCACATGTCTTTACCTGAAACATCAAAGATCATGGTTATACCAAATCACAGTTCCTGTTCATAATTATACTAATAAACTCATCTTTGCACTACAGGCCAAAGATATTCATTAACAATTCATCTTTGCACTACGGGCCAAAGATATTTAACAACAGGTCATCTTTGCACTACAGGCCAAAGATATTCAACAACAGGTCATCTTTGCACTACATGCCAAAGATATTCAACAATAGGTCATCTTTGCACTATAGGCCAAAAGCATACAACTATAAAACCAATAAACAACAGTCCATCTATACACTACGGGCCAAAGATGACTTTCATCACAATATAAGCATGGGGATCATGACAAGAATATAAAGAATCAATCACATAAGATAAAGGATAAATTTTTAAAGACTTTAACAATTTAATTTATCCAGAATTCTATAATATCCAAATTGTCAATATGATATTGCTTTGTGGAGTAAAATTCAAGAATAATATTATATCAAAAATGATTTGAACAGAAAATAATATTTCAACGAATATTTAACGAAGATAATAACATTATTCATTATATTATAAACTCCATTTAATATTATTCATTATATAATAACGTTAAATTCATTTACTAATATTATTAATCATTAAATAATATTTTAAATTAATAATTTCATAACACCTTAATCCAAATGTTATAAATCACTTAATAATCTCATAATCTAATATTAGTAATATTACCACAATATTTTAATCATTTCTTAAACTTATAAATAATTTATTTTAATTATTTACGCTTTACTAATTCACGCATTTAATAATCCTAAAATGCCAAACTCATAAGATTTCATCACCTATAACCAAAACCCTCATCAAAAATTTGCGTATACCTTATATAGGATTCTCAAGCCATAAAATCCTATTTTCCAATTTTCTAACTTCACATAATATATTTAATTCAATTACTCATAACTAGTCCATTTTCATGAAAAATACCAAATCAGTCCCAAAAAATTTCCCTTTCTGGAATTTAGCAGGATATAGTCCCATATTGAACATATATTTTTCTCGGAATTTTTAAAATTCATTTACTATTTTTCATATGGCCAATACTGCCGAATATTTAGACATTTATCATAAACTGTACTTTTGTCCAAAAATTCTGAAATTTACAAAGTATACTTTTGTTATATATATGTACTCCCAATAAAAATTTCACCAATTTTGGAGTTAACCACAAGAAGTTATAAGGGTTTATTTTTAAAATAGTATTTTCCCATAAATTTCATAACTCCTAATCTATACATCCAAAAAAGTCATTTTTGGACACAATCTAGAAAACTCATCAAATTATCATTTCTAATTTTTCCAGAATTTTTGAAGGTCGAAAAAATTACAAAAATGAAAAACATAATAACCCTTACAATCCCTTCCCTCAAAAGAGCAGTATTTCTGACTGGAATATCGGATGTAACGTCGAAGGAAACTTGCACTGAATAACAATTCTCAAATATCTAAATACTTATAAAAATACGCTCGATAATATAGAGAGAGAAAACTTATGTTTCTGGTGTGATTTTTAATTCTAACTTAAACGCCTATTTATAGGAAAATGCTAGAACGCCATAGAAGAATAATATAATAAAATAATATATTATATTTCCTTCATTCTACACATACTAGCCATCCAAGACCAGCATGCCATTTTGGAAAAAAAATAGCAACCCACATGTTTTAAAAATAAAAGTGGGTCCCACCCATAATTTTAATAAAAATATTTTAATTTTTGAAACTTCAACAATTTATAATAAATAACCTTTTATCAGAAAAATATGAATTTATGTCCATTCCATAGGAAATTGAATTATCTACAACTTTGTAGCTTTAAGTTTTTCCAAATTTCAAACAAAAAATGTCCGAAATCCACATGCGGACTATTTTCAACACCTCTTAAAATTCATAACAAATCATACGTTAATTTTTAATGGTTCAAAATTTGTGGACATATTGTGACGCCCCCAAAATATGTATACATCACCTATCTTGAGTCGCCAAAAAATACACTACTGACAACTTCATTTATACAACTGTCGTGCAAAATATGACGACATGTATACATTGAGTTTAAATACAAATATATATACCAACTCTGACTCATGTCACAATTGCACCTTACATAAAGGTACAGTCAATAACTATTTTAGAAATTAAAATCTTTGGGAAGTGCTCAAGGAAACCTTCGTACATGGGAGGCCATGCATCTAGGTTATGATAGATATCATATGTCCAGAGAATTATCCTTGGTTGACCCAATAGACCCCAAATAAAAATGAGAAGATTACTATCATGTTCCTTCCAATGGTGAGTCTTCTCTTGACATATAACTATCTCCACTGTCTCCAAGTGAAAATTATATTTCAAAAAAACTCCAAGATTATATAGGTAGTGCTCGTAGATATACTCAGTAAGTGGATGTGCACAACCCTATCTTATGATAACACGAGGTTGTATGTCATTATACATCTTGTATGATAGTGGCAAAACACCATTCCAAAGTTGGGTTCACCTCATCCTATTCGGTTCACCTCATCCTATTCAGTTCACCAAAATTAAATATCAAATGACGTATATAATACAATACACATATCTAAAGTTCTCAATAAAATTATTTCCATACTATTTAGGGAGAACCCCAACATCTATAGACCACCGTTCTATTCTCCTGTTACCCCTGTTCGACCCAGCTACACTCTTATTACCTGAAAGGAATTGTGAAGCAAAAGGGTGAGCACAAATAGCCCAGTAAAGAATATCGTGACTAAAGATAATTAAATTATCAATAGCCTTCGTCAGTAATAAATCAGAGATTTAGAAAATATGATAGATGATAAAACTTTTCAACCATAGTTGCAGCGGAACGAGCAATCCATTAGAAGAGTTAAATAGACCATAAAATCTATTATTTTCTCCACGTTAAAAGTCCACCAATAATGTTTTATTCATGTAACATCAATCAACAGTTCCTTTCCATACTCATATGAATAACTCATAATCATAATTGTGATTCTAAATTCCTCTTCGCACACAGGACGAAGATAATTTTCATCACCTATCTTTACCTGAAACATCAAAGATCATGGTTATAGCAAATCACAGTTCTTGTTCATAATCATACTAATAAATTCATCTTTGCACTACGGGCCAAAGATATTCATTAACAGTTCATCTTTTCATTACGGGCCAAAGATATTAAATAGCATGCCATCTTTGCACTACATGCCAAAGATATTCAACAACAGGTCATCTTTGCACTACATGCCAAAGATATTCAACACCAGGTCATCTTTGCACTACATGCCAAAGATATTCAACAACAGGTCATCTTTGCACTATAGGCCAAAAGCATACAACTATAAAACCAATAAACAACAGTCCATCTATGCACTACGGGCTAAAGATGACTTTCATCACAATATAAGCATGAGGATCATGACAAGGATATAAAGAATAAATCACATGAGATAAAGGATAAATTTTTAAAGACTTTAACAAAATAATTTATCCAGAATTTAATAATATCCAAATTGTCAATATGATACTGCTTTGTGGAGTAAAATTCAAGAATAATATTATATCAAAAATGATTTAAACAGAAAATAATATTTCAACGAATATTTAACGAAGATAATAACATTATTCATTATATTATAAACTCCATTTAATATTATTCATTATATAATAACATTAAATTTATTTACTAATATTATTAATCATTAAATAATATTTTAAATCAATGATTTCATCACACCTTAATCCAAATGTTATAAATCACTTAATAATCTCATAATCTAATATTAGTAATATTACCAAAATATTTTAATCATTTCTTAAACTTATAAATAATTTATTTTAATTATTTACACTTTACTAATTAATACATTTAATCATCCTAAAATGTCAAACTCATAAGATTTCATCACCAATAACCAAAACCCTCATCAAAAAATCTGCATATACCTTATATAGGATTCTCAAGCCATAAAATCCTATTTTTTAATTTTCTTACTTCACATAACATATTTAATTCATTTACTCATAACTAGTCTATTTTCATGAAAAATATCAAATCAGTCCCAGAAAATTTCCTTTTTTGGGATTTAGCGGAATATAGTCCCATATCGAAGAAAACTTGTACTGAATAGAAATTCTCAAAGTATCTAAATACTCACAAAAATACGCTCGATAATATAGAGAGAGAAAACTTATGTTTCTGGTGTGATTTTCAATTCTAACTTAAGCACCTATTTATAGGAAAATACTAGAACGCCATAGGACACTAAAATAATAAAATAATATATTATATTTCCTTCATTCTACGCATGCTAGCCATCCAAAACCAACATGCCATTTTGGAAAAAAAATAGCATCCTACGTGTTTTAAAAATAAAAGTGGGTCTCACCCATAATTTTAATAAAAATATTTTAATTTTCGAAACTTCAATAATTCATAATAAATAGACCTTTTATCAGAAAATACGAATTTTATGTCCATTCCATAGGAAATTGAATTCTCTAAAACTTTGTAGCTTTAAGTTTTTCCAAATTCCAAACAGAAAATGTCCGAAATCCATATACGGGCGATTTTCAACACCTCTTAAAATTCATAACAAATCATACGTTAATTTTTAACGGTTCAAAATTTGTGGACATATACTCAACTTATATATGTATAACATATCCAAAAATCACAACGATTCAACGGTAGGATTAAAATTATAACACATGCAATAGAGCTTTAAGAACACCGATTTGATTTTTTTAATACCTCCAATCCGACAAAATACTGATAAAACACCTCAACATTAATTCCTTCATTTAAAACCACATAAAATAAATATTTTCCTATCCATCATTTATGTGCACATAAAATAAATATTTTCTTATCATATAAATCAATAATTAATTATTCACAAATAATATTACAGAATCACAATAATGACAACCAGGTCGTTCCCAGGAAAGAGGGGGCTTTCCGATAAGGATTTCTCCTTACCGGCGCGCAATTAGGTGACCAAACCTCTCCTTGACAGAACTTTCTAGACATTGCCAATAATGCTATCTAATAATATTATTCAAATAATATGAATTATTGATCTGATAATGGGAAATATTGTGCAATGACAATTATTGAAAGAACAATAATATAAAATATCAACGCAGCAATTATTGAACCAATAAAATAGAATATTGAACAATAATAATTGTAACAATTATTGTGTAGTGACTTTATACGTAAGAATCAATAATTTAAAAATATTTTGCAATATTGTGTGCTACTGTGCAACCACGCGTATTACTGTATTTTAACCACCAGGTAATCCAACAATGTTAATGGTAACAATTACGCCGTTATTTATAAAAACTCAAACATGTCATTTTTTTCATCCGACAGTTATTCTGTTATGGGCCCATAAATGGCTGCGCCGTCATACGAATATTCCCTAATAACAAGAATATTCCACGACCAAACGAATATTCACCGATAACGATGAGTATTTTATAACCACTTGTGTATTTTGTAAACTTTACATATATCAACCT
Organism: Panax japonicus; assembly: GCA_020205505.1. Taxonomy (NCBI): domain Eukaryota; kingdom Viridiplantae; phylum Streptophyta; class Magnoliopsida; order Apiales; family Araliaceae; genus Panax; species Panax japonicus. The sequence continues at coordinate 21,489,965 of CM035110.1, read as the reverse complement.
TAACTTTAACTTTTTATCAATTTAACCATTATTAAAAAAATTGAATACTTTTATTTAATAAAATTCGGGATCTTACAATAAACGTATCTCAATTATAAATAAATTTTATATTATTTATTTTATTTATATAATAAAATTTCAAATTTTCAAAATCCAAAAGCCATAAGGCTTTGTTTGGCAAAAAGTCTTTAAAATAAAGACTTAATATTTTAAGCCTTGTTTGGGTTAAATCAATTTAAAACTACTTTAATTATTTTAATAAATAATTTAGTTTATAATTTATAATCACATACTACTTCCGTCCCATAATAAGTGATTTTTTAGCTTAAATCATACATACCAATACATAAGCTAAAATGGCAAAAATACCCTAAATATACTTTCTTTGGAATTGAAGAGTTAATGAGTGTCATTTAATTGTAGTGAGTAATGGAGGGAACGAAGAGTCAAGAATAATGGATGGCATATATGGGAAAATATTGTAAATTTTGTATTGGATTTCTAACACATCACTTATTTTGGGAAAAAATATTAAGCCTAAAAAATCACTTATTGTGGGAGGGAGGTAGTATTATTTATTTTGATTTCCATATCCAACATTAATCAAATAAATTAATTATACATACTTTATTTTAAATAAATATTCCACTTAAACAAATATCACAAAATTATAACTTCATCATAATTTTATTTAATAATTTAACATACCATTGTAAATTATTAAATTAAAACAACAATATAACATCTCATGTTATATTATAACACTCTAAATTATAAATTAATTTAATTTAGAATATTATCTAATGAATTTTAGTATTTTACTAATAATAACCACATCAATAAAATATTTATTCAACAATAAACGCCTCAAATAAATATTTATATCATTCAATAAATATTTAAAATTATAATTTGAAACAAATTTTCCCCTTCCGAGGAGAAACTTTCAGGAACACGAAATTTCCAGCTTCAAATTCGCGATTCTGCCTGTGTTTATCAACATACTTCTTATGTCGATCTTGAGTAGCTACTAGTCTTGCTCTGATGAGTTTTATAACTCTAGCGGTATGCTCTACTAGTTCTGGTCCTAACAGTTGATGTTCACCAACTTCATTCCAGCACAGTGGAGTTCTGCATTTCCTACCGTATAATGTCTCGTATGGCAGCATGCCAATGCTTGCGTGGTAACTGTTGTTGTATGCAAATTCCACCAACGGTAGATGATCATCCCAGTTTCTTTTGAAATCCATATGCACACTCTAAGCATATCCTCTAACGTTTGAAATCTTCGTTCACTTTTACCATCGGTTTATGGATGATATGTTGTACTCATCTTCAGTTGCGTTCCCATGCATTCCTGTAGTCTCTTCCAAAATTTGAGGTGAACCTCGGATCTTTGTCTGATATAATTGATATTGGAACTCCATGTCTTGTGATGATCTCCTTGACGTACAATTTTGCCAGCTGATCAAGATTAAATCTAATCTTTATTGGCAGAAGGTGAGCTGATTTCATTAATATATCCACTACCACCCATATCACATCATATCCTTTATAAAGTTATTGGAAGACCTACCACAAAATCCATTGTGATATGCTCCCATTTTCATTCCGGTATTTCCAACGGTTGAAGTAATCCGCTTGGAATTTGATGCTCGGTCTTCACTCTCTGACATGTCAAGCATTTTTCAATGCATTCTACAACGTCTCTTTTCATATTTTGCCACCAAAAATGTCACCGTAAATCTTTATACAATTTCGTACTTCCCGGATGAATAAAATATCTTGAGTTATGAGCCTCTATCAAGATTTCTTCTTTAATATCCGGTACTGCTGGAACCCAAATTTGTCCCTCGAATCTTAGCATTCCTTCAGTATCAACCTTATACTTCACCTCTTTACCCCCGACAACACTTTCCTTTATTTTTCTACATTCTTCATCCTGTAGTTGAGCGTTCTTCACATTGTCTACCAAAGTTAGACTAGCTTCTATTTGGTACAATTTTTCATTGGACTCTTTTGGAAATTTGATTTCCAAGTCTAGCCTTGCCATCGCTGAAATAAGCTCCTCTTTATCGGTTAACAACATCAACTTTTCTCTGCCCTTCCTACTCAAGGCATCTGTAACCACATTAGCTTTGCCCGGATGATAAAAGGTCTCGCAATCATAATCTTTTATCAATTCCATCCATCTTCTTTGACGCATGTTTAGTTTATTCTGTGTGAAAATATACTTCAGACTCTTATGGTCTATGTAGATCTCATATTTTTCTCCATAGAGATAATGTCTCCATATTTTTAGCGCAAACACTTCCGCCGCCAACTCTAAGTCATGAGTCGGATACCCTTTTTCGTGGTCTTGTCGTTGATGCATACACAATAACCTTGTTGTTCTACATAAGGACGCAACCCAATCCTTTTTGTGAAGCATCACTATACACCACAAAATTTCCTGTATTATCTGGTAATGAAAACACAGGTGCTACATTAAGCCTCTTATTCAATTCCTTAAAACTCTCTTCACACTTTTCTGTCCAAATAATTTTTACAGATTTTCTCATCAAATTTGTCAACGGAGTGGAAATCTTGGAAAAATCCTGGATAAAGCGTCTGTAATAACCTGTCAATCCCAAGAAACTTCTTACTTCTGATGGAGTTCTTGGTTGTTCCCAATTTATCACAGCTTTGACTTTTGATGGATCCACTGAAATTCCATCCTTGTCAATTACATGGCCGAGAAATTGTACACGTTCTAGCCAAAATTTATATTTAGAGAATTTCACATCTTCTTAGCATCTCCAGCGTCAAACGTAAGTTTTCTACGTGTTCTTCTTGAGATTTAGAGTACACCAGTATGTCATCAATGAATACCACCACAAACTTGTCTAAAAAAGGTTTAAACACCCTGTTCATCAAATCCATGAAAGTTGTAGGGGTGTTTGTAAAACCAAAAGACATTACCAAAAATTTATAATGTCCATACCGAGTGCGGAATGCCATCTTCGGTACATCCTCCTTTCTTACTTTTAGTTGATGATACCCACTTCTCAAATCTATTTTCGAGGAGTATCTAGCACCCTTCAATTGATCAAACAAGTCATCTAATCTTGGCAATGGATATTTGTTCTTAATAGTGAATTTGTTTAATTCCCTATAATCAATGCAAAGACGCATTGACCCATCCTTCTTCTTCACAGATAACATCGACACTCCTTATGGTGATACACTAGGTTGAATATACTTCTTATCTAGCAATTCTTGCAGTTGTACCATCAGTTCTTTCATCTCTACCGGAGCAATTCTGTACGGGGTCTTCAATATTGGAGCCATTCCTGGTGCTAAGTCGATCACGAACTCGACCTCTCTGTCAGGCAGAAGTCCTGGCAAATCTTCCGGAAACACGTCTACAAAGTCCTTAACCACTGGTACTTCCTCCAGTTTCACACCCTTCTTCTTTTGAGTATCGACTATGTAAGCTAAGTACCCTACACGGCTCTAACTTAACAACTTTTTGGCCTGCATAACTGTCAGACACCTTATTTGGCTAGGCGATTTGCTATCATAGAAACCTACCTTTGACGGAGTCATAAGGTTTACACACTTCTTTTGGAAATCAATTATCGCTCCATAGTTGAATAGCCCATCCATTCCCAATATAACGTCAAAATCTCCAAGTTTTATTGGGATTAAATCTACTGTCATAACATTCCCCTTAATATTCACCCTACAGTTCTTGTATACAAGCCTAACAGGAATTATATCTTTATTCGTGATTTTTATGTGCAAAGGGAAATTCAACTCTTCACTAGGTATTTCTAATCTCTTAGCAAATTCATCAGATATAAATGAGCAAGTAGTACCTGAATCAAATAATACGTATGCATTTATATCATTAATTGGGATAATACCTGACATGACATCTTTTGATTGCACTGCGTCCTGCACCGTCATGTTAAAGGTTCTGGCTGTGGGCTTATTTGTTGATGTTGGTCCAGTAATAGACAGTGTACCTCCACCACCACTTCCCTTGTTTCTATTTGTCTCACCCGATTTCTTCTTTGAACACTCACGAGCAAAATGATCCTTCGACCCGCAGGTGTAGCAAGCATTCTTCTTGGGTTGATTATAATTTGGGCCAATGTGACCTTCCTGGCCATAGTTAAAGCATATCCGCTTCCCCGTTAAGCACATTCCTATGTGAAACTTTCCGCAGGTAGCACATGTGTCCATCTTCTTCTTCTGCTGGTTACCTTGCTGATTTCCAGCTCCCACATTTGTATTCCATTTCCTCTTCAAATTATTGTTGCCATTTCCACCGTTACCACCACCACCATTCTTAGCTTCACCTTCATTCTTCTTCTTTCTCTGCTCTTGGTTGTGTTTTGTTACAACCTCGCCTCCACTCTCAGCAAGAATTGCCTTCTCAAGCACTTCTACAAACATCTTTAACTGGAACAGGGAAACCCTGCTGTACAACTAGGGTTTCAGTCCCTGCTCGAATCTTCTTGCCTTGGGTTCATCTGTATTCACTTGATATGGCGCAAACCTTGCTAACTCGTTGAACCTTGCTGCATATTTCGACACTGTCATTGTGCCCTGTTTTAGTTTTAAAAATTGCACTTCCATCTGATTCTTTGAGCTTTCTGGGAAATAGGTCTCGAAGAATATCTCCTTAAACCTATTCCAAGTCATTAGCCCTTGACCTCCTCGAGTTTTATTGGCTTTCCACCAATAACTAGCCTCTGCTTTCAACATAAATGTTGCAAAATCAGTCTTCTGATCATCCCCTCCCCTAGCAACATGGAACGCTTTCTCTATTTTCATGATCCGGGTCTGTGCCTCAACCGGATTTATGGACCCATGGAACTCTGGTGGCCCAACCGCCTTGAAGTCCTTAAATGTTGCAGCTTGATTCTGTGGCTGATTCTGTAATGCTCCCGTCAGTAACGTTATGAATTGCTGAACTGGATTAGCTTCAGCATTGTTGTTATTCTCAGGGATCCTTTGTCGTGGTTGACGTCTTGGAGGCATTTTCTGTTAAAATACACCCATTAGATTCTATTCAACATTTTAAGTATTTACTACTTAATTTACACACTATAAAAGATTATCACGTAACACATAACACTTTGAATAAAACAATAACTTTTATTCATTCATAATCTTTTTGGAAACATCAAAACATTAGCATCACACCTATTTACATTACTTTCCTGAACTACTCACGTTTCAGGATAACTTAATCATCATCCTATCCCATTGGTTATATCATACCCGAGATTTACATCTTATTTACTCACTAATCATATAGTAATTACATTCATGACGTCCTATTAAAATGCTGCATAGCCTTACGACGCTCCTCTTCCATAATACGAAACATTGTTCGACGATCTAAAATGTACGATGGCAGCGTCTCGAACTGAATAGGATAATACATGACCCGATCTAGAGCTCGATTGATCACGGCGTTGAATACACTAGTCATCTCTTCCATCTTGATCCTCTTCACTTGAACGTCTCTCTCCGCTACCCTGGCTCGTTGAAAAGTTTCCTCATATGCGTCTTCGTCTCTTGCCCTCTTCGTAGATTTTTCTTTCAACTTGTTCTCCAGCTCTACAATCTTCTCTGTCAGTTGCTCGTTCTCTCCCTCAGTGTGGATCAGCTTCTCTTCAACATTATTAAGACATTCATCTCCATCCTGGATCTCGTTGTTCTTCTGCCCCATTGCGATCTGTTGTTCAGCTACTATATGTTGCAACTCCTCGACGCTATCCTGAAGTTCCACATTGCGGTCTTATACTTCGTCATACATACGGATGGAAATCGAGTTTAGTGGAATCTCTTCCTCTTCGTCCTCCTCATCCACATCTGACTGTGGCAGCTCAATAGGGTCCTCCTCATCCGTCTCTATCTCATCATCCTCGTAAGGTAATCCTTCTTGCTCAACCACTGTGACCAGCGGAATTGTTTCCCATGGAAGTAGTTGTTCCAACACCACCAGAATATCTCGAGGCTCCTCCTCTCTAGGCATCTGGGATCCTTCCTCCCTAGCCTGACTAGATTCTCCTACATTAGCCATCCTGACAACAAAATATTAAGTTTTAATTACTAATCATTACTACTCGACACTCACGAGAACATAATTGACAATCACATAAGTACATAAGTTTTTTATTACTTCTTCCTTAAAACTCGATAAGAGTTTATCATCACTATCTTTTCAAAGGTTACTTCTTAAGGCTTTCCCCACCTAAGGTTCATAACCTAAAGCTTTGATACAAACCTGTGACACCCCCAAATCTAGGTACTTCATTCCCACAAGACTTGGTGTTCACTTTCCATTCATTCATATCTATCTACCCAAAATTAATAAAAATTAAATCAGAAATCCTCCCTTTAAAAGGGTTACAACATTAATCAAAAAGTTTTTCCCAGGTTGTCTAACCTTAAACATCATACAAGTGCGGAAATAAAATTATTACATCACATCATTAATTAAAAGTCTATCATCATAACAATAAATGAAATTACAAGTCTTCAACACTTGTACATTTTTTCCTTTTCTTTGCTAGTTGTAGGTTCGTCGGCCTTCTCAACTTTAGCTGCAATGATTATATTTATACAAGAGTGAGCAAAACAATTTCTCACTAGATATAACAATAAAGTAACAAAGAATAATAACTACCAATCAATAGGCTCATCAAAACTGAATAGTACTCTATCAACGATAACCAGCAACTGGAATCAAAATATGAAATATATCTGAGGGTCATACGACCACGAACTATATCCATGGTTACAAGTAATCTTTCAACTCTAACCTTAACAGTTATATTGTAGGGACTTCACGTACTTAGGGGGATCAGCCCTTCGTACCATGTATTGTGCACAAACATCTTAACGCATTGCGTATCCCTTATAATAGGGTTTTTCTTCTCAGTTTTAGAGTACAAGTCCACACCAAAGAAAGTTTGGTTTGGATAAGATTTCAAGGGTAATTTAAAGCTTAACGATCATCAACTAGAGGACTAGTTAAATAAATAATGTCTGATAACACAACAGTTGTTTAATAACAACATAATATAGAACAATTAAGAATCCTAGGTGAATTGACTATATACTAAACTCATGCTTGAAAATAACTAGAGAGCATAAGCATTAAATAAAATGAATAAAATGATAAACCTATGCTTGAACAACAATAAGCTAGGTCTATAATCTTATCAAATTAGAAAGTTAATTACTGAATATACACTAATTGATAGTAAGCTAGAAACAAAGCTTACTCAACATGATAATATCTTATGCAACGTGATTGAAGTACGACAATTCAATTCTAGGAATTAAAGTTCAAAAAGCATTCACTACAAAAGAATGAACTAAGGAAACTTGTTTAACTATAAACAAGTTAGAGTAAATCAACAATGATTAGAATTCCAATGAATTAGGGTTAAAATATGCTCAATGTAAAGAGATATGGTTTTGGAAACTTGCGTAATTGTAATTGAGATAGGGTAAATAAACTTGCTCAATAATAACAAGGTAGAGTTAGAAAACTTGCCTCAAGCGTAAGCTATAATATTAAAATTCACGTTCACCTACACATTTTAGTGGAATCACAATATATATTAGACATGTTAACATCCACTTACAAAATAACACCCATTTCTAGCTAAACTTGTTATTTTAGAACAAGTCTTATCTTACCATACATATTTCAGAATCACAAGTGTATATTTCACAACACTTATTCATTGCTCATTAAGTTTCTTAAATCATACATATCATTTTCATAACTTACTAACTTTACATTTTAGAGTTACTAACCACATGATACTATTCTGTTTTAACCCTTGCATTACATGGTTCTCACATTAACATAACATTAAGCTAAGTTACAATGAATGTCCAAAGTCTGCAGAAGTAGCAGACTTAACTGTCTGTGACTGACTACTGGCGTAGACGCGACAGTATTACCTTAAGTTAATGCGCGCCCGCGCAGCTGCTGCGTGCCAGCGCCAAGAGGCTGGGTGCCCGTGCCAAGAGGCTGCGCGCCAGCGCGCCAGCGCGCCAGCGCTACGCACCAGTTCCATTTTTTATAGAACGTGATTCAACACTGTTCTTAAGCCAACAAACACGAATTTCACCCATAAAACAGTGAAATTAACATATACAATTGGTATAAAACTATCATAAACATGTTTCCTCACATATTCAACCACTTAGAATAATTTAACAAATTTAGCTAATTTAAATCCTTAAATTTCATATTTTCATACAAAAACTCCATTTTTGACATCCTTAACAAAAATCATCACTATAATCTCAGTTTTATACCAAATCACTTCGTTTTAACTACGTTCTCTTCGTTTCTTAACAAACTAGCATGACCAAAACTCAATTAACAGTATAACATATAGATTGACCAATAAAATTGGTACTTTTCATGAGCCATATGTAAAAATATTCACTGTAAACACTTTCTTCCTTTTTAACCGTAATTAACATAACAAATTCTTATCTAAATACAACCTCTAACATCATAAACACGTATAATCATGATTACCAGTTATATATATCAATAATTCAACGATTTTAATTCATAGAACATAAAATTTTTTTGCCGTGAAACACATATAAATGTATATATATGTGACACCCCCAAATCTAGGTACTTCATTCCCACAAGATTTGGTATTCACTATCAAATCATTCACATTTATCTACCCGAATAAAATAACATTTAACCATAAATCCTCCCTTTAAATAAGGTTATATCATTAAATAAAAATCTTCCCAAGTTGTCTAACCTTTAATATCATACAAGTGCGGAAATAAATTATTACATCACATCATTATTTAAAAGTCTATCATCATAACAATAAATAAAAATTACAAGTCTTCATCACTTGCACATTTTTTCCCTTTCCTTTGTTAGTTATAGGTTCATCTACCTTCTCAACTTTAGCTGCAATGAGTGTATAAATATGCAAGAGTGAGCAAAACAATTGCTCACTAGATATAACAATGAATCAACCAGAATAAAATAACTGCTAATGAATAGGCTCATCAAAACTGAATAGTACTCTATCAATGATAACCAAAAATTAGAATCCAAAATATGGAATATACGTAACGGAGGGTCATAAGACCATGAACTATGTCCATAGTTGTGAGTAATCTTTCAACTCCAACTTTAACAGTCATAAGACTATAAGGACTCCTCGTACTTAGGGGGATTAGCCCTTCGTACAATGTATTGTGCACAAACATTTCAACGCTAAACGTAAATTATCCCCTAATAATAGGGTTGTTCATCTCAGTATTTAGAGTACAAGTCCGCACCAAAGAAAGTTTGGTTTGGATAAGCTTTCAAGGGTAATTTGAAGTTCAATAATCATCAACTAGAGGACTAGTTGAATCAATAGTGTTTGATAACACAACAATTGATCAATAATAACATAATATGGAACAATGAATAAGTGTAAGCGAACTAACTATATCTTGAACTTATGCTTAGAAACAACTGCATAGCATAAGTATTGAATAACAATAAACCTTGCTTGAATAATATTAAGCTAGGACTATCAATTATTGAATATACTTTAAATAATAGCAAGCTGAAAATAAAGCTTGCTAATTATGAGAATAGCTTGTGTCAAGTAAATGAGATAAGATAACTCAACATTAGAAATTAGAATTCAAGAAAATTTCATTCATAATACACGAATGACAATAAAGAAACTTGTCTAACAATAAAAAAGTTAGAATACATCAATAAATATTGGAATTCAAACTTGTTCGAATAAAGTTAAAGGCATAACTAGCTTGCTCAAATAATGATTAGGAATACAAGAGTTCGCTTAATGCAAGTTTAAAGTAAGAAACTTGCTTAACGTAAATGTAGAGTTAGAAAACTTGCTCAATGTAAAAAAGAGAAGTTTAGAAACTTGTATCGAGCGTAAGCTATAATATTAAACTCACGTTCACCTACGCATAGGTTTAGAACCACAACACCTATTAGATATGCTAACATACCATAACATGTACATTTCTAACTAAACTTATCATTTTAGCACAAGTCTTATGCTACTATAAAAATATCAGAAATTTCAAGGGTTTTAACCCTCACAACCCTTGTTTACTATTTATCATGCTTAATAAATCATAAAATGTCATTTTCATAGTTTACTAATCATTTAAAACTTTGAATTTACTAACCACATCATTCAACTCTGTTTTAACCTTGTTGTTACGTGTTTGACATGCTAACACATCATTAGTCTAATGTATGCCGCTATCCCAAAACTGCAGTAACAACAGAAGTCATTGTCCCAAATCAGGGTATGGTGCAGCTGCGCCATACACAGGCTTGGGATCGGCGCAGCTGCGCCATTTTTTTGCCTTGGCACTGGTGCAGTTACGCCGGTGCACAGATAGAGGCAGAAACGGCATGAACAGTAGCCGACTTTAGCCCAACAAACATGAATTTCACCCACTAACCAGTAATATTAACACGTACAATTGATACAAAACCATCATAAACATGTTTGTTAACATATTCAACCAATTAGAACAATTTAACATCAATTAAAACTAGTTTAATTTCTCAAATTTCATGTTTTCATATAAAAACTTATTTTTTTAACATCCTCTTCAAAAATCAACACTTTGATTTCATTTCTTGACCAAATTGCTTCGTTCAAATTACGTTATGCTCGTTTCTTAATGAACTAACATATACAAGACTCAATTTATAGTTTAACATACGAATTAACCATCAAAATTGATACTTACACAAGACGTATGAGAAATACAAACACTGTCATAATTTACCTATTGTTATCCGAAATTAGCAAGCAATTTCCTTGTTTAAACATAAACTCTAATCATCATAAACACATATAAACACCATTACCAACTATATACACCCACAATTCAACAATTGATTTCACAGAACATAAACAAAACTATGTCGTGATACACACAAACATATATAATATCAAAGTTGTAGAACATACCTTCAATTACTAAGACAATCGTTGCTAATCACTAGAATTGTTGTGAAAATTCTCAGGTTTCCTCCCAATTCTCTCAAGCTCTATGTCAATCTCTCTCTGGATTCTCTTCTCTTTTCTCAATAGACTAAATCATAGGCTAACTTAAGCATAAAAACCAAAAATTGATAACCTTAATACACTACTAATTGTAATATCAGTTATAACGCTTAAGTTATAAATATATCAAAAATATAAAATAATCCAAAAGTCATAAGGCTTTGTTTGGTAAAACCCGTTAAATTTAAAGACTTAATATTTTAAGCCTTGTTTGGCAAAAACTAAATTAAACCCTTTTTAATTTATTTAAATAAACACTTTAGTTTATAATTTATAATTACATATTATTTATTTCGATCTCCATATCCAACATTAACCAATTAAATTAATCACATACTATATTTTAATTAAATATACCATTTTAGGAAATTAGCACCAAAATTATAATTTTCATTATAACTTTATTTAATAATTTTAATATACCATTTTAAATTATTAATTAACAATATAACACTTCATGTCATATTACAACTCTCTAAATTATATATTAATTTAATTTAGAATATTATCTAATAAATTTAGATTCAACAACCATCACATCAATAAAATATTTATTTCATCAATTTCAACAATGCACATCAAATAAATATTTATATTTAAAAAATATTTAAAATTATAATTTAAAATTCCAGATTGTTACAATATATATATATATATATATATATATATATATATATATATATATATATATATATATTAAGGTTATATAAAATACCTTCAATTTGTTTGATAATCCTTGCTAATACCACTGAAATTGTTGTAGAATTCCTATGTTTTCTCCCAAATTTTCTCTAAATTGTCCTCTTTTCTCCTCTTTTCTCCTCTTAGGCTTGAGCCAAAAACAAAAACGGTTAACAAGTATACATAAAATAAAGTAACTGATATTGCCTTAATACGCCTACTAAATATATCAGTTACACTATTATAAACGTATCTCAATTATAAATATATTTTATATTATTTATTTTATTTATATAATAAAAATTCAAAATTTAAAAATTCAAAAGCCATAAGGCTTTGTTTGGCAAAAAATCTTTAAAATAAAGACTTAATATTTTAAGCCTTGTTTGGGCTAAATCAATTTAAAACTACTTTACTTATTTTAATAAATAATTTAGTTTATAATTTATAATCACATATTATTTATTTGGATTTCCATATCCAACATTAATCAAATAAATTAATTATACATACTTTATTTTAAATAAATATTCCACTTAAATAAATATCACAAAATTATAACTTCATCATAATTTTATTTAATAATTTAACATACAATTTTAAATTATCAAATTACAAAAACAATATAACATCTCATGTTATATTACAACTCTCTAAATTATAAATTAATTTAATTTAGAATATTATCTAATAAATTTAAGTATTTTACTAATAATAACCACATCAATAAAATATTTATTCAACAATAAATGACTCAAATAAATATTTATATAATTCAATAAATATTTAAAATTACAATTTGAAATTCTGGATTGTTATATGTTGGCCTAAATAGGTGAATTCCATTTTGTTGGCAAAATCCTGACGGGCTTTAACTTTTACTTTTCTGGCAAGGTTTTCCTCCAAGGTTTCATTTTCTTAGGTAAATGGTGTAGCATTTGTGTTAAGAGAAAGGAGACTAGCATGCTCCTGACTGAACAATTGGCGTGCGACTTGGTGCTGGTGAATCACCAGTTCTACCAGTTGATTGACTTGTTCACCAAGAGACTTTAACTCTCGTTCCATCATGAACTAGAACTCTAAAAAACCCCATTTATCGGAATTATACTTACTGGTTTGGGATGAACCACCCACATATCTTGTTAGAGTTTATGCCATAGAGGCCAATTATTTGATATAATTGCTTAACATTTTGATATTATATTTGATTGAATAAATTAATGATTTTATTATGGTTTTATTTACTGCGTTATATAAATGTTAACATAAGAAAATTCCTTATAATAGTGATATAAACTATATAGTTTCAAGTATGTGACTTGAACATGGGATTATATAATTACAATTAGTATCATTGCTCTTAAATGTCCCTAGTCGAGTATCATTGTTGATGGGACAAGAATGATACATTGAGACTAGTATGTGGATTGACTGATGACCAAATCTCATTGGTCATAAATATATGAGATATTAAGTCGATGCATAGTTACATGTTAAAGAACGATGCACTGGACAGACCCGCCATGAGATTTCTACGTGGAGCATTATGAAAAGTGTCATTAGTGATTCTCATAGTGATAATAATGTAATGATCCTCCGACCTGGAATCACTATATCACTACACGGGAATTTATGTACTTTGATATCATCAAAAGTCACCTTTAATAGGGTGGACAATAAAGGTGATTATTGGGTACATCATGAATTGTGTGAAGAATATAACTGTATCTAGATGGAATTTAACCCTCCTATATATTAGGGGTGATATCCATAGGCCTCTTGATTGAGTAAGACTATGAAATGCATGGTCATGCTCAAATAGTGATTTGTTTCATATAGTCTACTCATTGATCAAGAAAAATCAGATTAAATTATGAAGAATATGACACATTCCATGGCTCGAGTTTAATCTAGGATGTCAAGGTTAAAAGGATTAAATTATATTAAAACATTGGTTACGAAAAGGTTGCATCGAATCATCGATCTTATTATTACTTGGGTAACAGTGATGCATTACTAGATGTTGCTCACTATTTATAATTTTATAATATGATTTTAAGATTATTTCCAACGTAATAATAATCTATATGGTCACACACTTAGAACTTAATTAAAGGGGAATTAATTTAAATTGTAAGATTTAAATATGTCAATATGATTGATAATATTTAAATTAATAGGATAATTTGTATATATGTATATTAATTAAGTAAGACTTACTTAATATAATATAATATATATATATATAATTCGGATTTTACTAGAATTAGGTTTTAATTAATTCATTTTGACTGCTATATATAGGATATATCAACCACTTTAGGGATTAATCAAAAATAAAAACCCTAGCCGCTCTTAGAGAGAGACTAGAGAGAAAAGGTTTCAAAATCATGTTCCTTTGGTGGCTAGTACAACAGCTCCCTTTATTGCAGAATCGTGTGACGGTTCGCGAGCATTCGTGTGGATACTATAGAGACGTAGTCGTTTGAGGGATTGCGTTGGAGATTCGAAGCATTTCAGAAGTTTTGTTTTCCATAATCGGTATAATTTCTAACCACTGAATTAATGTGTTTTTCGCATGGATCCTGTTTTGGGTTTCAAAATTTTGTTTTTTTCAATTGTTATTCAACTATACGTTACTTTGTTGTGCCGAAATCCTAACATATCTGAGGTACTTGGATCTCTCTCTACTGCCCCTGTTGATCATGTTAACCTCTGCTTCCTTGTGTTGAGGGAGATGGTTATCTTGAACATGTGGTTGCTCGGGCTTGGTCACCACGATCTCACCACTGTTAATTAAGTCCTGGATCTTATGCTTAAGGGTCCAACAATCTTGAGTGTCATGGCTCGGAGCTCCAACATAATAAGCACACTTCTTGCTTGTATTGAAGCCCTTTCTACTTGGATTGATTGGTGGAAGAAGATGATTGATTTTCTTCTGAGCTGTCAGAAGTTTGAAGATGTTTTTAAGTGAATCCCCTAAGGGTGTGAACACTCTTGAGCGTTTAACTTCTCCACTCTTTGGCAAGGGAGGATTTAAAGATTGAGCTTGAAAAATGGAGTAGTTTCTCCTTTGAATAGGCAAGTTTTGATTTCCTTTGTGTCCTTGCAGTATCAGGGAAACATCCTCTTCTTTCTTCTTATGGACCCTTCGTGGGTTGTTCCCATAACTTTCAGATTGGATGTGCTCATCTACGGTTTTTAAAGCAGCGAGGTCTTGAATCTTCCCATACTTCAATCCCATCTCTGTCATTTCTCCGTGCTTGATCACTTTTGATGAGAATGGTTTTCCTATTCCAACTAGGACTCTCATAAAATGGAGCTTCTTGAATATCTATGAAGGTCATCACAATTTCAGACTCTGTTATAGATGGGATAACTTGAGCAGCCAGACTGTGACGCCCCCAAAAAGGTATATATTACCCATTCTGAGTCGCAAAAAATATGGTATAGAAATAACTACAACTTTATTAATATAGTTATCGTACAAAATACGATAACACATAAACTGTGAGTTTAAATACAAATATTATCTTCAAGATAATATCCACACTCAAATAAGTCCTCATTATAATTATTGATACACTATTTTATAAAATAGTGAGCACTACTATAACAACTGCCTTGGAACATCACTCCACACCCCGACTACTTTCCGCTATATTCTCGCTTCTTGAGAAGAAAAATAGAACAAAAAGGAAAAGGGTGAGCTCAACTAGCCAAGCAAAGAATATTATGATTAAGATAATATAGAACAAATTATCGTTAGTCCTCAACAGGGAAAAAATTTGATAGAATATAATAGACAACAAGTTTCAGATCAATATTCGAAGTGGAAATAATAATTCATTAGAAGAGTTAAGTAGATAATGAAATCTACTATCATCTATGAATTTAAAAGTCCATCATCAATATTTTATCCCTGTAACATCAATCAATATACATCTTGAATCAAATATTCATCTTTGCACTACATGCCAGAGATATTCATCAGTTGGTCATTTTCATCTCAACACCTGTTCATCTTTGCACTACGGGCCAAATATATTCATCAGGAAATCATTCATCTTTGCACTACAGGCCAAAGATATTCAGTAATATCATTATTTAGGACTGAGGATGATGCAAAATATTTTTAAAGAAACGAATCTAGTGAAATAATAGGACAAAGATTAGGGATTCGTACTTTAGACAATCCAAGTTCAAAAATACTCCATAATAAATCATAGTGGAGTAAAATTCAAGAATGAAGATCAAAATATGGATACAATCAATGCTAGTAATCATAATAAACAACTTGGACAAAGAAAAGGAAAATTTAATTTTTATGTAAATAGTGTCGTATACGTGAATAGTACCGTATACGTGAATTGTAATCTCGACACAAAAAAACAAGAATTTCACAAGAAAAATCTTACCAATATTCTAGCATAATGATATTGAAAGAAATAATATCATTTATAAAAAAATAACATCCCTTACCTTAAAAGAATAGTACTTCTGGCTGGAATATCAGATATAACGCTGAAAGGAACTTGCACCGTATAGCAACACTCAAAGTATCAAAATACTCACAAAAATACGCTCGATAATATAGAGAGAGAAAACTTCAGTTTCGGCTGTGATTTTCAATTCTAACCTAAGCACCCTATTTATAGGAAAATACTTAGAACACCAAAGCAGAAAATTTAATAAAATATTAATATATTAAAAAAATTCACGCCCACCTTAGAAAATCTGAACTCAGCTCATTTGCAATACTAGTGGGGCCCACCAACATAATAAAAACGTTTTTCTTAAATAAATATTTAAAACTCCAGAAATCAATTATTCTGGAACTTCAATAATTATAAATAGCTCTTTTATCAGAAAAATTCAAATCTTATGTCAATTCCATAGGAAATTTAATTCTCTACAACTTTGTAACTTTATGTTTTTCTAAATTCTAAACAAAAATTGACTAAAATCCACATACGGACGATTTTGAAGGCTATAATCAAATTTTAGTCAAAAATGGGGCCCACCAACATGTTTAACATGTTTTTAGCATTTATTGTAACAAAAATACTCTTACTCCTCATTTATTCATATATCACACATTCATTGTAAAAATATCACCATTATTATATTAATGAAATATAATAATATATTTAAATGAATTATTTTATCAGAAAAGATAAAATATCAATTTTCAACAATTGTCACTTTTCTAAAAATTCCTCCATTTCACTACTACAAAACAGTAAATAGACAACGCGAAAAAATATATTGTGGTTTCAGTTAGAAAAATGTCGTGGTTAAAGGTGACATCTATTTAACACCCTTGCACAACGTTTTTAAAACGTTGTTGTTAAGCAGAATACACAACGTTTTTTAGGAAAAAACGTTGTAAATTTGTTTTTTAAAAATTAACAGATGCTTAAAAACGTTATAAAAGGTATGATTCCATAACGTTTTTTGGATAAAAATATTGTTATTTAGTATATCAGACAACGTTTAGGCACATTTACAAAACGTTTTTAAAATGCTGTAGAATAAAAAAAAGAAAAAAAAGGTTGTGGTTCACCTACATTACCAATGCACCTGCAATATGCTAATGCCATGAAATTTATATCTGCTCCGTATATTAAGAACAATGAATACCATGAAGTATATTTACATACTAGAGTAGTGCTCATATTGACAATGTCCAAAACTACATAGTATTCAGGTATTCAGCCTGTAATACATTGGACCTCAAGGTACCTAGCTGAGTAATACGTTCTGCATGTCAGTAAGCCTTTTTTTCAATAATTTCACAATACATCAAAATTCACTGCAGTAGTCAGAAGATAACATGAGCCTATACATCCAACTGCCCAAGAAATTCTCACACAATCCTGTGCTCTATATATATATATTCAGCACCTGCAAGAGTTTTGAGTAAAAAACTGTTACCTACTAAGAAAAAAGACAGAAACTGACTGAAATGCTTAAAGTTTCAATCTTTATTCAATAATCCTTGAAATTTTGAATCAAATGATAAGCTTGTGAGTGTGAAAAGAATAAACCACAATGAACAAGGAAAACAAACCAGAAGACCCAATTTATGCTCCAACTTCTAAACCAGTATAAAACTATAGACTTGAATAAACTATAGACTTAATATTCATAAACAAGATCAAACGTTAACTACTTGATTTATTAAAAGGGAAATACAAATTACAAGAAACATGCAATTAGTGATGATACCTTACATAGAAGATATGATATCCATGTCAACACTGAACCAGTGGTCTCATGGCCAACAACTAACATTGACAAAAGGTCATCTCATAACTACACACTTGAGACCTAAAACCCTCAGAGTCATCGTCAAAGTTAAGTTAGGTAGCATAGAAAAATATAAGTGACATACCACACTTTATCCGGTTAAAAAAGAAGCTAACAAGCTATTCTCAATCCGTTGTTTGAAAATGTATGCCCAAATTAAATACAAATTAATAACCAATCACTTCAACAGTAATAAATTATTAATATGCACACATACCAAAGTTATAAAGTGTATTCATGCTTCAGTATATTCTGACAGTATTCTAAGTTTGTATTCATTTTAGCGACAAAAACAAAAATGGGATAGCTGTCCAAGTGCCCCATACACAAAGGAGCCACAAAGTTCTCTGCATCTGCATGTCATGTCATAACAACAAGATAAAATTTCACACTATGCAGTTATTACCTTCTTCCTATAATATGATACATACAAAAGTGGCATCAGAAGGCTCAGGAGCTTAAAGGGAGCTATATCTGTTAGCTAGGGAAAGAGTAATCATGAATTTTTGCAAACTAAGACAAGATAATTACATTCTTTTAATTCTATGTCGACGTAAAAATAGCTATAAATCTATGATTAGTAAGAAAACACAAGATTCTCCTACACCTCCTAATTTAAATAACCACACAGTAGCTTTAGTAGTTGGTGTATACTCGTGTAATGATGAATAATGTAAACCAGAATATCACCCCTTCAAGAAAAGTAGTACAAAGTACAAACTTCTATAATTGATACAGTTCTCGAAGTGTCGAAAAATGTCACCAAGCATCCTACAAATGTCTAATCTCAAAGAACTAACAAACATCTTTTTTTATCTTAAATGGTATGAGAAATTCAAGCTAAATAAGTTACTAACTATAAGCAGGTAGAAGAAAATAAAAAATTGTATACCTCCTCTCTGCTAGCGAGCAAGAAGCGAAGGATGCTTGGATCTGCTTCATTCACATACTCCTCCTCGTTAATCATTTCACCCTCGGTTTCCACAATCTCCTTGCACTTTTTAATTAGTTCTTCAACAGTTCTTCTGATAACTATAACTGCTTGTGCAGCTTTCACTACTCTTGGGATAATCTTACATAACACTTCAATCTACGACAAGAATAAAAGAAGACAAATATTAACATCAAACAAAGTAAAGCAGAAAATGAAATCAAGTAAAAGAGTAAAAGTATGAACCAACCTTCCAATATGGTAATATGTCAGTTGATCGGGCCTCTGCTTCTTTTAATGCAGTGTAAACTACTTCAATAACAGGACTATCAGCACTAAGCGAATCAAAATTGTAGTTGAAAATAGATAGACCAATAACATCCAGAATTAATTGAGAAAATTGTTCCTCCATTTTAACAGCAGAGCCATTTAGTGCGTATGTTTCAAGCTTTTCCACCAATCTCTCACCACATTTGCAAAACACTCGATCAACCATCACTGATAAGTACTTCTTGTGAAATGATGGAACCACAGCCCTGCGCCTTGCCTATAACAAATTAGACTTTAAGTCAAAAAATTGTGGGATTTAAGTCATAAGAACCATAATGGGCTTCAGGCATCACGCACGGAATGCTTCTAGGTAGAGATGTAAAATGAGGCACTAGAACAATGGCTTAAGAGTACAATGTAAAAAGAATAAACTACAATGAACAAGGAATACAAACCAGAAGACCCAATTTATGCTCCAACATCTAAACCAGTATAAAATATCACTACAGTGTATAAGAATCATAAACTATAAACAATGGATAATGCATTGTCAAAATAAGAAATTAAGCTCGAGATCAGCTGAAAAGAATTACTTTTAAAATGTAATCAGTCTGAAGAGTTTCCTTTTGTCCTTCAACAGAAATTGCCTGAAAATGTTAGCAGAGTTAAAGCATCTTTAGACTTGAGCTTCCCAACAACATTTCCTGACCAGAAGAAGTCCCTTCAATAGAACTCCCTTCAGGATATCTGTAAGGAAACAAAGGCTACATAGCAGTAATTAATACTAGATTTGAATTATTTAAAGGACGGCAGATTCTATCCATCGTGAGACAATCTCATAACTCCAGAAGTTTGGACAGGAAGAACAGTAGAGATGATAATACCTTCATGTAAGTATTTTAGTGCCTTAGGTAGGTATTCTCCATTAAGTCTAGTGTCAACACACTGCTTTACCTTGTCCTTGCTGAGTTTTGGAGTTGCCTATTCAGTCACAATTAAATAACAAGCTTTAGATGGAATATACCAAAAAATAAACAAGTCCAATAAATAAAGAAAACAAGCACTCTCCTAAAGGATCACCTGATGTGATTCTTATTGCCAGAGGAAATTTTATATTGTGCAGATTCGGTTTCTCATTGTGATTCCTTCTAATATGATTACTTTGTTTCAAGATGCTTGGGATGCATTTATCTCCTAAGATGTCATCATAATTCCCTAATATTCTTTAACAGATAACATAAAATCCCAAGTAAATTAGATTATGCTATTCTCAATAATTGATTATCCAAATTTATACAGCAGAAAGGAACATAACTTACTAATTATAGAGAGAGAGAGAGAGAGAAGGAAATAGAACATAACTTACAAATTCTCAACACCCTTTTGCTATCCCTAAACTATCAGTAACAGCCCTCGAACTTCTGCATAGCTGCTTGCATGGTTAAAATATGCTGATAATTTCTAGTATGATTTTCTAGAGAGCAATCGTAAAATTGTTACAAGCTGTTAATGGCACTCAACTAGCCATTTTTCACATTAACATAGAGCATTTTAAATGATAACTATACTTATAAAAAAATACATATAACTATACAATCACCCATAGCCCAAGCGAAGTCAATACTCATAATACTTTTGCAGCACTAAAATCGCAGCCCGAACACAAAGGTTTCCACTACCCGAACCCTTAATTGTCTCCAGCTCCGGCGGTGGTTTTGTCCTCTTCATCGGCGGTGTCCTTGTCAGAAACTTCTCTCGATCGGTTGGTTTGTATGATAGAGACGGTTGCAGAGCAGGTGGTCTGGCTGAATCGGTGCTGAACGTGCCGGAAGAGGGTCAGGCTGATGGGTTTCACGTGCAGGTTTCAGGTACCCGGAACAACACGACCGCGCCTTTGATTTCAAGGCGACAGGGAGAAAGGCAATCGTGAGGGAGAATCCTCTAGTTAAGGTTGAGAAATTTCAGATCTGGCCTGGAGACTGAGAGCCCTAACATAAGTGATACTTATTATTTAAGTTTAAAGCTTCGTGTTTATAACGTTTTTGCATATATATCTATAATGTTTTTTTTAAAAACGTTGTAAAAAAAATACCACAACGTTTTTATAAAAAACGTTGTAGTTTAAGTGTTGTCAATTTATTGTTTTGTAGTAGTGTTTATATCCATATAAATAAATATTTTCCTTATCATATAAATCAATAATTAATTATTCACAAATAATATTACAGAATCACAATAATGACAACCAGGTCGTTCCCAGGAAAGAGGAGGCTTTTTGATAAGGATTTTTCCTTACTAGCGTGCAATTAGATGACCTAACCCCTTTCCTCGACAGAACTTTCTAGACATTGCAAAAAATGTTATCTAATAATATTATTCAAATAATATGATTTATTGATCTGATAATGAGAAATATTGTGCAGTGACAATTATTGAACAACAATAATATAGAATATCATCATAGCAATTATTGAATCAATAAAATAAAATATAGAACAGTAATTACTGTAACAATTATTGAGTAGTGCATTCTTACGTAAGAATTAATAATTGGTGTAATACCGCGTGCTACTGTGAAATACCGTGTATTACTGTTTTTTAACCACTGAGTATTCCAACAGTGTTAACGGTAACAACTACGTTGTTATTTATAAAAAACTTATATTTGTCATTTTCTTCATTAAATTGCTTTCTGTTATGGGGCCTACACAAGCCTGTGCCGTCGTACGAATATTCCCAACAATAAGAATATTCCACGACCAAACGAATATTCCCCGATAACAATGAATATTTTATAACCACTTGCTTATTTAAGATATTTGCGCATTTTACCCATAACTAACCACATTAATCAAATCAACCCTTACTATTTCAAAATAATAAATAGAGAAAATTTAATTTCATTTATAATAAGTTGGGGTCTTACAACGTCCCCTCCTTATGAAATTTCATCCTCGAAATTGACGTACGTACCTGGGGTTTCAAAAAGGTGAGGATACCTCACTTTCATTTCCGTTTCCAACTCCCAGGTCATTTCCTCAATAGCATGGTTCCTCCACAAAACTTTGACTTGTGGTATGACCTTTGGTCTTAGGACATGCTCCTTCCTATCCAAAATCTCGACAGGTACCTCCTCGTATGTTAAATCTTCAGCTATTTCGTCTGATTCAAACTCAATAATGTGGTTCGTGTCTTTCACATATTTACGAAGCATATAGATGTAAAAAATATTATGAACACAAGACATGTTTGGAGGTAACGCGAATCTATAGGCCACATTTTCTACTAGGTCAAGAATCTAAAATGGACCAATAAATCGTGGATTGAGCTTTCCTCTTTTCCTAGATCTTGTAACTCTCTTCCATGGAGAACACACGCAACAATACATGATCCCCAATACTAAATTCTACGCCCTTTCAATAAAGATCCGCATAACCCTTTTATCAATCATGTGCCATTTGTATACGTTGTAGAATCATTTGGATTTTTTTTGTAGTCATACGTACCAACTCTGGTCCCAACAATGTTGCTTCACCCACCTCATCCCAACATACTGGAGAGCGACACTTTCGTCCATACAATGCTCTGAATGGAGCCACACCTATACTTGCCTGATAACTGTTGTTGTAGGAGAATTCCACCAATGGTAAATACTTATCCCAACTCCCTTTGAAGTCTAGGACATAGAGTCTTAATAGATCTTCAAGAGTTTGAATAGTCCTCTGATTGTCTGTCCGTTTGAGTATGGTATGCTGAACTGAATCGTAAATACGTGCTCAAATCTTTCTACAAGCTAACCCAAAATCGTGAAGTGAATCTTGAGTCACGATCCGAAACTATGGATACTGGCATGCCATACAATCTCATAATCTCATTTACGTACATACGAGCAGGTCGTTCAAGGGAATAAATCTCTCGTATCGGCAAGAAATGAGCAGACTTAGTTAATCTATCAACAATAACCCAAATAGCATCTATGCCTTGAAAAACCGTGGGAAAACCTATAACGAAATCCATGGTAATGTGTTCCCACTTCCATTTCCTTATCTCTAGTGGTTGCAATGGACCCTTTGCTACTTGATGCTCCGTCTTTACTCGTTGACAAGTTAAACACCTCGAGATAAATTTCGAGATCTCTCTCTTCATATTGTTCCACCAAAATGTATGTTGAAGATCACGATACATTTTGGTATTTCTAGGATGGATTGCAAATGGTGTATTATGTGCCTCCATCATGATCTTGTACTTCAAATCAGAGTCGTTAGGAACACAAAGTATGGAGTTAACTCGAAGTATTCCTCATTCATCAATTCTTTCTTCTAGGATAACACCTTCTTGAACTTTCTTCTTCATACGCATCAGCTCCAGGTCTGTGGCTTGAGCAACTTTAACTTTATCGATTAAAGTTGGTTCTATGTGTATACTTGACATCATCGCATAGGTTCCCCGAGTCTTGAATTCTATCTTCATCTTTTGTAAATCACACAAAATAGGCCTTTGTGTTGACAGCATCACACTCATCCCCGTATATGATCTTCTACTCAACGCATCAGCTACCACGTTCGCTTTCCCAGGATGGTATTGAATGGTATGGTCTTAATCTTTCAGCAGCTCGAGCCAACATCGTTGTCGCATGTTGAGTTCCTTTTGGGTGAAGAAATATGTGACGCCCCCAAAACAGGTATACATCACCCATCTTCAGTCGCCAAATACATGGTACAAAATATAAATACAAATTTAATTATACAAATGTCGTGTAATATACGACAAAACATATGCTATGAGTTTTAATACAAATATTTTCATCTAGACAATATCCACACTCAATGGAGTCCTCATTATATTTATTATCACACTATTTAACAGAATAGTGAGGACTGCTAATGCTATCATCTGGACCGTCACTCCGTTCCCCGACTCGTCCCAGCTATATTCTCATTTCCTAAAGAGAACAGTGAAACAAAGGGTGAGCTCAACTAGCCCAGTAAGAAATATTATGACTAAGATAGTGCAGAATAAATTATCATTAGTCTTCAACAATGTTAAACTGATAAAATACAATAGACATCAAGTTTAACTGCAGCGGAATAAGCAATCCATTAGAAGAGTAAAGTAGAGCATGATATCTACTATCTTCTATGATTTAAAATGTTTTCATCAATTTTTTTCACTGAGACTCAGCTTAATAAATAAACCACATCATCGAATCATCCCTGCACTACGGGCCAAGGATATTCATTAAATCATCAATGGTCATGACTATACCGAATAATCCATGGTCATATTCATACCAAAAATTGTTCATCAATGAACTACAGGCCATTGAGGATTTTTACCACATCATTTACAACATTACAGGTCATGATTATACTGAATGATCACTGGTCATAATCATACCAAGTCCATCTATGCACGTAAGCCAAAGATGACTTTCATCACAATACAAGCACGAGGATGATGACAATGATATAAGCATAAATCAAACGAAAACAAGGATAAATATTATAGACTTTAAATTTATCCAAATATTATCAATCAATTAATAAAAACATCATCTAATATTATTAATATTATAATAATATTTTAATAACTTCTTAAACTTATAAACAATTTATTTCAATTGTTTACACTTTACCAAATAATGCATTTTAATCATTCAAAAATGTCATACTCATAAGATTTTATCACCAATGATCAAATCCCTCATCAAAAATCTGCATATACCCTATATAGGATTCCCAAGCGATAAAATCCTATTTTCCAATTTTGTTACTTCACATAACATATTTAATTCATTTACTCATAACTAGTTCATTTTTATGAAAAATACCAAATCAGTCCCAAAAATATTTCTTTTCTGGAATTTAGCAGAATATAGTCCCATATTGAACATATATTTTTCTCAGAATTTTTAAAATTCATTTACTATTTTTCATATGGCCAAAAATACCGAATATTTAGACATTTATCATAAATTATACTTTTGTCCAAAAATTCCGAAATTTACAGGGTATACTCCTGTTATATACATGTACTCCCAATAAAAATTTTACAAATTTTGTAGTTAACCACAAGGAGTTATAAGGGTTTACTTTTAAAATAGTATTTTCCCATAAAATTCATAACTCTTAATCTATACATCCAAAAATCGCCATCTTTGGACACAATATAGAAAACTCATCAAATTATCATTTAAAATTTTCCCAGAATATTTGAGGGTCAGAAAAATTACGTAACTGCAAATGGATTTTTCACCCGCCATGCGGTAATCCACGTAGACAGATTATTTCTACAATTTAATAAGGAATGAATACAAAGGATCATTCACCATGCATGCGGTAATCCACATAGACAGTTTATTCCAACAAAATAATAAAGAATGGAATAACAGAAGAATTCACCATGTATGCGATAGACCGCACAAACAGGTTATTCCCAACAGAATAATAAAGAATGGAACCAGGTCATGCGTAATCCGCACAGACAGGATATTCCAGCAGAATAATAAAGAATGGAATAACAACAGAATTCACCAGGCGTGCGATAGACCGCACAGACAGGTTATTCCAACAGAATAATAAAGAATAGAACTAGGTCATGTGTAATCCGCACAGACAGGATATTCCAACAGAATAATAAAGATCGGAACCAGGTCATGCGTAATCCGTACAGACAGGATATTCCAACAGAATAATAAAGAATGGAATAATAGAAGAATTTCACCATGTATGCAGTACTTCGCATAGATATGTTATTCCAACATAATAATAAGGAATAGAATAACAGTAGCTCTCTTCATGAATACGAAAGAAATAATACCCCTTACCTTAGAAAGAAACTGGATACTAGAGTAGAGAGGTAGCAAACTTTTCTTTTTCTTTCTCTCTATAATTTCTCTTTATAATAATTGCTCTAAAGCTTTTGTGAATTGGTGAGAAATGAAGGAAGAATAAGCTTCTATTTATAGAAAAATATAGTTTCGATAATTGCACGTTTTGGGGCTCGAAATATTATAATACAATACTTCCAACTTTTCTTTCATTTTTACTTTAGTCCTGTGAGTATTATCCAACTTGCACCACCTCCCCTAATAGTAAATAATGTGAATCAATAGTTCAATCATATGAATCAATAGTTATAATCATGTGAAAATACTAATTACAGTATAGTACCTTCATCTATACCTCCGTTTTTAACTTAGTCATGCAAGTATTATCAATCTTGCACCAACTCCCCTAATAGTACAAGAATGTGATTCAATAGTACACACATGTGAACAAATAGTTATATAAGCATGTGAATTAGTAGCAATTAATTGTTCATTTATTTGATTAATTACCCGATTTATCAATATAAACCCAGACATCAATTATCATTGGAATAAATGTCGATTTTCACTAACACTAAAAATTCCAACACAATGGAACTATCAATTTTATCTTTAATCAACACAATCTTATTCATCATTAATATTATCATTCACAATATTTAACAACCAGGTCATTTTCAGGAAAGAGAGGGCTTTTCGACAAGGATTTGTCTTTATTGGCGCGCAATTAGGTGACCAAACCTCTCATTGACAGAACTTCTAGACATTGTTAATATTACAAATAATAATATGAATAACTTTGTCGTCTCAATTATTGATTTAATAATATAACATATTATGCAGATGATACTGTGACAATAATTGAATCAATAATATGAGAGATATGATGCAATAATTACTGTAGCAATAATTGAGTATAATTGAGTGACTTCTTACGTAAGCATCAATAATCAATACCGTGTGTTACTATGCAACAATGCGTATTACTGTACTTTTACTACCGGGTAGTTCAATAGTTTTAACGGTAACACTTTCGCTGTTATTTTTATAAAATGATAATTCTGTCATTTTCTAACTACGACAATACTTCTGTTGTGGGGTCCACCAATGATTGTGTCGTCGTACGGATATTCTCCGATAAAGAGAATATTCCCCGACCAATCGAATATTGTATAACCACTGGCTTACTTTGCAAAATTTGTAAATATTACCCACAACTATAACATTATATCAAATTCACATCATAATATTAAAACAAATATTTTGAGAATTTTAAATCTTTATTCATAAAATTTGGGGTCTCACAATCTCCCCTCTTTATGAAATTTTGTCCTCGAAATTTACATACGTACCTGGTATGCCGAAGAGATGAAGATACCTTGACTTCATTTCAGATTCTAACTCTTGAGGTATAACCTTTGAGTGTTGAATACAATCCTTCTTATCCAATATTTTAAAACGTATCTCCTCATACGTTAAATCTTCTGCTATCTTGTCTAGTTCTAATTTAATAATGTGGTTCAGGTCATCCACATATTTACATAACATCGATACGTGAAAAACGTTATGAACACACAACATATTTGGCGGTAAAACGAGTCTATAGGCCAAAGTTTCTACTCGATCAAGGATTTCAAATGGGCCAATAAATTCGAGGGTTGAGATTTCCTCTCTTCATCGATTCTTGCTTCTAGAATAATGCCCTCTTGAACCTTCTTCTTCACATTCATCAGATTCGAGTGTGTAGCTTGAGCGGCTTTAACTTTATCCATTAAAGTAGATTCTACTCATATATTCGTTATCTTCACGTGGGTCCCTAGAGTCTTTAATTCTATCTTCACATTTGTAAGTTATACGAAATGGGTTTTTGTGTTAACAACATCGAACTCGTAAACTCATACGATCTTCTACTCAACGCGTCAGCTACCACGTTCGCTCTTCTATGATGATATTGAATGGTATAGTCGTAATCTTCAACAGCTTGAGCCAACGTCTTTGGCGCATTATTCATTCATTTTGGTTGAAGAAATATTTAAGGGTTGAAGAAATAGGTTTTGTACTGGGGTCAATACACAATTCGATTTCACGCTTTAGGGGTAGGCTAAGAAGTCTTCAAGAATACGTCAGGAAAATTATTAACAATAGAAATATCATTCAAATCTGACATATTTTTATTTAAATCTGTGACATGGGCTAAGAAAGCTTGACATCTGTTTTTGAATAAACGGATAGCTTTATGAATTGATATGACAGTAATTGACTTTAATGGTTTGGTTGCTTGAATTCGTATAATAGGTTGGTTAGGAATATGAAAGCTAACAAACTTACGAAAATAATTGATTTTAGCATGATGAGTAGTTAACCAATCAATCCCTAAAATCACATCAAATCAAGTATTTTCAAAGAAATAAGATCGACAGGTAACGTGCGGTTACTGATTTGAATCAAACAAGATTTCTAAACAGTGGATGCAATGAAGGTTTCTCCCAACGGAGTTTCAACCAATAAGTCAAAGTCTAATTTCTCCGAAGTCAAATTTAAACGTTGAACGAAAGTAGGAGAAATAAAGGAATGGGTAGAACCGGTATCAAATAAAGCATAAACTTCGCTAGAGTTTATGATTAGCTTACTCGTGATCACCTCGTTCGGATTCCTCACTTTTTGGGAGGTTATGACAAATGCTCTCCCTTGAACTACCGGTTTTGTCTTGTCTGGGACACCCTTTAATGCCTCCTTCCCCGCTGGACTTGACTTTGGTGCACGACAAAATCAGTCTAGGTGACCTTCTTTTCCATAATTATAGCACGCCTTGGACTGCATCGTGCAGTTTGGACTTATGTGTCCTTCCCCTCCACATTTGTAACATACGACCAACGGTCGTTCTCCATCCTTAACAGCGGGTTCTGGTGCTGGCATCTTTCAATCATTGTTGAATCTCCTCTTCTTGAAATGTCCACTCTTATTGTCTTGGCCTTGATTACCACTGAAGTGGTTACCATTCTTGGCATGATAATTTCCTCCACGATGGTTATCATTGTTTCGATGGTCATTGCCACCGGTATGATTATTATCGTGTTGTTGGTCGTTGCCTTTTGGTTGTGCTGACTCATTATCGTGCTCTAATAACTGAGCCCTATTTACAATATCTGAATATAAACAAAGTTTGTGAGAAATGAGGTATTGACGTATATTGGGTTTCAAACCTCTTAGAAATATTCGTGTCATTCGCTCCACATTATCGACCAAATGGGATGCAAACCGTGATAACTCCACAAATTTAGCCTCGTATTACGACACGGTTATATTGTTTTGCTCCAACTTGATAAACTCCACCTCCTTCCTGTGATAAATACTTTCGGGAAAGTACTTTTCGTTGAACAGCTCTTGGAACTTCTCGCAAGATATCTTAAGTGCATTAGGCTGGGTACGTTTTACAGATTCCCACCAGTAATCTGCCTCTTCACGCAACATAAAGGTGGCAAAGGAATCTTTTGCTCCTCGGAGCATCCCAAGACATCAAATATCTTGGTGATTTGCTTTAACCACATCTCCGCCTTAAGTGGTTCTGGCTTTCCCAAAAACTCCGGTGGTCCCAGCTCCTTGAACTGCTTAGCAGTGACCAACCGTGGGTTGCCATTATTTCCACCTGTATTTTGAACAGAAGTCTCTCTCGCCTGATGTTGCATGAATTGCATAAAGCCTCTGAACATCCCATCGTTCATCATCTAATCAGTGTTGTTATTTGCCTGAGGATTATTGTCTTCTTGTTGCATATTATCATGGGTATTGATCGTTGGTGACTCAACGGTCTCATGTGCTTCATTGCTGATCTCAAATTTTCAGATGCCATTTTTAAACACTGTCACAAAATAAGGGTTAATTAACATATCACATATTATCCCTATACTTTGACCGACCAATTAAATACAAAATAAACTTAGGTACGTCATACTAGCGAAGGAATTTCTCGTCTCTCCCCTCTTAGTTCTTGTCTCACATCTCAGTCAGGGATCATATCCCTAGGCTTTGATACCAACTGTGACACACCCAAAATAGGTATACATCACCCATCTTTAGTCGCCAAATATATGGTACAAAATACAAATACAAACTTTATTATACAAACGTCGTGTAATATACGACAAAACATATGGTATGAGTTTTAATAAAAATATTATCATTTAGACAATATCCACACTCAATGGAGTCCTCATTACATTTATTATCACATTATTTAACAGAATGGTGATGACTACTAATGCTATCATCTGGACCGTCACTCCGTTCCTCGACTTGTCCCAACTATATTCTAATTTCCTGAAGAAAACAGTGAAACAAAGGGTGAGCTCAACTAGCCCAGTAAGAAATATTATGACTAAGATAATGCAGAATAAATTATCATTAGTCTTCAACAATGTTAAACTGATAAAATACAATAGACATCAAGTTTAACTGCAGCGGAATAAGCAATCCATTAGAAGAGTCAAGTAGAACATAATATCTACTATCTTCTATGATTTAAAATGTTTTCATCAATTTTTATCGTTGAGACTTAGCTTAATAAATAAACCACATCATCGAATCAACCATGTACTACGGGCCAATGATATTAATTAAATCATCAAAGGTCATGACTATACCGAATAATCCCTGGTCATAATCATACCAAAAATTGTCCATCAATGCATTACAGGCCATTGAGGATTTTTACCACATCATTTACACATTACAGGTCATGATTATACTGAATGATCCCTGGTCATAATCATACCAAGTCCATCTATGCACGTAAGCCAAAGATGACTTTCATCACAATACAAGCACGAGGATGATGACAATGATATAAGCATAAATCAAACGAAAACAAGGATAAATATTATAGACTTTAAATTTATCCAAATATTATCAATCAATAAATAAAATCATCATCAAATATTATTAAAATTATAATAATATTTTAATCACTTCTTAAACTTATAAACAATTTATTTCAATTGTATGAACTTTACCAAATAATGCATTTTAATCATTCAAAAATGTCATACTCATAAGATTTTATCACTAATGATCAAATCTCTCATCAAAAATCTGCATATATCCTATATAGGATTCTCAAGCCATAAAATCCTATTTTCCAATTTTGTTACTTCACATAACATATTTAATTTATTTACACATAACTAGTTCATTTTCATGAAAAATACCAAATCAGTCCCAAAAATATTTCTTTTCTGGGATTTAGCAGAATATAGTCCCATATTAAACATATATTTTTCTTGGAATTTATAAAATTCATTTACTATTTTTCATATGGCCAAAACTACTGAATATTTAGACATTTATCATAAATTGTACTTTTGTCCAAAAATTCCGAAATTTACAGGGTATACTCCTGTTATATAAATGTACTCCCAATAAAAATTTCACCAATTTTGGAATTAACCACAAGGAGTTATAAGGGTTTACTTTTAAAATAGTCTTTTCCCATAAAATTCATAACTCTTAATCTATACATCCAAAAATCGCCATCTTTGGACACAATATAGAAAACTAATCAAATTATCATTTAAAATTTTCCCAGAATTTTTGAGGGTCAGAAAAATTACGAAACTGCAAATGGATTTTTCACCCGCCATGCGGTAATCCACGTAGACAGATCATTTCTACAATTAAATAAGGAATGAATACAAAGAATCATTCACCATGCATGCGGTAATCCACATAGACAAGTTATTCCAACAAAATAATAAAGAATGGAATAACAGAAGAATTCACCATGTATGCGATAGACCGCACAGACAGGTTATTCCCAACAGAATAATAAAGAATGGAACCAGGTCATACGTAATCCGCACAGACAGGATATTCCAGTAGAATAATAAATGGAATAACAACAGAACTCACCAGGCGTGCGATAGACCGCACAGATAGGTTATTCTAACAGAATAATAAAGAATGGAACTAGGTCATACATAATCCGCACATATAGGATATTCAAATAGAATAATAAAGAACGGAACCTGGTAATGCGTAATCCGCACATACAGGATATTCCAACAGAATAATAAAGAATGGAATAATAGAAAAATTTCACCATGTATGCAGTACTTCGCATAGACATGTTATTCCAACATAATAATAAGAAATAGAATAACAATAGCTCTCTTCATGAATACGAAAGAAATAATACCCCTTACCTTAGAAAGAAACTGGATACTAGAGTAGAGAGGTAGCAAACTTCTCTTTTTCTTTCTCTCTATAATTTTTCTTTATAATAATTGCTCTAAAGCTTTTGTGAATTGGTGAGAAATGAAGGAAGAATGAGCTTCTATTTATAGAAAAATATAGTTTCGATAATTGCACGTTTTGGGGCTCGAAATATTACAGTACAATACCTCCAACTTTTCTTTCATTTTTACTTTAGTCCTGCAAGTATTATAAAACTTGCACCTCCTCCCCTAATAGTAAATAATGTGAATCAATAGTTCAATCATATGAATCAATAGTTATAATCATGTGAAAATACGAATTAAAATATAGTACCTTCATCTATACCTCCGTTTTTTACTTAGTCATGCAAGTATTATCAATCTTGCACCAACTCCCCTAATAGTACAAGAATGTGATTCAATAGTACACACATGTGAACAAATAGTTATATAAGGATGTGAATTAGTAGCAATTAATTGCTCATTTATCTGATTAATTACCCGATTTATCAATATAACCACTAAACATCAATTATCATCGGAATAAATGTCGATTTTCACTAACACTAAAAATTCCAACACAATGGAACTATCAATTTTATCTTTAATCAACACAATCTTATTCATCATTAATATTATAATTCACAATATTTAACAATCAGGTCGTTCCCAGGAAAGAGGGGGCTTTCCGATAAGGATTTCTCCTTATTGGCGCACAATTAGGTGACCAAACCACTCCTTGACAGAACTTCTAAACATTATTAATATTGCAAATAATAATATGAATAACTTTGTCGTCTCAACTATTGAATTAATAATATAACATATTATGTAGATGATAATGTGACAATAATCGAATCAATAATATGATAGATATGATGCATCAATTACTGTAGCAATAATTGAGTATAACTGAGTGACTTCTTACGTAAGCATCAATAATTAATACTGTGTGCTACTATGCAACCATGCGTATTACTGTACTTTTACTACCGGTAGTTCAACAGTTTTAACGGTAACACTTTCATTGTTATTTTTATAAAAAGATAATTCTGTCGTTTTCTAACTACGACAATACTTCCGTTGTGGGGTCCACCAATGATTGTGCCGTCGTACGAATATTCCCCAACAAAAAAAATATTCCTCGACCAATCGAATATTATATAACCACTTGCTTACTTTGCAACATTTGTAAATAATACTAACAACTATAACATTATATCAAATCCACACCATAATATTAAAAAAAATATTTCGAGAAATTTAAATCATAAAATTTGGGGTCTCACAAAATATTTGAGGCTTTTATGATCTGAATATATCTCCACTTTCTCCCCATATAGATAGTGCCTCCAGATCTTTAGCGCGAAAACAATTGCTGCCAACTCTAGATAATGAGTAGGATAATTCCTCTTATATTCTTTAAGTTGCCGTGAGGCGTAGGCTATGACCTTCCAATGTTGCATGAGAACACATCCTAACCCTTTGCCTGAAGCATCATTGTAGTTGATAAATCCCTCCGAACTAGATGATATTGTTAGAACAGGTGCCAAAATAAGTCTCCTCTTAAGCTCTTGAAAACTCTTCTCTCATTCCTCGCTCCATACGAATTTTGTATCTTTTCGAGTTAGTTGAGTTAACGGAGTAGCAATTCGAGGAAACACTTCCACGAATCTCCGATAATAACCAGCTAAGCCCAGAAAGCTACGGATTTCGGTTACTGTCTTAGGTTGCTCCCAACTTTGTATTGCTTCAATCTTCGCCAAGTCAATAGATACTCTATGTTTTGACACCACGTGCCCAAGGAATGTTACTTCCTCAAGCCAGAAGTTGTATTTCTTCAGCTTAGCATATAGCTTATTTTCATAAAGCCTTTGAAGTACCAGCTTTAAATGGTGCTCATGATCTTCACGACTTTTAGAATATATGAGGATGTCATCAATAAAGACAACAACGAACTGATCCAAATATTCCTTGAATACTCAGTTCATCATATCCATGAAAGTCGTAGGAGCATTAGTCAATCCAAAAGACATGACCAGGAATTCATAATGCCCGTACCGACTTCTGAAGGTAGTCTTCAGAATATTATCAGTTCTAATCTTCAACTGATGATATCCAGAATGAAGATCGATCTTTGAAAAGAATTATGCTTCTTGCAATTGCTCAAATAGGTCATCAATACGAGGTAGCAAAATCCTATTCTTGATGGTGACATGGTTGAATTCCCGGTAGTCAATACAAAGTCATATATTCCCGTCTTTCTTCTTTACGAATAAAACAGGAGTACCCCAAGGAGATGCACTAGGACGAATGAAACCGATGTCCAATAACTCATGTAGTTGGACCTTTAACTCGTGAAGTTCAATAGGAGCCATTCGATATGGGGTTTTAGAAATGGATTTGTACCATGTTCAAGGTTAATAACAAATTCAACTTCACATTCTGGGGGTAGACCGGGAAGTTCTTCAGGAAATACGTCAGGAAATTCACTAACAACAGAAATATTATTCAAATCTGACGTATTTTTGTTCACGTCCATAATATGGGCTAAGAAAGCTTGACATCCGTTTTTTATTAAACGGATGGCTTTATGGCTTGATATGACAGTGATTGACTTTAGTGGTTTGTTTGCTTGAATTCGTATAACAGGTTGGTTAGGAATATGAAAACTAACAACTTTACAAAAATAATCAATTTTAGCATGATGAGTGGTTAACCAATCAATCCCAAAAATCACATGAAATGCAAGTATCTTTAAAGAGATAAGATCAACAGGTAATGTAATGGTGACAACTTTGATCAAACAAGATTTATAAACAGTGGATGTAATTAAAGTTTCTCCTAACGGAGTCTACATAGATAAGTCAAAGTCTAATTTCTTCGGAATCAAGTTTAAACGTTGAGCACAAGCACGAGAGATAAATGATGGGTAGAACCGGTATCTAGTAAGGTATAAACTTCGCAAGAGTTTATGATTAGCTTACCCGCGATCACCTCGTTTTGGTTCCTCGCATTTTGGTCAGTCACGACAAACGCTCTTCCAGGAACCGCTGACTTTGACTTGTCTAGGACAGCCATTTGAGTCACCATCCCTGTTGGACTTGGTTTCGCTACAATACAATCTCGAGTGATATGACCTTCTTTTCCACAATTATAACATACCTTGAACTGTTGTGGGCAGTTTGGACTGATGTGTCCCTCTTTTCCACATTTATAACATACGACCGGTGGTTGTTCTCCTCCCTTAGAAATAGTTGATACTGGTGCTAATGTCTTCACATTGTCATTTTTGTACCTTCTCTTTTTAAAATCTCCCCCCGACTCGCTTCTTCTATTATCATGGCCACGATTACCACTAGAGTGGTTACTGCTTTTGTCTGTATTTTCCCCCCCGCTGGTTATTATTGCTCCGATGACTGCTGCCACCGGTATGACCCTAGTTATGGTCCCTCGGTTGAACGTACTCATTATCTCACTCTAATAATTGAGCCCTGTTGACAACATCTGAATATAGAGAAAATTTGTGAGAAATGAGGTATTGACGAATGTCGGGTTTCAAACCTCTTAGAAACATCTACGTCATACGTTCCTCATTCTCCACCTAATGAGGTGAAAACCTGGATAACTCTATAAACTTAGCCTCATACTGGGACACAGTCTTGTTGTTCTGTTCCAGTCTGATAAACTCTACCTCCTTCATATAACGGATACTTTCAGGAAATTACTTGTCATTGAACAGTTTCTGAAATGCTTCCCAAGACATATTGAGTGTGGAAGGCTGGGTACACTTCACAGATTCCCACCAGTAATCTGCCTCACCACGGAACATAAAGGTGGCGAATGGAAACTTCTGTTCTTCTGTGCATCCTAAGACATCGATTATCTTAGTAATTTGTTTGACCCATATTTCCGCTTTAATCGGATTCGGCTTTTCCCAAAATTCTGCTGGTTCCAACTCTTTGAACTACTTGGCTGTGACAAATCGCTCGTTGCTATCATTTCCATCTGTATTTTGTACACGAGTCTCTCTCGTCTGATTTAGTATGAACTGCAAAAAGTTTCTAAACATCACATCGTTCATCATCTATTCAGTGGTGTTATTTACAGGAGGAACATTGTCGTCCTGTTGTACGTTCTCATGGTTGGTGAGTAAAGGTGTCTCTACGGTCTCATTCACTCCATCGTTAATATTTTTAGCTGCCATTCTTAAATACTACCACAAAATAAAGGTTAATTAAAGAAATTAACATGCCACATAATAACCCTATATTCTGATCAACCAACAAATAAGCTTAGGCAGGACATACTAACGAAGGATTTACTCGTCTCTCTCCGCCAGAGACCATATCCCTAAGCTCTGATACCAACTGTGATGCCCCCAAAATAGGTATACATCACCCATTCTGAGTCATCAAAAATATGGTACAAAAATAACTATAACTTTATTAATACAGTTGTCGTGCAAAATACGACAACACATAAACTGTGAGTTTAAATACAAATATTGTCTTCTAGACAATATCCACACTCAAATAAGTCTTCATTACAATTACTGTTACACTATTTTATAAAATAGTGAGGACTACTATAACAACTGCCTTGGAACATCACTCCACAACCCGACTACTTCCCGCTATATTCTCGCTTCCTGAGAAGAAAAACAGAACAAAAAAGAAAATAGTGAGCTCAACTAGCCTAGTAAAGAATATTATGACTAAGATAATATAGAACAAATTATCGTCAGTCCTCAATAGGAAAAAATCTGATAGAATATAATAGACAACAAGTTTTAGATCATTATTCGCAGCGGAAATAGCAATTCATTAGAAGAGTTAAGTAGAGAATTAAATCTACTATCATCTAAGAATTTAAAAGTCCATCATCAATATTTTATCCATGTAACATCAATCAATATACATCTTGAATCAAATATTCATCTTTGCACTACAGGCCAAAGATATTCATCAGTTGGTCATGTTCATCTCAACACCTGTTCATCTTTGCACTATGGGCCAAAGATATTCATCAGGAAATCATTCATCTTTGCACTACAGGCCAAAGATATTCAATAATATCATCATTTAGGACTGAGGATGATAAAAATATTTTTAAAGAACCGAATTCAGTGAAATAAAAGGACAAAGATTAGGGATTCGTACTTTAGACAATCCAAGTTCAAAAATACTCCATAATAAACCATAGTGGAGTAAAATTCAAGAATGAAGATCAAAACATGGATACAATCAAAGCTAGTAATCATAATAAACAACTTGGACAAAGAAAATGAAATTTTAATTTTTTGTGAATAGTGTCGTATATGTGAATAGTAACCTCGACACAAAAAGACAAGAATTTCACAAGAAAAATCTTACCAATATTCCGGCATAATGATATTGAAAGAAATAATATCATTTATAAAAAAATAACATCCCTTACCTCAAAAGAATAGTACTTCTGGCTGGAATATTAGATATAACTCTGAAAGGAACTTGCACCGTATAGTAACACTCAAAGTATCAAAATACTCACAAAAATACACTCGATAATATAGAGTGAGAAAACTTCAGTTTCTGGTGTGATTTTCAATTCTAACCTAAGCACCCTATTTATAGGAAAATACTTAGAACATCAAAGCAGAAAATTTAATAAAATATTAATATATTAAAAAACATTTCACGCCCAACTTAGAAAATCTGAACTCAGCTCATTTGCAATACTAGTGGGGCCCACCAACATAATAAAAATGTTTTTCTTAAAAAAATATTTAAAACTCCAAAAATCAATTATTTCAGACCTTCAATAATTCATAATAAATAGCTCTTTTATCAGAAAATTTTGAATCTTATGTCCATTCCATAGGAAATTTAATTATCTACAACTTTGTAGCTTTAAGTTTTTCCAAATTCTAAACAAAAATTGATCGAAATCACACACGAACGATTTTGCAAGCTATAATCAAATTTCAGTCAAAAATGGGGCCCACCAACATGTTTAACATGTTTTTAGCATTTATTATAATAAAAATACTCTTCCTCGTCATTTATTCATATATCACACATTCATTGTAAAAATATCACCGTTATTATATTATTAAAATATAATAATATATTTAAATAAATTATTTTATCAAAAAAGATAAAATATCAATTTTCAACAATTATCACTTTTCTAAAAATTCCTCCATTTATATGCACATAAATAAATATTTTCCTTATCATATAAATCAATAATTAATTATTCACAAATAATATTACAGAATCACAATAATGATAAACAGGCCGTTCCCAGGAAAGAGGGGGCTTTCCGATAAGGATTTCTCCTTACTGGCGTGTAATTAGATGACCTAACCCCTTTGCTCGACAGAACTTTATAGACATTGCCAATAATACTATCTAATAATATTATTCAAATAATATGAATTATTGATCTGATAATGGGAAATATTGTGCAGTGACAATTATTGAACAACAATAATGTAAAATACAACATAGCAATTATTGAATCAATAAAATAAAATATGGAACAATAATTACTGTAACAATTATTGAGTAGTTCCTTCTTACGTAAGAATCAATAATTGGTGCAATACCATGTGCTACTGTGCAATACCGTGTATTATTGTTTTTTAACCACCGAGTATTCCAACAATGTTAACGGTAACAACTACGCATTATTTATAAAAAAAACTTATATTTGTCATTTTATTCATCCAATTGCTTTTCATTATGGGGCCCACACAAGGCTGCGCCGTCGTACGAATATTCCTCGACAATAAGAAATATTCCACGACCAAACGAATATTCCCCGACAATAATGAATATTTTATAACCACTTGCTTATTTAAGATATTTGCGCATTTTACCCATTAACCACATTAATCAAATCAACCCTTACTATTTCAAAATAATAAATAGAGGAAATTCAATTTCATTTATAATAAGTTGGCGTCTTACACAGACGCCTCCATCTTTGGGCATACTCTTTGAATAACTGATTAACTTGTTTCTTGACCTTGGTAATTTGATACCGATCTGGAGCCATTTGAGTTTTAAAGCTGTATTAACTGAGGAAAGCATGAGCTAACTCCTCCCAGTTGTGAATTTTGGGGTTATCCAATCTGGTGTACCATATTCTGGCTTCTCCAGTCATACTTTTCTAAAATACATGCATTCTGAGCTTTTCATCCTTGGCATAGGATCCGAGCTCTCCAATGAAAACTTTTAAGTGGGTGTAAGGATCTCCCAATCCATCATATTCCTCAAAATTGGGAGTCTTGAACTTCTACGGATAATGAACCCCAGGGAAGATGCAAAGGTCTGAATATGAAACACCTTAGTGTGTTCCAATCCTTTTGATGGACCGAATGGTCTCTTCCATTTGTAGAACCTTCTTCTAAATATAACCGGTGTCTTGATCTTCTTTAAGATGAGTGATTTCAGGGGTTTTGTTGGTCTTCACAATCTGAGACTCAGGTGCTGGAACTTCTCTGTCTGTTTTAGTCTAGGAAACGTGAAAATGTTACATGCTATGTAATGTGTCCATTTTTTAGGAGTGTTATCCTGCAAAATGGATGTCAGCTATTTTGATGACATAATAGAATGACAAGTTTTGATATGAAAAGAAATGCATGTTCACGTACTCCTTTATATTTTCCATTACATTTAGATTGACATTGAAATTAAATTACAAGTAATTAAAATTATAGGTAATTGAAAATGAGAAGGTATGAAGAGACTTCCCTCCGCATTTGGTTTATCAGAGGCTGACCTATCTTAGGCTACTCACGCGAATTTTTGGCATAAAGGTCCCCAGATCATCACAATTTACTTGATGGGAGTTAATCTGATCTTTCAACTAGAGCGAATCTGGGTGGTGCCTTTCTTGAGCCTCGTGGAATTAGTCTCCCGATGAATCCAGTAATCAAACATCGACGGGATGCCCTCTTGGTGGAGGGACCACACAACATACTTTCATATACATCGCATCTCACCGTATGGAAATGATGACATGTGCGAAGCACTAATATCACAGGAAGATATGGTGTGAAGCACTAAGAGCAGTAAATAAAGCACTAGTATACATTCATTCAATGTAAATGCAGTATTCACAAGTAAGCAGATACAAGTTTTGTTTTGAAAATCTTTTAATAGTGGCTTAAGCCCTCTTACTGATGTCCCCAGCAGAGTCGCCAGCTGTCGACGTTGGAATTTCTATTTGTCCCTTTCTGTTGTTGTCTTTTGGTGTTCTCATTTTAGGTGAGATTTGTTTGAAAAAACAAGTTTAAAAAGGTCTGACATGTGTATGTCGACAATTTGAATATAAGAGTCACCAGTTGGTTATTTTTAAATGGTTTCACCCACTCAACCGAGAAAAGGTTTGTACAAAGACCTAGTGGTGTGACACTGTTTAACTTGTCTGCAAAACCAAAATTGGTTAGTGTGACGCCCCCAAAACAGGTGTACATCACTTATTCTGAGTCGCCAAATACATGGTACAGAATACAAATACAATCTTAAATATACAACATGAGTTTTGAGTTTTAATACAAATATTGTCTTCTAGACAGTATTCAAACTCAAAATAAGTCCTCAATACATTTATTATCACACTATTTCATAGAATAGTGAGGACTACTAATGCCATCATCTGGACCGTCACTCCGTTCCCTGACTAGTCCCTGCTACATTCTCATTTCCTGAAGAGAACAATGAAAGCAAAAAGGTGTGCTCAACTAGCCTAGTAAGAAATATTATGGCTAAGATAATGCAGAATAAATTATCATTAGCCTTCAACAGTGTTAAACTAATACAATATAACAAACATCAAGTTTAACTGCAGCGGAACAAGAAATCCATTAGAAGAGTCAAGTAGAGAATAAAATCTACTATCTTCTATGATTTATAAGGTTTTTCATCACTTTTATCGCTGAGACTCGACTTATTAAATAAAGCACGCCATCCCTTCACTACGGCCAAGGATATTCATTAGTATCACGACCACAAATTATCCATGCACTACAGGCCAAGGATATTCATGTTTTCATCAATGGTCATGATCATGCCAACAACTATCCATCAATGCACTACGGGCCAATGAGGACTTTTACCACATCATTTGTAACATTACGGTCATGACTATACCGAATAATCCCTGGTCATAGTCATACCAAGTCCATCTATGCACTACAGGCCACAGATGACTTTCAACATAATATAAACACGAGGATGATGACAATGACATATTAATTCAATAAAACAAGTTCAAGAATTAAATTTTAAAGATTTATAAGTTAATTTATCTTGAACTCAAAAACGTCCAAATTGTCAACATGGTACTGCTTTGTGGAGTAAAATTCAAGAATGCTCAGAAGAATATTTTCATGAAAAGATACTGGATGAAGCGCAAATATCCAGGATATTCTACTAATTTCATGGAGTATAGAAGCCAAAACTTTAACCAACTGAGAATAATAGAATATATGAAACTGCAAATGGATTTTCGCCCGCCATGCGGTAATCCACGTAGATAGATCATTTCCATAATTTAATAAGGGATGAATACAAAGGATCATTCACCATGCATGTGGTAATCCACATAGACAGGTTATTCCAACAGAATAATAAAGAATAAAATAACAGAAGAATTCACCATGCATGCAATAGACCGCACATACATGTTATTCCCAATAAAGAATGGAACCAGGTCATGCGAAATCCGCACAGACAGGATATTCCAACAGAATAATAAAGAATGGAATAACAGAAGAATTTCACCAGGCATGCGATAGACTGCACAGACAGGTTATTCAAACAGAATAATAAATAATGGAACCAGGTCATGCGTAATACGCACAGACAGGATATTCCAACAGAATAATAAAGAATGGAATAACAGAAGAATTTTACCATGTATGTGGTACTTTGCATAGACATGTTATTCCAACATAATAATAAGGAATGGAATAATAATTTTCTCTCTTCATGAAAATAAAAGAAATAATACCCCTTACCTTAGAATAAAGTTGGATACTGGAATAGAGAGGTAGCAGACTTCTCTTCTTCTTTCTCTCTATAATTTCTCTCTATAATAATTGCTCTATAGCTTTAGTGAATTGGTGAGAAATGAAGGAAGAATAAGCTTCTTTTTATAGAAAAATATAGTTTCGATAATTGCACTTTTTGGGGCTCGAAAAATTACAGTACAATACCTCCAACTTTTCTTTCATTTTTAATTTAGTTCGGCAAGTATTATCAAACTTACACCACCTCCCCTAATAGTAAATAATGTGAATCAATAGTTCAATAATGTGATTCAATAGTTATAATCATGTAAAAATATGAATAACAGTATAATACCTCCATCCATACCTCCTCTTTAACTTAGTCATGCAATTATTATCAATCTTGCACCAACTCCCTAATAGTACATGAATGTGAATCAATAGTACACACATGTGAACAAGTAGTTATAATCATGTGAATTAATAACAATTAATTCCTCATTTATCTGATTAATTACCTGATAACTTCCAGACATCAATTATTATCGAAATAAATGTCGATTTTCACTAACACTAATAATTTCAACACAATGGAACTATCAAT
Source organism: Panax japonicus (assembly GCA_020205505.1). Classification (NCBI taxonomy): domain Eukaryota; kingdom Viridiplantae; phylum Streptophyta; class Magnoliopsida; order Apiales; family Araliaceae; genus Panax; species Panax japonicus. The sequence goes on along the minus strand of CM035110.1, from coordinate 21,447,006 downwards.
TTCATCTGTAATCAACACAAACTTATTCATCATTAATATTATAAGTCATAATATTTAACAACTAGGTCGTTCCCAGGAAAGAGGGGGTTTCCGATAAGGATTTTTCCTTATTGGCGCGCAATTAGATGACCAAACCTCTCCTTGACATAACTTCTAGACATTGTAAATATTGTAATTTAATAATATGAATAACTTTGTCATCTCAATTATTGATTTAATAATATATATTATGCAGATGATACAGTGACAATAATCGAATCAATAATATGAGAGATATGATGCAACAATTATTATAGCAATAATTGAGTATAACTGAGTGACTTCTCACGTAAGCATCAATAATCAATACCATGTGCTACTATGCAACCACGCGTATTACTGTACTTTTACTACCGGGTAGTTCAACAGTTTTAACGGTAACACTTTCGCCGTTATTTTTAACAAAAGATAATTCTGTCATTTTCTTACTACGACAATACTTCCATTGTGGGGTCCACCAATGATTGTGTCGTCGTACGAATATTCTCTGTTAAAACAAATATTCCCCGACCAATCGAATATTATATAACCACTTGCTTACTTTGCAAAATTTGTAAATATTACCCACAAATATAACATTATATCAAATCCACACCATATATTTAAAAAAATATTTTGAGAAATTTAAATCTTTATTCATAAAATCTGGGGTCTCATAGTTAGGGTCCGGGGGCTTGATTAAGCAGAGGGAATGTGTTAGGCACCCCCTGACTTCCGTGATAACACAGTTACCGCCACTTTTCATTAAACTTTTATCTGCGTATGTGTGTGTATGTGTGTAAATTAGGTATATGTGCAGTTATTTGGAAGTAGTGATATGCCTCATTTCCACCTATATACAAAGGGTTTGACTTTTGTATAAAAGTTCAATTTTAACAAGATATAACAATAATGTTTTATAAAATAGGTTTTTCAAACCCTTGTGCTCAATAATAATTGTGTCATTTGATACTTCCATTTTATTATGTGTTCGGCTTGGTTGCTTTTATTTTTGAGATACGAGGCATCTTTGAGAAAATGAGATACATAGAAGTGCTTAACTCCTTGTGGGCATGAGATCCATTTAAGGATATTAGAACACCGTAGATGATTTACAAGCTGGCTACAGCTGAAAATGTCCATCACGGGAACCAAATCTAGATTCAGGAGTTGAATCTGTGATCACATGATTCCTAGGCTCACATAATTAATTAATATGTATAAAAGCTAGAAAACGAGCTAGATTTGAGTAAATCTATGCATTCCAGCTTCAACGGTTCCATTTTAGTCACCATGAACCGGTTAAAGTGAGAAATAGCCAGATTTAGGCAAATCTAGACCGCAGATTGATAAAAGCTAGGAAAAGAACTAGATTTTAGTAAATCTAAACTATTCCAGCTTCAACGGTTCTAGTTTAGTCACAATGAACCGGTTAAAGTGAGAAATAGTCAAATTTAGGCAAATTTAACACGCAGACTGAATAACAGATATATATATATATATATAAGTTATAAATATATATATATATATATATGAACTATCAACTGCCACGAAGTAAACTCCAGGAAGAAATTGAAATGTAAATATATATATATATATATATAAGTGGTAAATGGCCACGAAGTGATCTTTAGGCCTGACTGAAATGTAAATATATATATACAAAAATAGTAAATGCACCAGATATTATATCCAGGCTCAATCAAACAGAGTTTAATGAAAAGATATATATATATATATATATATATATATATATATATATATATATATATATATATATATATATATAAGTATTTATATATATAAGCAATAAAAAGTCATAGATCGATGATTCGAGCATACCCACACAACGCAACTCTCAACGATAGTAAATATATATGTACAGAAGTGAGAAAAAGCCTAAAAATCTAAAATATCTTACAGCGGGCTGCCAAGAAGACTTTAGATAGTTGTTAACCCTTGAAAACTTGATTTCCACCGGTTAAATTTTAGTATGTACCAAAACACGAGCTTACAAGTGTTAAGAAAGAAGAATCACTCAGTTTAGAGCACTCTAGAAGTGTTTACAAGCTAAAATTGACAACGTTTTCACTCCTTTTTTTTATTTTTTCTCTTTTTAAAATGAGAAACCAAGAGCTTATATTTAAAGACCGGATGGCCGCGGGTCTACCTGCGGCAACTCGAGTTGTCCCGGGCCATGCGGGTCCCATCGTCTCATAGTACGTGGACTCGTACAACGCGTTGTCCGCTAGAACATTAATAACATTTAATTCGGGCATCCGATAGAGGCTTGTTATACATTTTAAGAATGTTGTTGTCGAGAGCTACACGATGACATGGGATTAGAGGTTCTACGAAGCCGGGAAGATGGGTCCATGGCCAGATATTCAAGTCTTCAAATTCTATGCAGTGTGCTATCTTGTGTAGTAATCACTCGTGATTTGAGCTATGGTTCTTGTGGGACACCTTGTATGAAATATTGATTAAATTGTGTTGAGATGACGTGAATGTAGAATCGAGGTGAAAAAATAACGATTTTGCCCCTCACTAGGGTTATCTTCGGCTTTGAGTAGATGTAGCAGTCGTTGCTCAGGGTTATCTTTGAGATTGGGCTGTTGTTGATGCTGAATGTCCTAAGGGTTATCTCCGAGGTATATTTGACCTCCCGGGGTTATCTCCGGGGTGAGTGCCTCGGGGTTGTCGCTGAGGTTGGAACTGACATTTCTGGGGTTATCTTCGGAACTGGAACTTCATTCCTCAAGGTTATCTTCGAGGTTGGAACTAAGTCTTCCGGGTTTGTCTATGGGTTTCTAATTGAGTATCTCGAGGTTGTCTCCAAGATTGAGAACTGAGTATCCCAGGGTTTTCTCCGAGATTAAGCTAATTTGACTTCTAATGTAATCTCTAGAAGATGATTTTACCCTCATGCGAGGTTAGTAACATGAATGCAAAATGTCGAGTGTCTACAATATATATTTATATATATATATATATATTGTTTTTATATAAATATTTACTTTAACTGCTTTCATAATGTAGATATTTAATTTTCCAGTCTACGAGCTAGATTTGCTTAATCTGGCTATTTCTAACTTTAACCGGTTCAAAAGTGACTAAACTGGAACCGTTGAAGCTTAAATAGTTTAGATTTACTCAAATAAAGTTCTTTTTTTCTAGCTTTTGCACATATTACTCTTTCATATGAGCCTAGAAATCATGTGATCAAAGAATCAGTCTCTAAATCTAGATTCGAATCCCACGATGGACATTTTCTCAGCTGCAGTCATCTTGTAAATTATCTATGGTGTCTGGATATCCTTAGATGGCTCTCATACCCACAAGGAGTTCGACACTTCTATGTATTTTATTTTCTCGAAGATGTCTCGCATCTCGAAAATAAAAGCAATCAACATGAATACATAATAAAATGGAAGTATCAAATGCCTCAATTACTATTGAGCATAAGGGTTTGAAAAACATGATTTCCAAAACTTCACTGCTATATCTTGTTAAAAGTGAACTTTATTATACAATTCAAACCCTTTGTATATAGGTGAAAACGAGGCATAACACTACTTCCAGATAATTGTACATAGGCCCAACACACACACACATAGATAAAAGTTAATTGAAAAGTGGAGGTAATTGTGTCTTAACAGAAGTCGGGGAGTGTCTAATGTGAGACCCCGAATTTTATAAAATGAAAGTATTCAAATTTCTTATAATTATTCTATTTAAGTAAATGGTTAAATTGATAAAGGTTAAAGTTAAGGGTGATATTTAAAAATTTTGCAAAGTAAGCAAGTTGTTAGAAAATAATCGGTGGTAAAATACGCGTGGTTGCATAGTAGAACACGATATCGATTATTGATGCTTATTTGAAAAGTCACTCAGTTATACTCAATTATTGTTACAGTAATTGTTGCATCATATCTCTCATATTATTGATTCAATTATTGTCACAGTATCTTCTGTATAATATGTTATATTATTAAATCAATAATTGAGACAACAAAATTATTCATATTATTAAATTGCAATATTTACAATGTCTAGAAGTTCTGTCAAGGAGAGGTTTGGTCACCTAATTGCGCGCCAATAAGGAGAAATCCTTATTGGAAAGCCCCCTCTTTCCTGGGAATAACCTGGTTGTTAAATATTGTGAGTTATAATATTAATGATAAGCTCGTGTTGATTAAAGATGAATTTGATAGTTCCATTGTGTTGGATTATTTGTGTTAGTAGAAATCAACATTTATCTCGATAATAATTGATGTCTGGAGGTTATATTGTTCAATCGTGTATTCAGGGCACTTTTTGTGTCAGAGTGCTATTCATGAGTTATTATTCACGAGTTACTATTCACGAGTTACTATTCACGAGTTACTATTCACGGGTTACTATTCACGAGATACTATTCACTTGAACAAAATATATTTCTTTTCGGTCCAAATTATTTTTGGGTACAATATTATTCCATGAGGAGATGTGCTAATTTTTCAGACAGTTGGTTGAAATTATATTAGTAAATCAATATGGACCGTTTCTTTAAAGTTTAATAGTGGATCAGTATGGATTGTCGGTTAAAGTTTAATAGTGAATCAGTATGGGCCATTGTTTTAAAGTTTAATAGTGAATCAGTATGGACCGTTGGTTTAAAGTTTAATACTGAATTAGTATGGACCGTTGGTTTAAAGTTTAATAGTAAATCAATATGGACCGTCCGTTTAAAAGTAAATCAATCTGGACCATTCATGAATTAGTTACTATTCAGTCCATTCTCCTATAAATAGAAGCTCATTCCTTCATTATTTCTTACGAATTCGCTGAAACTCTAGAGAGAGAAATTATAGAGAGAAGTTATAGAGAGAAATTATAGAGAGAAAGGAGATGAGAAGTCAGCTACCTTTCTATTCCAGTATCCAGCTTTATTCTAAGGTAAGGGATATTATTTGTTGTACTCGTAAGGGGTATTATTTATTTCTTATTCATGAAGAGAACTTCTGTTATTCCATTCCTTATTATTATATTGGAATAACTTGTCTATGTGAAGTACTACATACATGGTGAAATTCTTCTATTATTCCATTCCTTATTATTATGTTGGAATAACCTGTCTATGCGAAGTACTGCATACATGGTGAAATTCTTCTATTATTCCATTCCTTATTATTATGTTGGAATAACCTGTCTATGCGAAGTACCGCATACATGGTGAAATTCTGTTGTTATTCCATTCTTTACTATTCTATCGAAATATCATGTCTGTGCATTTTATGCCGGACCTGGTTCCATTATTTATTATTCCGCATTTATTATTCTGTTGGAATATCCCGTCGGTGCGAATTTCGCCTGACCTGGTTCCATTCTTTATTATTCTGTTGGAATAACTAGTTTATGCGAAGTACCGCATACATGGTAAAATTCTGTTGTTATTCCATTCTTTACTATTCTGTCGGAATATCCTGTCTATGCGTTTTACGCCGGACCTGGTTCCATTATTTATTATTATGTAGGAATATTATGTCTGTGCTTTTACGCCGGACCTGGTTCCATTATTTATTATTCCGCATTTATTATTCTGTTGGAATATCCTGTCTGTGCATTTACTTTGGACCTGGTTCCATTATTTAGTATTCTGTTGGGAATAACCTGTCTATGCGGTCTCTATCGCATGCATGGTGAATCCTTCTGTTATTCAATTCTTTATTATTCTGTTGGAATAACCTATCTATGTGGATTACCACATGCATGGTGAATGATCCTTTATATTCATTCCTTATTAAATTGTGTAAATGATCTGGTTACGTTGATTATGATGAGAGTCATAATAAAAGCATTGGACTGATGAAAATCATGGGTATATGAAGAATTAGTAAGTTTCATGATGACTTATGTTGGTTATTATGTAAAAACAAGAAAGTTTCTTAGAAATCCCAAAGGGTTGAAAATTAGATTTTGGTGAAAATGGAACACGAAATTCAATTGACCATATCTCCTATTATATTTTGAATTTTTCAGTGTGGTCAAGTTCTAGAGTTAGATCTATGAGTCTTATAACTTATCCAAGTGGAATCACTAGAAAAGGTATTGTAGATTTTCGTGTGGACTGGTTTTAGTAAAGGAGTCAAAAGTTGTAAATTTCGAAAAAGCTACTATCCAGAATTTTAAAAGGGTTGTTTCGGCCATTTAATTTGTGAGAAAATTTCGGTCTTTTGGGACATGAAAGTATATGGTATAAAGTACCTCCTGTCCAAAAATAAGCACATTCCGACTTAAAATGAGCAAGTTATAACCATTTCAATATTTAGGTTTTTTCGACGAAAAATGCTATAACCGGAGTTCTATAACTCCTATGACCATGAAATTTAAACTGGAAGATCATGTTAACATGTGTAAGATCCTGCCAAGATTTGGGAATTTTTGGAGTTAAACTTGAGGTAGCTAATTTCTTAAGGAATTAATTAGAAATTGATTTTTGAAAAATAGTAAATGAATTATAAAAATTTCGAGAAAAATATATGTTCATTATGGGACTATATTCTACTAAATCCCAAAAAAAAATATTTTTGGGACTGATTTGGTATTTTTCATGAAAATGGTTTAGTTACGAACATATGAGTTAAATATGTTATGTGAATTATAAAAACTGGTAAGTATGTTTTTATGTCTTGGAAATCCTATATAAGGTATACACATATTTTTGATGAGGAATTTAATCATTGGTGATGAAATCCTATGAGCATGGCATTTTTGAATGATTAAATGCATTATTTGGTAAAGTGTAAACAATTGAAATAAATTGTTTATAAGTTTAAGAAGTGATTAAAATATTGTTATGATATTAACAATATTAGATTATTAATTTATTATGTGATTGATAGTATTTGGATAAATTTAAAGTCCTTAATATTTATCCTTGTTTTCGTTTGATTAATGTTTATATCATTGTCATCATTCTCATGTTTATATTGTGATTAAAGTCATCTTTGGCTTACGTACATAGATGGACTTGGTATGATTATGACCAGGGATTATTCGGTATATTTATGACCGTAATGTGAAAAATGATGTGGTAAAAGTCCTCATTGGCCTGTAGTTCATTGATGGACAGTTTTTGGTGTGATTATGACCAGGTATTATTCGGTATAGTCATGACCATTGATGATTACATGAATATCCTTGGCCGCAGTGCAGGGATGATTCGATGATGTAGATTATTTATTAAGCTGAGTCTCAGCGATAAAATATTGATTATACACTTTTAATTCGTAGAAGATAGTAGATATCACGTTCTACTTGACTCTTTTATAATACATTTGTATGTCTTTGGCCGGTAGAGCAAAGATGAATTGTTAATGAATATCTTTGGCCGTACTGCAAAGATGGATTTATTAGTATGATCATGAGCAGGAATTTTGATTTGGTATAACCATGATTTTTGATGTTTCATGTGAAGATAGGTGATGAAAATTATCTTCATCTGGGTGCAAAGAGGAATTTAGAATCACAATTATGATTATGAGTTATTCATGTGATTGTGAATAGGAATTGTTGATTGATATAACAGGGATAAAACATTATTGGTGGACTTTTAACATGGAGGAGATAATAGACATGATGGTCTATTTGACTCTTCTAATGGATTGCTCGTTCCGCTGCAACTATGGTTGAAAAGTTTTACCATCTACCATATGTTCTAAATCTTTGATTTATTACTGATGAATACTATTGATAATTTAATTATCTTTAGTCACGATATTCTTTAATGAGCTAGTTGTGCTCACCCTTTTGCTTCACAATTCCTTTCAGGTAATAAGAGTGTAGCTGAGTCGAGCGGGGATAACAGGGAAATAGTGAAATGGTCCGAGACTGTTGAAGTTTCTCAATACATTATAAAACGGCATGACATGCAATATATAATTGCATTGAGGACCTAAGATGTGCGTGTCGTATTTTATACGTCACTTGATAATTGATTTTGGTGAACAACAATAGGTTGATGAGAACCAAACTTTGGAAGGGTATTTTGCCACTATCATACAAGATGTCTAATGACATACAATCTCATGTTATCATAAGACAGGGTTTTGCACATCCACTTGCTGAGTATATCTACAAGCACTACCTATATGATCTTGGAGTATATTTGAGCTATAATTCTCACTTGGAGATAACTGAGATAATTATATATCAAGAGAAGACTCGTCATTGGAAGGAACATGATAGTAATCTTTTCATTTTTCTTTGGAGTCTATTGGATCAACCAAGGATAATTCTCTGGGCATATGATATCTATCATAACTTAGACTCATGGCCTCCTATGTATGAAGGTTTCCTTGAGCATTTCCCAAAGATTTTAATTTCTAAAACAGTTATTGACTGTATTTTTATGTAAAGTACCTTTGTAAGATGTTGTGGTCGAGGCACCATGAAAGTTACATAGATTTTGTATTGAAACTCATAGCTTATCTGTTGTCGTACTCTACACGACAGTTCAACAGTTGTATAAATGAAGTTTATATTTGATTTTTATGGAGTGATATCTGGCGACTCATAATGGGTTGTGTGGACCTATTTTGGGGGCGTCACACCTAACACCTTCCCTCCTCTTAACTAAGCCCTCGAACCCTAACGAATCTTGGTTTCCAAGGCCAGTTAAACAGTGTCTAGCTGTTAGGTCTTTATGTAAACCTTTTCAAAATCAGTTGAGTTGGTACAACCATTTTAAATCTACCAACTGGCGACTCTAAAAGTCAAATCATCGACATATACATGTTGGACCTTTTCAATCTTATCTTTTCAAACAAAACTCACCTAAAATGAAAACACAAAAAGACAAGCATAGAAAGGGACACAAATAAATTCTAATGTCGACAAGTATCTTGTGTATAATGAATTACATTTTGACTTATTCTTTAAGACCCTTAGATTATATCAAAGGGTATGCTTGGGTGTAATAAGTTATATATGGATATAATGAATGATCAATAAATAATCTACCACTTTTAGTAAAAGAAGAGATATATCTTATGTGATTCGATAAATGACGACCCAAGAATCTTTGGCCGAGGTAGAATGAAATTAGAAAGGTGTTTCTAATTTGCATTCATTCGGATTTGTGCATTTGGGGATCGAAATACATATAATTAAATAAAATAAGACTTTACAGTAATTCTATGTCTTGTATTTAATTGGGACATTGTATGGTAGAATGATTGAATTGTACGGTAACTATTTACTCAAAGGTTCTTTTATGATTAATGTTGAAATCTATATTATCTAGAAAGTCGTTGATCATTAAGGAGATTTATCCTTATTGTAGAATAAATATTATTTATTTAAATAAATTAATAGTTAAATTTATTTATTTAAATGAGATTAGAATTGTTCTAATTAATTTATTCACAACCGATTTAATATGGAGAACCTAAAGGGTTACACCATAAAAGGAAGAATAATTATTTAAGAACTTAATGACATAATCGTAATAATATGTTAAGTGTATTTAATTTAAACTATGGTGATAGAATAAATTAAATAGCTTCATATTTATTATTTAATATTTTGAAAATATTAAATATAAATTAATAAGAGGAGTCTTATAGACACTCAAAATTTTGTTTTCCTGTTACTAACTATGCAGGAGAACAAAATCGTCTTTTCACACTCCAAAGATAACCCTAGAGGACCAAAGCATCAATTCCAACCCCAGAGATAGCCTCGAGAGATCCAATTTCTAACCCCGGAGATAACCCTAGGAGATCAAGTTTAATGCCCGGAGTCAACCCCAGGAAGTCAAGCCAACTTCAGAGATAACCCTAAGGACATTCAGAGTCAACAACATGACAATCTTAGAGATAACCCTGGGAAAAGATTGTTACAACTGCGCCAAAGTCAGAAACAACCGTAGGAGGGGAAAAATTATCATTTTACCAACTCAAACTCAACTCAACTCAACTCAAATCAAATCAAATCAAATCGTTTCAACTCAAACTTCTTAAAAAGAAGTCCCACAAGAACCATATCTTATCTTCCAAGAGAAATCTACGCAATATAGCTCAACAGACTGCCTGACGGAGACCCAGAAATGCTATTTCCGTCATGGATCCATCTTCTTGAATTCAAAAAATGGTAAATCCTATGTCATTGTTTATCTCTTGGAAAGAGCTTTCCAGAATGGTATGACACACTTCCATCGGACTCCCAAATCGAAAGTTATGACGGTTCGAGCGAACAGTGCGTTGTTTGAGTGCACGTACTTTGAGATGACACACATGTCCTGAGGCACCCCGGGCAGCCGCGGGTAGAACTGTGGCTCACCCCTCTATTACTAGAGGGCTTGGGGTGGCCATTTTTAGGAAAAAAAACGAGGAAGCCCTGTTTATTTTGCTTTGTACACACTTTAAACTGAGTGCTTTCTTTTTCCAAACACCTGTGTGCTTATGTTTTGCTATATTTTATTTGTGGAAACAAGAGTATTCATTCATTTAAAGCTATCTGAAGACTTCTTGGCAACCCATTGTATGACATCTCAGATTTCTTTCAGCCTTTCTCCACTTACATCCACACATACTTATTCATGTTAAAAGTCGTGTTGTGTGCATATGCCCAGATCGTCGATCCGTGGCTTTTATTCCTTATATATATATATATATAAGAAATAAAAGATAACGAACTGTTACAAGATTACTATTACAATAACTGGGGTAAAGTAAAAGTAAGAAACATTTCACTAAAGTAAAAGTAAAAATATTTTACTAAAGTAAAAAGAAAAGAAGCTGCTTTCGGTGGAAAAACAGACGTCTCTTTTGACTAATGCGGCTGTGGGGCCAGATGCTTGACTGATTGCTGCTTTTGGTGGAAAAGCAGAAGATGCTGCTGACTATGCTGCCGGGGCAAGTATTGGGCTGACTGAGGCTGCCGGAGCAGGTGCTGGCTGCTAGGACAGGTGCTGGCTGACTGAGGCAATGAAGGCGGCTGATCATCATACCTACCTTGATTGATTACTATAGTACTCAAGAAAATGGATCTTGAGCATCCTGGAGATGAATTGTGCCATAGGGGTCACAATCACCTACATCTTCAAGATCTTGACTAGAATTTTCTCCTCTAGACTGAGAAGAAGCTTTGTCTGATTCTTCGTGTAACTAGTCAAGTCTAATATGGATGGCATCAGCTAGACGCCTTAACTCAGAAGTGGAGTAATTGGAAACGTTAGTAACTTTATCTGAATCAGGAGGATCAACTGATTTTTCTTTTACCTTATAAACTGTTTTAGTGGCTGTTTTACTGGAAGATGCAACGGCAGGGGCCATAGTGACTGAAGGAGTGGTAACTGGAGGAGTCAATAAAGGAGAAGGCAAAAATTCTTTCTGAACTTGGCCAACTATTCTATCAACACTGAATTTATCCCACCATTTAATGAAAAAACTGCGAGAGACATGAGAAATAGGAGAGAGGTAAGTCTGAGAGGTCCTAATACCTATGGACGATGGAGACTGAAATACTGTGACTTCTTGGGTAGCTAAAATGACATATTGCCATTTAAGAATCCAAGGGATTTTATATTTACTACAAAATATAAGGAGGACTGGAATTTCCTAATATTTTGAATGAAAATTACTATGATGGCAAAAATGTTCTAACTAGGCAAGGAGAGGTTTGGGGAAAATATCATGGAACAAACCATACCTTGTCCACCAAAGGATAAACCATATGAGGAATTGACTTTTGAACTTGTGGTCGAACTGGAAAAACCACGAATGACTATGATCTTCATTTTGATGAAGCATGATTTTATGCCAAGCCTCAATATAATCATAATAGCAATAAGAGCTAGTATGATTAGAAAGTGACTTGAGATCAGAAGGATGACTACCCCAATCGGACAGATTGAGAACTTGTTTAATATACAACGAATGATAAAGAAGCTTGGATTTATCATCATTGGCATAGATTGGTTTAATAAAGACTGACTTTGTTTCAATAAGGATGTCCCTATAATACACAAGTGATTCATAAGGAGCTAATGGAAGAAAATGCCATCCAGTAGGAAAATATTGGGCAGCCAATTGAATTAGGTCATTCTTGGGTTTCATAGGTAACTCAATGTGGAATAAGTGCTGATCAAAGATCTGACGATAATCAGACACTGGGTGACTAGGTTTTGATGAGGTAGCTTAAGTTTGACTAGCAAAAATTGTTGGGCTTCGGCACAGAAACGTACATCAGAAATTAAAATTTTAAAGCAATTTCCGAAAACCTAAAACAGGATCCATGCGAAAAATCAATTAATTCAGAGGTTTAGAGATTATACCAGATATGAAAAAAAAAACGAGAATCTGAAACCGACTGCGCCTCGAATCTCCAACACAATACAAACCGATTGTGCGTCTACGGTATCCAAATGAACGCCGCACGAACCGTCGAACGATTCTACAATAAGAAGGACTTGCGGTACTACCCACCAAAAGGAATGGATTTTCTAAAACTGTTTTCTCTCTAGTCTCTCTCTAAGAGCGGCTAAGGTTTTTCAATTATGATATCTCCCTAAGTAGCTGCTATATATATCATATTTATAGTAGTTAAAAGGAATTAATTAAATCAAAACCTAATTTCATAAAATTCGAATTTATATATATATATATATATATATATATATATATATATATCTTAATTAAGTCTTACTTAATTAATATACATATATACAAATTATCCTTTTAATTTAAATTCGTGATTTAAATACTATTAATCATATTAATATATTTAAATCCTTAAAATTTAAATTAATTCCCTTTTAAATAACGTTCTATGTGTGTGACCCTATAGGTTATTATTACGTTGGCAATAATTTTAAAATCATATTATAAAATTATAAACAGTGAGCGACATCTAGTAATGCATCACTGCTTCCCAAGTAATAATAAGATCGATGATTCGATGCAACCTTTTCGTGACCAATATTTCAATGTAATTTAATCCTTTTAACCTTAATATCCTAGATTAAACTCGAGTCATGGAATGTGTCATACTCTTCATAATTTAATCTGAGTTTTCTTGATCAATGAGTAGACTATATGAAACAAATCACTATTTGAGCATGGCCATGCATTTCATAGTCCTACTCAATCAAGAGGCCTATGGATATCACCCATAATATATAGGATGATTAAATTCCATCTAGATAACTCATATTTATCACACGATTAATGATGAACCCAATAATCACCTTTATAGTCCTCCCTATTAAAGGTGACATTTGATGATATCAAAGTACATAAATTCTCTTGTAGTAATATAGCGATTTCAGGTCGGAGGACCATTACATCATTATCACTATGAGAATTGCTAATGACACTTCGCATAATGCTCCATATAGAATTCTCATGGTGGGTCTGTCCAGTACATCATTCTCTAACATGTACCTATGCATTGACTTAATATCTCATATATTTATGACCAATGAGATTTGGTCATCAGTTAATCCACATACTAGTCTCAATGCATCATTGTTGTCCCATCAACAATGATACTCGACTAGGGACATTTAAGAACACTGATACTAATGGTAATATATAATCTCATGTTCAAGTCACATACTTGAAACTATATAATTTGTATCACTATTCTAATGAATTTTATTATGTTAACAATTATATTATGCAGTAAATAAAACCATAATAAAATCATATATTTATTCAATCAAATATAATATCAAAACGTTAAGCAATTATATCAAATAATTGGCCTCTAGGGCATAAAATCTAACAGTCTCCCACTTGCACTAGAGCCAATCACTCACGTATCTAATACCCATGGAACTAGTGTGATCGTCCTGCTTCTGCTACGACAAAGCCTTGGTTAGTGGATCTGCAACATTATTATCTATTGGCACTCTTCCTATATGTACATCTCCTCTATCATTGATTTCACGGATGAGATGGTACCGCCTAAGTATATGTTTGGATCGTTGGTGAGATCTGGGTTCCTTAGCCTGTGCAATGGCTCCATTATTATCACAGTATAGAGCAACCGGATCAACAATGGTTGGAACAACACCAAGTTCGGTGATGAACTTTTTAATCCATACAGCCTCCTTGGCTGCACTAGAAGCAGCAATATACTCAGCCTCTGTTGTAGAATCAGCTACTGTCTCTTGCTTCGAACTTTTCTAGCTAACAGCACCACCATTAAGGCAAAACACAAAACCTGACTGAGACTTATAGTCATCATTGTCAGTCTGGAAACTAGCAACTGTGTAACCCTTTACTGCTAGTTCGTCTTCACCTCCATATACCAAGAATGAATCCTTAGTCCTTTTCAGGTACTTGAGGATATTCTTGACTGCTGTCCAGTGACCTTCACCTGGATTCGACTGGTATCTGCTCGTCATGCTAAAAGCATACGAGACATCCGGACGAGTACATATCATTGCATACATGATAGATCCAATTGCCGAAGCATAAGGGATCTTTCTCATACGTTCCTCATCATCTTATGATTTAGGACATTGGGCCTTAGAGATCTTTACACCATGAGTCACAGGTAAGTTTCCTCTTTTCGCCTCTTGCATGCTGAACCGTTTCAACACTTTATCAATATTTGTACTTTGACTTAGGCCGAGCATTTTTCTTGATCTATCTCTATAGATCTTGATACCTAAAATGTAGGCAGCATCGCCCAAATCTTTCATGGAGAAACATTTTCTTAACCATGTTTTTACAGCCTTTAAGGAAGTAATGTCATTCCCAATAATTAATATGTCATCAACATATAATACTAGGAATACAATGTGACTCCCACTAACCTTCTTATATACACAAGGTTCATCTTCATTTTTAATAAAGCCAAATTCTTTGACTGCTTCATCAAATCGAAGATTCCAACTCCGAGAGGCTTGCTTCAATCCATAAATGGATCGCTGCAGCTTACATACCTTTCCAGCATCCTTTGGAGTGACAAAACCCTCAGGTTGTGTCATATACACATCCTCAAAGAGATTTCTGTTAAGGAAAGCAGTTTTGACATCCATCTGCCAGATTTCGTAATCATAAAAAGCTGCAATAGTAAGTAAGATCCTGAAGGATTTAAGCATTGCCACTGGAGAGAAGGTTTCATCATAGTCAACACCTTGAATTTGTTTGAAACCTTTTGCTACCAGTCAGCCTTTATAGGTTTGTATATTACCATCCATGTCGGTTTTCTTCTTGAAAACCCACTTGCATCCGATTGGTTTTACCCCTTCAGGTGGATCAACCAGAGTCCATACTTGGTTAGTATACATGGAGTCCATCTCAGATTTCATGGCTTCAAGCCATTTCTCAAAATCTGGTCCATTCATAGCTTCTTGGTAGGAAGCAGGCTCATCTTGATTTATGAGCATCACATCGCCGTTTTGAGTCACAAGATATCCATAATATCTCTCAGGCTCTTGGCGTGTCCTACCAGATCTACGAATGACTTGTGTAATTTGAGCAGGTTCACTTTCCACAATTTCTTGTGGTTCCTGCTCATGTTCCAACTCAGGTTCAATGATATTTTGTGGTTCTCTAATTTCTTCGAGTTCTACTTTCCTTCCACTGTTTCCTTTAGAGACAAATTCTCTTTCTAGAAAAATACCATTTCGAGCAACAACCACTTTGTTCTCAGAAGGTTTATAGAAATAATACCCTTTTGTTTCCTTTGGGTATCCCACAAAATTACATTTGTCAGATTTGGGTCCGAGCTTGTCAGAATCCAGACGTTTTACGAACGCCTCGCAACAGAAAATCTTCATGAATGACATACTAGGACGTTTCCCAGTCCACATTTCATATGGTGTCTTCTGAACTGTCTTTGTAGGAACATGGTTAAGTGTGAATGCAGCTGTCTCTAGGGCATGACCCCAGAAGCTTATTGGAAGATATGCATGACTCATCATTGATCGTACCATGTCCAACAAGGTTCGATTCCTCCTCTCAGATACACCATTCCATTGCGGTGTTCCAGGTGGAGTGAGCTGTGATATAATACCACACTCCTTTAGAAGGTCATCAAAGTCTTGGCTTAAGTATTCACCTCCTCGATCGGATCAAAGGGCTTTTATGCTTTTGCCAAATTGGTTTTGAACTTCATTCTTAAATTCCTTAAACTTTTCAAAGGATTCAGATTTGTGTCTCATAAGATACACATATACATATCTACTAAAGTCGTCAGTAAATGTAATGAAGTAATAAAACCTACCTCTTGCTAACGAACTCATGGGTCCACATACATCACTATGTATAAGTCCCAATACATCGCTAGCCCGTTCACTGTGTCCAGTGAAAGGGGCTTTAGTCATCTTGCCTAATAAACAAGACTCGCATTTCTCATATGATTCAAAATCAAATGAATCCAAGAACCCATCTTTATGGAGTTTGGATATGTGTTTCTCATTTATATGGACTAAACGACAGTGCCAGAGATATGTCGGATTTGAATCATTTGATTTAAATCGTTTTGTATTTATGTTATAGATAGGCATTTCTAAATCAAGAATATAGAGACCGTTAAACAATTGTGCAACACCATAACAAATATCATTTAAGTAAAACAAATAACGATTGTTCTTTATTATAAATGAAAAACCTTTCTTGTCCAAACAAGAAATAGAAATAATGTTTTTGCTTATAGCAGGCACAAAATAACAATCTTCTAATTCTAAAACTAGCCCAGTGGGCAAAGATAAATGATAAGTTCCTACGGCCAGTGCAGCAACTTTTGCTCTATTTCCAACTCGTAGGTCAACCTCTCCTTTCAACAAAGTTCTACTCCTTCGGAGTCCCTGCACATTAACACAAATGTGAGAACCACATCCAGTATCCAATACCCATGATGTAGAAGTAGACAAGTTGACTTCTATAACATATATACCTGAATCAGAAGTCATACTTCCTTTACTTTTCTTCACTTCTTCTAGATAAGCATGACAGTCCCTTTTCTAGTGTCCAGGTTTTCCACAGAAGTGACATTCACCTTCTTTAGCCACCCCACCTTTAGGTTTTAAAGCCTTTTTGGTTTTGGAATTGGGTTTGGCAAAAGATTTAGATCCTATCTTCTTCTTGCCTTTCCAATTTCCCTTAGCATTCCCCTTTTGCACCATCATTATGGGAGCGGGTCCTGCCTTTTTCATGTTGTTCTCGGCAGTTCTTAACATGCTCAACAACTCAGTAAGGGGTTTCTCAATTTCATTCATAAGATAGTTCATAACAAATTGAGAGTAGCTGCTATTCAAAGATTGCAAAACAAGGTCAGTTTGGGCTTCCGGAGTGATTGGAAAACCCAACCTATCAAGTTACTCAATATACCCAATCATTTTCAGCACATGTGGACCAACTGGATCACGTTCACCCATTTTGCAGTGATACAACGCCTTGCTTGTATCATACCTCTCCTGTCGAGCATGCCCTTCGAACAATTTCTTGAGATGCTCGATCATCTCATAAGCATCCATCAACTCATGTTGCTTCTGAAGCTCAGCGTTCATGGTTGCTAGCATGGCACAACTCACATCCAGAGCATCATCTTGATGCTTCTTGTAAGCATTGTGCTCCGCACGTGGTGCAGTGACAGCTGGTGCTGCAGGAATGGGCCTATCAAGGATATATAGCTTACGCTCTTGTTTGAGGACAATCCTCAAGTTCCTATGCCAGTCAAGGAAATTAATTCCACTTAGCATGTCCTTTACAAGGACTGATCGTAATGAAAGACTATTTGTGTTGTTGTTGTTTGCCATTTGATATCTACAATTTATAAGTGCAAAAAATAATAAGTCAAATTACAGAGTTGATATTATATAATTGATAATAGTACATTCATAATATACCTCCCAATATTTTATTCAAATTAATAGCCTTCACCATTAATTCGGAAAGCATTTTCTATTAAATCTTTCTAGTGAGCCAAGATCCATATTTCAATACGACTTAAGTTAGCTTTGGCTATTCTCTCAAAACATAATTATTTAGGTAGACAACCCTTTGTCAATTATATCATATATAACTCTTGGATAGTTTGGTAAACAACATTTGTTTCTAGTCCATCTAATGGCACCAACCAAACTCTATGCCTCTAAGTCCACAATCCTATTGAGATAACTTAGTTAAGTCGAGCCCAATTATTTTAATAATTTGGATATCACAATTATACTATCGCATCTTACCTAGATAAATAGGGTACTTTACTTTGGCAAACCTACATCTATTGGTCAAGGTCTTGATGAGTGTTATTCATTGGAAGGCATCTGATTTAGACTTAATAATTTAATGATGGATTTTATTAATTTAGATCTCACCAATTTTAATCTTATTAAGCATGCACATTATTAATCATATCATATCGCATACAAGCATAAATAAAGTGCAAAATTAAATGTGTCACAGTTATGGCCCAATCCACTGTCAATCTTTTCAAGCTAATGAAAGATTGAAGGTCAATCTAAGGTGGTAAAAGATCTTAAAATAAATAGCTTCCTTGGATCTTCCTCTTCTCCATCTTAACATCTTCATCAATTACAGATTATTACATGACATAAAGAAACCTCGAGTTACATTCGAGGGAATTTAGATGAGAAGAGAATATTACATTAGAATTTATAGAAAGGCAAGACATGCAAGCCGTATTTCAAAACCAAAAACCACTAACCTATGGGTCAAAAGGCCATAACTGTGCACCATGCATATCACAATAAACACATAACAATTTATATATAATTAAAGAAAACTATATATAAAATATAGGGGACACGACCATCGTGCGCTACGACGGGGGGGTTCAAGGGGGGTCTCCCCCCTGGCGGTGGTCCGGCTGACCGATCAGCCGGTGGGTGGTCTCGCTGACCGGTCAGCGAGCGGGGTCGGGGGCAGCGCCCTTGGAAAAAAATTTCGGACTACATTCTGTATTGTAGAATTTTTCCATACGAATCTCTGAAACAGTTTCAGAATCATACATTTTAATCCACCAAAATACCCATAATAACAAATCATATATGTCCAGTTTCGATTTAATCATATTAAAACGAATAACAGTACACCCAGAATTTATCATATATTTCCAGTTTCGATTAATCATATTAAAACGATTCTTCATGCTTCTAATCCGATTAGAATAGTTATATTGTTATTCCACCGATTAAAGATACGATTAACAGTATCATCATATATATTACCAGAATACACATACAACAGAATATCATATATT
This sequence comes from Panax japonicus, assembly GCA_020205505.1. Lineage (NCBI taxonomy): Eukaryota > Viridiplantae > Streptophyta > Magnoliopsida > Apiales > Araliaceae > Panax > Panax japonicus. The sequence continues at coordinate 21,427,767 of CM035110.1, read as the reverse complement.
CAATTTTATATCGGTAAACATGCATCATCATATATCATATATATCAAATACAATTAAAACACGTAATCTGAATTAATCTTTTCGCAAGTAGCTTTGATACCACTGTTGGGCTTCGGCACAGAAACGCACAGCGAAAATTAAAATTTTAAAGCAATTTCCAAAACCCTAAAATAGGATCCATGCGAAAAATCAATTAATTCAGAGGTTTAGAGATTATACCAGATATGAAAAAAAAAGAATCTGAAATTGACTGCGCCTCGAATCTCCAACGCAATACAAACCGATTGCGCCTCTACGGTATCCACATGAACGCCGCACGAACCGTCGAACAATTCTGCAATAAGAAGGACTTGCGGTACTAGCCACCAAAAGGAATGGACTTTCTGAAACTGTTTTCTCTCTAGTCTCTCTCTAAGAGCGGCTATGGTTTTTTAATTATGATATCTCCCTAAGTAGCTGCTATATATCATATATATAGTAGTTAAAAGGAATTAATCAAATCAAAACCTAATTTCATAAAATCCGAATTTATATATATATATATATATATATATATATATATATATATATATATATATATATATCTCTTAATTTAGTCTTACTTAATTAATATACATATATACAAATTATCCTTTTAATTTAAATTCGTGATTTAAATACTATTAATCATATTAATATATTTAAATCCTTAAAATTTAAATTAATTCCCTTTTAAATAACGTTCTATGTGTGTGACCCTATAGGTTATTATTACATTGGCAATAATTTTAAAATCATATTATAAACTTATAAACAGTGAACGACATCTATTAATGCATCACTGCTACCCAAGTAATAATAAGATCGATGATTCAATGCAACCTTTTTGTGACCAATGTTTCAATGTAATTTAATCCTTTTAACCTTAATATCCTAGATTAAACTCGAGTCATGGAATGTGTCATACTCTTCATAATTTAATCTGAGTTTTCTTGATCAATGAGTAGACTATATGAAAAAATCACTATTTGAGCATGGCCATTCATTTCATAGTCCTACTCAATCAAGAGGCCTATGGATATCACCCATAATATATAGGATGGTTAAATTCCATCTAGATCACTCATATTTCTCACACGATTAATGATGAACCCAATAATCTCCTTTATAGTCCTCCCTATTAAAGGTGACATTTGATGATATCAAAGTACATAATTTCTCGTGTAGTAATATAGCCATTTCAGGTCGGAGGACCATTACATCATTGTCACTATGAGAATTGCTAATGACACTTCGCATAATGCTCCATATAGAATTCTCATGGTGGGTCTGTCCAGTACATTGTTCTCTAACATGTACCTATGCATTGACTTAATATCTCATATATTTATGACCAATGAGATTTGGTCATCAGTCAATCCACATACTAGTCTCAATGCATCACTGTTGTCCCATCAATAATGATACTCGACTAGAGACATTTAAGAACACTGATACTAATGGTAATATATAATCTCATGTTCAAGTCACATACTTGAAACTATATAATTTGTATCACTATTCTAAGGAATTTTATTATGTTAACAATTATATTATGCTGTAAATAAAATCATAATAAAATCATATATTTATTCAATCAAATATAATATCAAAACGTTAAGCAATTATATCAAATAATTGGCCTCTAGGGCATAAACTCTAACAAAAATATCAAATGGTTTGGACTGACTAGCAAGAACTGAGGAGTAGGGCTTGGGAACTGTACCAAGCACCTAGAATTTATTATGAGTTTGGGTAACTGGAAGAGGAACAACAGTTCCTTTTGACTGATTAACTGGGCCGGTAGAGCGGCCTTGACCACGAGAAGATGAACCTCCTCGAACACTCATGTTGCTGCAATAGTACCTGTGTTAATGAACTCAAGAGTGAGAAAATCTAGAACTGAGTTATTACTTCCTTTAATATATTCAATATCAAAATAAAAAAATTTTAAAATTGCTTGCCATCTAGCGAATGAATGCTTAGAGGTGACATTTTCATCATCCTTTTCAAGAATAAATTTTGCTGATTTGCAACCTATTCTAACTAGGAATTTTTGGTTTAATAAATCTCGCTGAAATTTTTTAATACATAAGACTAATGATAAAATCTCTTTTTTAATAGTTCTGTATTTTAACTGCGTAGGATTCCATGCGCCAGAATGGAAACGAACAATTTGTTCATCAGAAGTAGGAGTTAACTTTTGTTTGAGTATACCACAGAATCCAATGTCAGAGGCATCAGTTTCAACTATTTTGAAAGCTGAATCATTTGAGATGCCAAGGCAGGGTAAAACCTTAACATATTTTTTAACTTGTTGGACGACAGAAGTATGAACGTCTGTCCAATGAGGTGGATTACTTTGTAAGCGCTAAAAGAGAGGCTTACAAATCTTCCTGAGGTTCTTGTAAAACTTGCCAATATAATTGAGCGAGCCAAGAAACATCTGTAGATGAGTTTTATTGGTAATCTTATCAGGGAACCGGTCGACGAATTGACTAGCTCTGTCAATTGGCCGCGTGAGTCCATGATAGAGGATTAATCCGAGAAACCTGACTTTAGTAAGAAACAGACTACATTTGGAAGAAGAAAGAACAAGACCATTGGTTTTAACTGTTTTGAAGAACGAATTCAAATGTTTAATATGCTCTTCAATAGTCTTGGAGAATACAAGGATATCGTCGATGTATACAATAATAAAATGACTGAAAGGATTCAAAATATTATTAAGAATATTCTGAAATTCACTCTGTGCATTTTTAAGTCCAAATGACTGAACATTCCATTCGTAGTGTCCGAACGGAGTGGTGAATGCAGTTTTGTACCTATCATCGGGATGAATAGCAATTTGCCAGAATCCGGACTTAAGGTCAAATTTACTAAAGATTGTAGATACACTTAACCTACTAAGGAGATCATCATTGTTGGGCAAAGGGTACATAATCCATTCTAGTACTTTGTTTAACGGTTTATAATTAATGACTAACCGAGGGACACCTCTTTCTTTCTCAGCATTTTTATTAACATAGAAGGTTGGGCAAGACCATGGTGACTTACTATGTCTAATTAAACCCTTATTAAGAAGATTATTAATTTCATTTTTACATAACTCCATCTGTTCATGACTCATTTGAATAGGCCTAGCTTTGGTGGGAATTAAATGTTCTTTAAATTCTTTAGCATAAGGTAGTCTAACTGTGTGCTTTTTCCTATGCCAAAAAGCATTGGGAGAGTCAGAACATAAATTTTTTATTAAATAATCCTTTAATTCTTTTATTTTTTCTTGAACTCTGTTACTCTTAAGTTGTTCTTCAACTTGTTGATACCTAACTTCGTCTTTGAGGAAATTTATATGAGTAACTTTACAATTTAACAGATTCAATGTTTTAGAAATTGATTCTTCCTGAATAAATTTTAAATCTCTTTCTTTTGGCTTAATTAGGAATTTAAATGTAATTTTCTTTCCTAAATGTTCACAACTTAGACCTTTATTACTAGTGGTAAATGGATATAATAAATATATAAATGGTAAACCTAAAATGATTTTGTCAGTAAGATTGCGAACAAAGACAAATGAGGTCTTAAAACACATACTGTCTTGACAAATATGTACATTAGGTAATTTATATTTTATTTCCATTTGACTACCGTTGGCTGAGTTTAGTTTTTCACTAGTTTTCTTATAATATCTTGTTGGGATAATACCTTCTTGGATACAATTTAAGTCTGCACCGGTATCAATAAGAGCAGGGAGCTGTACTGAGAAAGTTTTATCGATAAATAAATTAATAGAGATATACCATTTTTGAATAGTAATATCTTTAATTCTTTTAAGTGAGAGACCTTGAATAAAGAGATCAGAATCTTTAGCACCTGATGGTTCTGGTCCATCGTGACTTTCATCACTAGAAGAAGAATTATGAACTTGAAGATCTGATTTTTTATCATCAATCTCTTTTCTTAAGTTGAAAATATCTAATTTTAGGTTAGAAATTTCTTTCTTAAGTTTATTAACTTCTTGATTTAATTCGGGGAGGGTAATTTCTTTTACCGGAGCCTTAAATCTTTCAAGAGTTTTATTGAGGCTGAAAATAGGTTTTTCTTTGGCTCTAAGAACCTTATCAGTAACTTTCTTATCTTTAGTTAACAAATCTTTTAATTGTTTTAAATACTGAGTTTTTAATTCAGGGTCTGTGATTTTACTGATTAAATCTACTAATAAAGAACTTTCTTCTTCTTCCTTTGTAATTACATTAATTCTTTCACAACAGTTTTTATTGCAATTTTCTGTACATATGGTGACTTCATTTTCACTATCAGATTCATTATTAGATCCGTTATTACTAGAAGATTCTGGGATATCAGAAGCTTCTTCATTACTGCTACTACTGTTATTATCAATTCTCATTAATTCTAATAATTGTTCTGTATCTTCAGTAGAAATATTTAATTGGGCTAATTTTTTATTTAACTCTACATTCAGATTTATAATGTCCTTTCTGCCCACAATTGTGACAGACAATTTTACTTTTATCATATTTCTTTGATTTTTTATATGATTTTTTCTTTGATGACTTTGGTTTATTGTAATAAGTATCTTGATTATTATCTTTATTATTACTTTTATTATACCTTTTCTTACGACGCTTATGACTTTTATGTGACTCAATATGTTTACTCTTATGTCTGTGCTTTCTTCTAGAGGGAGCAACCGGCGGCAAACCATACTGTTAACAAAATGTTCCTAAATCGTATTTAGCTTTATTTCTATCTTTACTAGCTTGTTTAGCTAATTTAAAATCAATACACATTTTTAATCTAATTTTTTGAATATAACTAATAATATCACCATAGGTTAAATTATCATAGTCAGTATATCCTAAATTTTTACTTAATTCTTCTCTAACTTTGTGAGCAAATAAAGAAGGTAAACTATTAACGAATTTCTCTTTCCAAAATGGAATATTACTGTCATTTCTCATCATAACTCTAGAGGTAAATACATCTTTGTACCATCTGAAATCACTCAGAGTGGGTCACGTAAGATTACTTAATTGATCGTGAATTCTTTCCGAAATATTACTAGGAGTTCCAACAAAATGTTTAATTATAGTAAATATTAGGGTATTAACTCCATCAGGAAGACCAATACCAGCATCATCATCGAAGATGGGATTGCCTTCATTATCTCTTTAGATAGAATGAACTATGGATATTCTAATGTCTTCTGTGAGATGTTTTTCCCACCAAGACCTGAGAATACCAGTAAATCCACTAACTAATAATTCAACTATATCCGGTTGAGATAAAGTGTTGAATTTGGTAATATAACTGTTGGATACCATTGACATATGATTAAGTTTATTAAGAATTTCTTGTTCACTAAATCCATCTATATTCCATTCATAAATTTTATTAGAAGATACAGAGAATTGTTTATCTGGATTCCTCTCTTCGAACTGTAGGTCCGGAGGAGTTGGTCTAGAGTACCAATTTCTGGTAATGCTTTTACCTAATTACTCCACTTCTGAGTTAAGGCGCCTAGCTGATGCCATCCATATTAGACTTGACAAGTTACATGAAGAATCAGACAAAGCTTCTTCTCAGTCTAGAGGAGAAAATTCTAGTCAGGATCTTGAAGATATAGATTAATTATGCCATAGGGATCACAATCACCTACATCTTCAAGATCTTGACTAGAATTTTCTCCTCTAAACTGAGAAGAAGCTTTGTCTGATTCTTCGTGTAACTGGTCAAGTCTAATATGGATGGCATCAGCTAGACGCCTTAACTCAGAAGTGGAGTAATTGGAAACGTTAGTAACTTTATCTGAATCAGGAGGATCAACTGATTTTTCTTTTGCCTTATCAACTGTTTTAGTGGCTGTTTTACTGGAAGATGCAACGGTAGGGGCCGTAGTGACTGAAGGAGTGGTTACTGGAGGAGTCAATAAAGGAGAAGGAGGAAATTCTTTCTGAACTTGGCCAACTATTCTATCAACACCGAATTTATCCCACCATTTAATGAAAAAACGGCGAGAGACATACGAAATAGGAGATAGGTAAGTCTGAGCGGTCCTAATACCTATGGACGACGGAGACTGAAATACTGTGACTTCTTGGGTAGCTGAAATGACATATTGCCATTTAAGAATCCAAGGGATTTTATATTTACTACAAAATATAAGGAAGACTGGAATTTCCTCATATTTGGAATGATAATTACTATGATGACAAAATTGTTCTAACTGGGCAAGGAGAGGTTTGGGGAAAATATCATGGCAGAAACCATACCTTGTCCACCAAAGGATAAACCATTTGGGGAATTGACTTTTGAACTTGTGGTCGAACTGGAAAAACCATGAATGACTATGATCTTCATTTTGATGAAGCATGATTTTATGCCAAGCCTCAATATAATCATAATAGCAATAAGAGCTAGTATAATTAGAAAGTGACTTGAGATCAGAAGGATGACTACCCCAATCGGACAGATTGAGAACTTGTTTAATATACAAAGAATGATAAAGAAGCTTGGATTTATCATCGTTGGCATAGATTGGTTTAATAAAGACTTACTCTGTTTCAATAAGGATGTCCCTATAATACACAAGTGATTTATAAGGAACTAATGGAAGAAAATGTCATCCAGTAGGAAAATACTGGGCAACCAATTGAATTGGGTCATTCTTGGGTTTCATAGGTAACTCAATGTGGAATAAGTGCTGATCAAAGATCTGAAGATAATCAGAAATTGGGTGACTAGGTTTTGATGAGGTAGCTTGAGTTTGACTAGCAAAAATATCAAATGGTTTGGGCTGACTAGCAAGAACTGAGGTGTAGGGCTTGGGAACTATACCAAGCACCTGGAATTTATTATGGGTTTGGGTAACTAGATGAGGAACAACAGTTCCTTTTGACTGATTAACTGGACTGGCAGAGCGGCCATGACTACGAGAAGATGAACCTCCTCGAACACTCATGTTGCTGCAATAATACCTGTGTTAATGAACTCACGAGTGAGAAAATCTGTAACTGAGTTGTTACTTCCTTTAATATATTCAATATCAAAATAAAAAATACTTAAAATTACTTGCCATCTAGCGAATGAAAGCTTAGAGGCGACATTTTCAACATCCTTTTCAAGAATAAATTTTGTTGACTTGCAATCTATTCTAACTAGGAATTTTTGGTTTAATAAATCTCGCTGAAATTTTTTAATACATAAGACTAATGATAAAATCTCTTTTTTAATAGTACTGAATTTTAACTCTGTAGGATTCTATGTGCCAGAATGGAAATGAATAATTTGTTCATCAGAAGTAGGAGTTAACTTTTGTTTGAGCATGCCACCGAATCCAATGTCAGAGGCATCAGTTTCAACTATTTTAAAAGTTGAATCGTTTGAGATGCCAAGGCAGGGTAAAACCTTAACATATTTTTTAACTTGTTGGACGATAGAAGTATGAACGTCAGTCCAAGGAGGTGGATTACTTTGTAAGCGCTGAAAGAGAGGCTTACAAATCTTCTTGAAGTTCTTGTAAAACTTGCCAATATAATTCAGCGAGCCAAGAAACCTCTGTAGCTGAGTTTTATCGGTAATCTTATCTGGGAACCGGTCGACGAATTGACTAGCTCTGTCAATTGGTCGCGTGAGTCCATGATAGAGGATTAATCTGAGAAACCTGACTTTAGTCAGAAACAGACTACATTTGGAAGGAGAAAGAACAAGACCATTGGTTTTAACTGTTTTGAAGAACGAATTCAAATGTTTAATATGCTCTTCAATAGTCTTGGAGAATACAAGGATATCGTCGATGTATACAATAATAAAATGACTGAAAGGATTAAAAATATTATTAAGAATATTCTGAAATTCACTAGGTGCATTTTTAAGTCCAAATGACTGAACATTCTATTCGTAGTGTCCGAACGGAGTGGTGAATGCAGTTTTGTACCTATCATCGGGATGAATAGCAATTTTCCAGAATTCGGACTTAAGGTCAAATTTACTAAAGATTGTGGATACACTTAACCTACTAAGGAGATCATCATTGTTGGGAAAAGGGTACCTAATCCATTCTAGTGCTTTGTTTAACGGTTTATAATTAATGACTAACCGAGGGACACCTCTTTCTTTCTCAACTTTGTTATTAACATAGAAGGCTGGGCAAGACCATGGTGACTTACTATGTCTAATTAAATCCTTATTAAGAAGATTATTAATTTCAGTTTTACATAACTCCATCTGTTCATGACTCATTTGAATAGGCCTAGCTTTGGTGGGAATTAAATTTTCTTTAAATTCTTTAGCATAAGTTAGTCTAACTGTGTGCCTTTTCCTATGCCAAAAAGCATTGGGAGAGTCAGAACATAAATTTTTTATTAAATAATCCTTTAATTCTTTTATTTTTTTCTTGAACTCTGTTACTCTTAAGTTGTTCTTCAACTTGTTGATACCTAACTTCTTCTTTGAGAAAATTTATATGAGTAACTTTACAATTTAACAGATTCAATGTTTTAGAAATTGATTCTTCCTGAATAAATTTTAAATCTCTTTCTTTTGGCTTAATTAGGAATTTAAATTTAATTTTCTTTCCTAAATGTTCACAACTTAGACCTTTATTACTAGTGGTAAATGGATATAATAAATATATAAATGGTAAACCTAAAATGATTTTGTCAGTAAGATTGCGAATGGGCTGCACCCTCCAAGGAAGTCAGAAGCATTCAGGTCATCAGTTCAGTCGAGTTGTGAATTAAATGCTCAAGGAAATGGGGCACAAGCACCCAACATCGAAAGGAAACTCCATATTACCTCAAAAGTGGTGAGATAAAATTCTGCTCCAGACAATTTAAAATATGCATCAACCTAGGACAATAGACTCCTAAGGATAAATCTAGATCATCACATCATGCATGATTTGCACATGTGCAAATGCACTACATCAACGTACATCTCTTTCAAAGTTTAGCATGCATCTCCAGTAGATTTAAATAAGCGTGCAAGTTAAATGCCTAGATTAGAGAAAAAAATTCATCGTAGACATCTGTTGGTTATCATCAATCCAGCGTAACATCAGGCAGAGTCTGGTGAAGAATACCTTTGAATATTAATTTATCGAAGGTATCGAAAGATTCGGTATTCGAAACCATTGGCATCAATTCAGTATAACATCAAGACAGTCTAAGGGAAACTACATAAAATAGCTCAACGGACTGTCTAACGAAGACCCATAAATCCTATTTTGGTCATGGGCCCATCTGCCCAAATTCGAAAAAAGGAAAATCATATATCATTATGTAGCTCTCGAAAAGAGCTTTCTGAAATGGTATGGAAAGCTTCCATTGGACTCCCAGATTGAAAGTTATGAAGGTTCGAGCGAATAACGCGTTGTTCGAATGCACGTACTTTGAGACGGCAGGATCCACATGGCCTGGGGCACCCCGGGCAGCCGCAGTTATACCTATGGCTCGCCCCTCTATAAATAAAGTGAATGGGGTGGCCATTTTAAGGAAATAAAAGGCGAGGAAGCCCTATTCATTTTGCTTTGTACACACTTTAAACTGAGTGCTTTCTTTTTCCAAACACATGCGAGCTTGTGTTTTGCTATATTTTACCGGTGGAAACCGAGTATTCATTCATTTAAAGCTATCTGAAGTCTTCTTGGCAGTCCACTATAAGACATCTCAAATTTCTTTTAGCCTTTCTCCACTTAAATACACATATACTAATTCACATTGAGAGTCGTGTTGTGTGTTAAACTAAGTGCTTTCTTTTGCCAAACACTTGTGAGCTTGTGTTTTGCTATATTTTACCGGTGGAAACCGAGTATTCATTCATTTAAAGCTATCTAAAGTCTTCTTGACAGCCCACTATAAGACATCTCAGATTTCTTTCAGTCTTTCTCCACTTACATCCACACATACTAATTTACATTGAGAGTCGTGTTGTGTGTATTCCCGGATCGTCAATCTGTGGCATTTATTGCTTATATATATAAAAGTAGTAAATGCTCCGAATATTATATTCGGGCTCAATCGAAGCATAGTTCGATAATATATATATATATATATATATATATATATATATATATATATATATATATATACAGCTTTTATATATATAACTATTTACAGCTTTTGTACATACTGCATCATCATGTGAGCCTAGGAATCATGTGATCACAGATTCAGTTCCTGAATCTAAATTCGGTTCCCTTGATGGACATTTTCAATTGTAGCCAGCTTGTAAATTATTCACGATGACTGAATTTCCTTTGATGGTCCTCATTCCCGCAAGGAGTTTGGCACTGCTATGTATCTTATTTTCTCAAAGATGTTTCGCATCTCAAAAGTTATAAAAGCAATCAAGCCGAACACATAATAAAATAAAAGTATCAAAGGCCTAAATTACTATTAAGCATAAAGGTTTGAAAAACCTATTTTATAAAACATCATTTCCATATCTCGTTAAAATTGAATTTTTATACAAAATTCAAACCCTTTGTACATAGGTTCAAATGAGGCATAACACTACTTGCAGATAATAGCACATAGACCTACACACACACACATTCAAATAAATGTTTAAATTGAGAAGTGGCAGTAACCGTCTCACCACGAAAGTCGGGGGTGCCTAACACCTTCCTTCCGGTTAATCAAGCCCCCGGACCCTTATGAATCTCGGTTTCACAGACCAGTTAAACAATGTCACATCACTAGGTATATGTGCAAACCATTTCTCGGTTGAGTTGGTGTAACCATTAAAAAAATAACAACTGGCGACTTTTACAGTCAAATCGTCGACATATACATGTTGGACCTTTTCAAACTTATTTTTTCAAACAAATCTCACCTCACATAATAACATCAAAAGACAAGAACAGAAAGGGACAAATAAAAATTCCGACGTCGACGGGTCTTATTAATATTATTTTAATTATTATTATTTTAATTTCTAAAGGAGTTTGGATATTAATTTAATATAAGTACTCTTATTTAATCCTAATAAGATTAGGAGGAAAATTAATAAAAAAAAAAGAGTTTAATTAATTATCCCTTATAAGATTAAGGAGCTTAATTAATTAAATAATACTCTATTTTCTAATTAGATTAGAAGGGTTAACTGATATATATATATATATATATATATATATATATATATATATATATATATATAAGAGGAGTCTTATATCAGATATCGAATAAACGTGATTCTAATTGTTGGAGAGTTTGCTCTTTTTCTATAGAGATAGAAAACTAGGGTTTTTGCCAAAACACACTTCTTCTTAATTCTTGTTATTCCTTGGTGGATCACTTCTAGAGGCCTAACACTTGGGTGGCTAACGTTGATCAAAGGAAGGAATCAACCCGGAGATTAAAGGAGATCACGGAGAAATAGGAGTTGAACTCGTACCTATGGAAGCTCGTATCTACAAGGCAATAATTTTATAACTATTTATTCTCCGTTCTAATTAATAACATACATAAAGGATGATCCGAGTAATTGGTTTGTGAAATTTTTAAAATTTGATTTTTCCATGCTTCCGCTTATTTTTGCAATTTGATTGCGTCTATGATTTTTACAAAACCTAACACAAATAGTGAGGGGAGCAATAGAAAAGAAGGCTACCAAATCCCAAGAGTCAACCTGAGTTTTGTAGTCAGAGTGAAGGCACTCATACAAAGAAAAGACGCTAAACCAGTTCCCCCTAGACTGGGTAAAATCTAGAACTTGTATGACATAAAAGTCAGAGATAATTCCTTGCTAAAGATGGAAAAGGTAAGATAACTCAAAGCAAAAATCTTTCATACATTATTAGCATGTAAATTAACCGATGGATCTCAGATTAATGCCCAAAAGATAGGGAATGGCAACCTGAATACCTAGAAGGACCCTACGCGAAGCAGGCTCAAATGGAACCTCAAGGTCAGTGCGATCATCCTCTACATTAGGCATACTGGACCTATCATCTCTAATGGCTCAAATAACTGACCCTATAAGATGGCGATCTTGGTGAGTCACCCTCGGGGAAGGAACAATCAAAGCAGTTTTATAAGGATGAACGCCAGAGGAAGCCCTGTGGGAGGTAGAACTGCTAGGTCTATCTGAATCAATGCCTGGAAAAAGGCATCATGACACTTAAGATTAGACAAGTTATATTCCTATCCTATCATATTTTAAATCAGCATCTGCACGAACCTAGAGACAATAAACTCGTAGGGGAAAAATTTAGGTCATTGCATCATACAGGTCTGTATGTGCGTCAACATAAGTCCACACCCCTTTTGTGAGTGCCCTAGCATAATAAAAATATGTGTATATGCTCAACTACCCAAACCCGCGAAATTTTTTACCTATCTCCCCTATAATATGAACTATCCCCACACACATAGGCATGTGTAAAACCACCATTTATATGCACCAAAGCATGACCCAATAACAATATATAAGTTTTCAATAAAACAAAGCTTAAATCAATGACAAATACATGTAAAAGCCATAAAAAATGCAACAAGATCAAAAACCTGCTTTTATCTAGTGAAACCAGCAGTTTAACTCACAAAATATGCGCCAAAAATGATTTCTTAAAATGAAAATTTTTACATCCAGGCATTCCATATGATAAAATATAAGCATATATCAAGTTAAAACATTTTTGTGAAGTCATTCATGTATACATTTTTAATACATCATGTTTAAACAAGTCAATAATGAAAACATAACCAAACATTAAAATAAACACAAAAGGAAGAAATGTATACATTACCCATAACGCACTAATCAAGAGTACGGTGACGAATCTTCAAAATTAAGCCTCACAAGAGCAGATCCTAGAAGAGATCTCGAGAATATAAGAGAATATGCAAGAAAGTTAATGTGAAATGAAGAGAATGAAGGAGGCTAAGGGTATAAGCTCATCCGTGTCTGACCGCGAATGTACCCGCGGCCAGCCGTAGGTGCATCTGTGACTGGACTAGGTGGGTCCCATAGCTCCTCTTTTCATAAAATTAAGGTCAAAATATATCCTTATGGGTCCAAAAAGGTATATTCGCAATGAAAAGTGCACTTTTGGCATATAAATTATTCATTCTAAGCCAATAAAACTCCTAAAAACCTTAAAACCTTAAAAATGGTATTGCAAGGCTGAAAGGTATACAAATTGAGAAAACCAATGACAAATGGCAAATTACTAAGAGTAGAGAACTAATAGTTCACCCCTTCTTATAACCAAAAATCAATTCGTTGGAGTAAATACATGGCGAAGGTATCGTCGTCAATACCTAGTGGTAATCAAATTGTTGGAGTCAATACTCAGTGAAGGCATCGACATCAATACTCGGTGGTAATATGAAAGTAGTATGCACACAAGCCAATCATGTTGATGATAATGCATATACTTTTTAACAATCTTATTCTTTTATTAATAAAAGTATGCATTTACTAAAGGCTTTAATTTATCTACATGGTGTTGTTTTTTAAAATATGTGACAAACCTATAGTTTTAAGCAATGCTTTTAAAATCATGATGAGATCATGCTAATGAGATCTAAATTCTTAGATAACTTAAAATTAAAATTGTTCCCAATCGTCGGATTACTAAAAGGGGGATTAGTGAATCTGAATAAATTGGTACATACGTTGCTTGCTCATTGGATGAGGATGATTGATCTCATGTTCATTTGTGCGGAGACACTAAAGCAAGTATGTAGGTGCTTATTGGAGAATAAGTTCACTGAACGTGGCTCGCTAAGGAATACCTAATGGACTTTTATTTGCTTGTCAATAGGAATTCCTGAAGTTATAGTAGTACACGTGATCTTTAGATTTGAGATCATCATAGTATCTTATGTATGATAAATTATACTTTGACATATTCATTAAGACCCTTAGGGTATATCAAAGGATATGCTTGGGTGTAATAAGTTATATATGAAGATAATGAATGATCAATAAAGAATCTATCTCTTCTAGTAACAGAAGAGAATGTCCTATGTGATTCGATAAATGACAACCCAATAGTCATTGGCCAAGACATAATGAAATTAGAAATGAATTTCTAATTTGCATTATTTGGATTTGTGCATTTGAGAATCGAAATACATATAATTAAATAAAATAAGACTTGACAGTAATTCTATGTCTTATATTTAATTGTGACATTGTATGGTGGAAGGATTGAATTGTACGGTAACTATTTACTCAAAGTTATATTATGATTAATGTTGAAATTTATATTATCTGGAAAGTCGTTGATCTCTAAGGAGGCTTATCCTTATTGTAGAATAAATGTTATTTATTTAAATAAATTAATAGATTAATTTATTTATTTAAATAAGATTATAATTACCGTAATTGATTTATTCACAATCGATTTAATATGGAGAAACTAAAGGGTCATACCACAAAAGGAAGAATATTTATTTAAGAAGCAAATATCATAATCGTAATAATAAGTTAAATGTATTTAATTTAATCTATGGTGATATCATAAATTAAATAGATTAATATTTATTATTTAATATTTTGAAAATATTAAATATAAATTAATAAGATGAATCTTATTATTATTATTATTATTATTATTACTACTATTATTATTATTATTTAATTCCTAAAGAAGTTTTGAAATTAATTAATAAAAGTACTCTCATATATTTCTAATAAGATTAGGAGGCTAATTAATTAAAAAAGTTTAATCAATTATTCCTAATAAGATTATGAGCCTAATTAATTAAAGGAGTTTAATTAATTAAAATAAAACTCAATTCTTTAATTATTAAGGAGGGTTGTCTATATATATAAATAAGATGAGTCTTATTATGGGTGATGGTTGATATTTTTCACAACACGAGTGAATGACAATTCTAAGAGTTGGGGGAGTACACCTTTTCTATAGAGATAGAAAAACTAGGGTTTTGCAAACACCCATCTTATTGAATATTTGTTCTTCCTTGGTGGATCACCTCTAGAGGCCAAGCACTTAGGTGGCTAACGTTTATCAAAGGAAGGAATTAAACCCAATGATTTCAAGTTGAACTTGGAAAGGAATTGGAGGTGAACTTGTACCCGAGGAAGCTCATTTCTACAAGGGTATAAATCTGATCTCCATCTCTTTTCTATTGATTGATAAATATGCACAAAGTATGATCATGGTGATGGGTTTGTATAAAAAATTTAAATTCCTATTTTATCGTGCTTCCACACCTTTTATGTTATTTGATTGCATGATCACGCTATATACAAACATAACATAATCAATCCATTGGAGTCGGTACCTAACGAAGGGATCAGTGTTAATAACCAGTGGTAATCAATCCGTTGGAGTTAATATCTTACCAAGGTATCATTGATAACACCCGGTAGTAATCAACCCCTTGGAGTCAATACCCGAAGAAAACATCGGCGTCAACACCTGGTGGTAATTAATCTGTTTGAGAAAGTACCCGAGGAAGGCATCGGAGAAAATACCCAGTAGCGCAAAGGCAACCCTCCTCAACAAATTGGAGTAACATTCAAAACTTGATGATCATATCATCATTGCATCATTGATATATCTTGTCATGCATTGGGTGTCGATATCTTTGTCTTGTTCATTTCATTTCATTTAATAAACATGACAAAGAGGGCATTTGTAGACACTTGGAATTTCGATTTCCTTTTACTAACCCCGTAGGAAGGCTAAAGTGTAATTTCACCCCGGCGACAACCCTATAGTAAGGAAAAAGCGTAATTTTCCCCAACAATAACATTTTAAAGCAGGGATCATGATGCTAAGGATAAGGTCATAAGAAACCACCACAGCGATCCTCGAACTGTAGACTGCCTAAGACAACCTAGTTGACCATCTCGCAGATTTTGAAAGATACATATCTACCTTTTGCCTTATCTTCTCGGATCAGGAAATGGTCAAACTTGATGTCATTGTGTAGCCCTCGGAAAGAGCTTTTGGAAATGGTATGGTACGTCTCCCAATTATTTTTAGATTGAAAGATATAGATGTCTTAGTGAACCGTACAATGACCGAAGGAACTAACTTTGAGAGTGTGGGACCCACTGGGCCCAGTTGCAGGTGCAACCGCGGCAGGCTAGCTCCGGGGGACTTTAATTATTTGGACATCAACGGATAATTTGAAAAAAGAGAACTAATTCTAAAGAGAGAAAATAATTAGATCTATCATTATATAATTAGATCTTATATATATAGAGTGATATAACATAGATTCAAGTTAAAGGATGCTTTTATCTTCATTCCCCAAGGTGAAAAACCGAATCGTTGTTCATTTTCATGTAAATCTAGTGAGATCTATTAGATCTAATTTAATATTCTATCTATACATAGTTAAAGTTTAAATCTATATATATATGTATATATATATATATATATATATATATATATTGGTTGTTTATCCATAGATCTATCTATTTTATCGATATTTTGCATATATATAGTTAAAGATCGAATATTTTTTTAATAAATCTACTCTAGATCTAGCTAGATCTAGCCCTTAACCGGTTCTAAAACTTTAAAACTTGAACCTTTATGCTAGATTGACTCGGATCTACGTTAAATCTAGTCATTTTTAATATTTTACATAGATTTTGAATACTCCGCAAAAGCATTGATCCATATCTAGTGGGGAGGAAGTCCTAACTAATCACACTAGGGATTCTAATTAACCATTGAATCATCTGATAGCAGTTTTAAAATTCATTTTTAAATAATTTAATTGAAATTTCGATTATGTCATTGTGTGAATCTTTGGAAACCTTAGGTCTATGGATCCATATCCTAGACTTTGAGATCCTTCGGTATATCTCGCCGATACACATAGTCCTAATGTTGGCTTCGATATCGTAATCTAAAAGCTAGAGTTATGGGAGCCCACTTTTAGAGTTCTTTCGATTATATTCAAGTATATCAATGTGAGCCTAAGAATCTTGGGGTCAAGATCCACGAATTGAATTTTGACTAGATTCCCACGATAGACATTTTGTTAAAATGTAATATTAACTATCCAAGTCATTGTGCATGTAATTTCGGGACTTAAAACGATTTCGAGGGCCTTATCCCAAGAAAATGGATTTAAAGCCCCATAATAGTGAAAATTGTGATTATAGCTGCTCGGGTCTACCTAGATGGCTTTCATTACTATGCGTGGCCCAACCCTTTTTATACTTTTTTTCATGTATTATCATCCAAATAATTTTCAAATAAAAAATAACATAATTCTTATAAAATACAAATCGCTCAGGGATAGACAAACTTAAGGCTAAAAATCAAGCAACAAGATAGGGAAAGAACACCAAGTTCTCTAAATCCTCTCAAAAAGTTTTTTCATCAAAATCAAACAACTTCACTCATAGGCTAAAATTGGGCTTAAAACAACTTTTAAAACCAACACACTCAAACACAATTTCGATTCAAAAATATCAAAGGCTTTCTTAAACACACATACACACATTTCATGCTTAGGAAATCAACAAGATGCGATAACCGTGTTTTTACGGAAGTCGGGAGGTGCCTAACATATTCCCTAGGTTAAGCAAGCCCTCGAACTATGTGAATCTCTGGTTTCAGACAAATTTTACGGAGTCACATATTGGACTATATTGCAAAAACCTCTAAAAACCTGGATGAGTTGGTACATCCATTTGAAGTTATATCAACTGACGACTCTGTCTAATTTGACCCAATTATTATAAAATTTTTTGAATTCGTCGACATGTATGTCGGTCTTTTTTTCTAAAATCTCACCCTTTAAGATAAACTAATCGATGTAGTGAAATAAAAAAGGGTAGAAATATATTAAATAGAAAAAATTAATTTCCCAGCATCGACAATAAGATTAAATAAATTATATAAAATATAAATAACTTAATATGTTAAACAGTACCTACAATACATAGTACAGGAACTAAATCATGCTATAACCTATGTAGTTTATTTTAATACGATTATATAATATATATATATATATATATATATATATATATATATATATATTGGTAAATAAGATAAACAAATGCAGGATAAAAATAAAATAAAAATTATGCACTTAATTAGTCTCCCTATTCTAAAAAAAAGTTTCATTTGTTTTGATTTTGTTTTTACACAAAAATAATTTTTTATTTTTGATAATCAAATCATTACACATTGTACTCAATTTTTTTCATCATAATTCAATTATTGCATCCCACTACTATTAAATTAACAACTTATTGTAAACAAAAAAATACATTATAGATATTTAAAAATTTATAAGTGGATTTTTTTGTGAAAGGGAAAAAATATTAATGGAACTATATATTATATCATTTGTCTCAAATAAGGGTTCCTAATTTATTTAATGGTCTAGATTTGGTGTTGACCCATAATATATTTATTTTGACAGTGACAGAGTCCTTATTAAAATAAGATTATATTTTCTTATTTGGAGGGATAAAGAGTCCTTTTCCTAGTTGGATACGGGTGGAGGTGACTTCTATATATACAACAACAAGTAGGGAAAAAGACACAAGAGATACAACACAAATACACAACTTGTACTCCCAATATTATTATAGTGGTTTTCTCTCTCCGTGGTTTTTCCCAATTGGGTTTCCACGTAAAATTCTTGTGTTCATAGTTTATCTCTTTGTTTATGTTTATATGAATGTATTTCGTGAATTTGATTTCACAACAATACAATAAACCGTTAGCGCGATTTTGGCCTGCTATTTTGGGTGATCATTTCGTCAAGCGTACAAAATTTGGCGTTAACATTGACGTTGTCTGTGGGAAACAAGACACTTGTTCTAGTGTCGATTTAAAATCACCGATTCACCGAAGGAGATTGGTGATGAGTCACCGCACTAGTAATGAATTCAGCCAGCACAAAGATAAAAGTTTAAGCTTTGATATCATTGAAGTGTTTTAAAGGCGGCTTCGGTTTTAATCATCAACCACAGACTGAAGGGACATGCCAATGAAATTGTTTTTCAATAAAAGTGGCAGCCGACAGCTATACATGATGCACGGTTTCCAATCTTCAAATCAGCTAGGATTAAAAATGGCGCAAGTGTGGTTCGGCGGCAGACCAAGCAGCAACAGCACCAAACGTCCTTCGAGAAGGCTTCGATCTCCCGAAAGGATGAACATTCTACAGATAAAAATTTGGGGGATAAAAATCCAGATGATAAAAATACCAAGGATAAAAATCTCGAGGATAAAAATCCCGAGGACAAAAATCCTGAGGACAAAAATCTCGAGGACAAAAATCCCACGGAGACTTTTTGAATACTCTCTTATAAATAAGTTCATTATAAATAAGAGACTGGGGGCAATGTTGGAGTGTGATTATTTGGGTCTAGCCAAGGTGTAACAAAATTTATTTAATGGTCTAGATTTGGTGTTAACCCATAATATATTTATTATGACAGCGAGAGAGTCCTTATTAAAATAAGATTGTGTTTCCTTATTTGGTGGGATAAAGAGGTTTAATTTGGGAAGGAATATATCAGCCATTAATTGTTGTTATAAGGTGATTCTACAAAGAACTCCTACTCCTAATTGGATTCAGGTGGATATGGCATCTATAAATACAACAACAAGGAGTGAGAAAACAAGAGATACAACACAAATACACAACTTGTACTCCCAATATTGTTATAGTGGTTTTCTCTCTCTCCGTGGTTTTTCCCAATTGGGTTTCCACATAAAATTCTTGTGTTCATATTATATCTCTTTGTTTATGTTTATGTGAATGTATTTCGTGAGTTTGATTTCATAATAATACAACCAACCGTTAGCGCGATTTTGGCCTGCTATTTTGGGTGATTTCGTCAGGCGTACAAAATTTGGCATTAACATTGGCGCCGTCTGTGGGAAATAAGACACTTGTTCTAGTGTCGATTTAAAATCACCGATTCACCGAAGGATATAAGTGATTATTTTTTATTAAATTAAATATATAATTGTACGTGTGTATATATTTATTATGCCAAAAGTAATTGAAGAGTGATCGTAATTGATTATTGATACAACTTTACATACTCTATCACTTATATTATGCATGTAGTGGTAGTATTCACATGATTCATGTAAAATCTAAACATTAACACTTTGGTCCAGCTGATGAGTCATCGCACTAGTAATGAATTCAGCCAGTACAGAGATAAAAGTTTAAGCTTTTATATCATTGAAGTGCTTTAAAGGCGGCTTCGGTTTCATCATCAACCACAGACTGAAGGGACATGCCCATGAAATTTTTTTTCAATAAAAGTGGTAGCCGACAGCTATACATGATGCATGGTTTCCAATCTTCAAGTTAACTGGGATTAAAAACGGCGCAAGTGTGGTTCGACGGCGGACTAAGCAGCAATAGCACCAAACGTCCTTCGAGAAGGCTTTGATCTCCCGAAAGGATAAACATTATACGGATAAAAAATTGGAGGATAAAAATCCAGAGGATAAAAATCTCGAGGATAAAAATTTCGAGGACAAAAATCTCGAGGACAAAAATCCCACGGAGACTTTTTGAAAACTCTCTTATAAATAAGTTCCTTATAAATAAGAGACTGGGGGTAATGTTGGAGTGTGATTAGTTGGGTCTAACCAAGGTGTAACCCAATTTATTTAATGGTCTAGATTTGGTGTTGACCCATAATATATTTATTCAGCCCCTATCCTCTACCTAGTGGCCTAATCCACGTTCAATCCCAACTAGGATCGGAGACTCTTTTTATTACTATTTAAACCTCAATACAAAAATTACTCCCGGTTACAAAAAAGCCTCAAATCTGATGTTGGACACTTATGCCCCCTTTTTGCACCTCTGCAACTTATACACCTCTTCTCACCTCTGAGACCTTTGAAGCCTTCTTTGAAAAGACTAACAAAAATAGGAAACCTCAAGCCAAAACTATGGTTGAGTACTTTAGTTTACAATGAATTAGTTTTGAAGGTTAAACAAATTTCGAACACAAAAGAATATAACATATTACAATAAAATGGCTAGAATTGAAGTGCTCTGATATAGTATGTCAACTTGATTGCAGGTTTTAGAGTCGTGTCTTGTTCATCCGAAGAGAATGAGTATATATAACAAAATAAGCAACGGCTTTAAAATATGTTAGCTAAGAAATCTCAGTCCTGTTAGCAACCATTCATGATTTCAGCAGCTTTGTATAACCAGAAAGATATTAAGCAATTTGCGCCAGCTATTTGATTTTGAAGAGCTAAAATAAAGGAGAGAAACTTTATACCCAATCAACTGAATTTAACAGGAACAAAGGAGATACGATAAGACCCAATAGCTTCTGTAAGACTCCTTTTCAAAATAGAATACCAAAATATTACTAACTGTTGTGGGCTCCACTAAGCAAGAGAATATCCTTAAATAAAATTAGCACCCATGAAATACTCTGTAGAATAGATTAACCAAATTTGGGTCAACTGAAAAAACATTTAATAACATAAACCCATCTAATAATATTTGACAGCATTAAAAATTATAACTACCAACATTCCTTAATAAACTCCAATTCAAATCTTCCTTAATAAATTTCAATTCAAATCTTCTTTAATAAACTCCAAATCAAATCTTCCTTAATAAACTCCAAATCAAATCTTCCTTAATAAACACCAATTCAAATTTGAAATGATTTTAAAACATTCCAACTTACCAACTGAAGGAAATCAACAACAAGTATTCATGTAATAACCATAATCCATGCATATTAATTATAATATTATAAACCATGTATAAACCATAATCCATGCATATTTAATAATATTATAACAAATCATGAACCATGCAAACGTCTAATATACTTAAATTAGTCATCATTCAAAACATCATAAAATCAAAAACTAACATTCTATCCCTTTTTGATGATGAAAATTTATGCACCAACATGCTCCCCCTAAGTATATGGCTCCCCCTAAATTTATGCATATTAAGGAACAAAAGAAAATGACTTTCTCCAAATAACCATCATTGCATATTCCAGTATAATATAGTATCTCAATATCAACATGAATACCAATTCAAACCAATTTAAATATACCCAAATATCTCTCCCCCTTTGTCATTATGAAAAAAAATAAATCATCAAGTTATATCTCTCCACCTTTGTCATCAACAAAAAATAATTCATATCAATTTAGCTGAAGTTAGTTATCTCACCCCATTTTCCAAATTGAAAAAAAATAAGCATAAAGAATGATAATAGAACAAGGTTATAACAAAATCATATATCGCAAGTAAACAATATAATTATACCTTTGTAATTTGTTACCTATATATCAATATTTTGTTACCAGTAGAAAGCTTGATAATTGTGCTCCTTAGTGTAGATTTCAATTTTGTATTTTCAGAATCAAAAATCTCTTCAATAGCACTTCTTTTGGCATCCCAATGTTGAGGTCTTTTAAACTCTGGTTAGGAGGATAATTTTTCACTACTCTAGTTGTTCTTGGAAGACTGTTGTTGGTCATTTGTTCATCTGATTCACTTTCTGGAGTATCAGATTTTGCATCAGAATATTCATCTGATTTGCCTTCTAAAACAGACGGTTTGAGCAGTCTGTATTTAGGTGTCTGAATGTTTTCCTGGTTCATTTGTTTTTCCTTCTAATGCAGACGGCTTAGGCTGTCTGGATTGAGCTGTTTGATTTCCATGTTCCACATTACTTTTTCCTGTAAAAACCTCATTCTCTTCCTTTGATAGACCATTTTTAAGATCATAAAAAATTACAAATACAGATTCCTCATCATGATTGTTATGTGTATTAAATATGGAACATTTAGCACAATAAAAACATTAGAATAAATAATATTATGCACCCTTGTGTTAGAAAATCATATATCCAATTAAAACATTATTCAAAAAATATAAGGTACTTACAGATTCCACCAAATAATTTATAGGTAACTACTATTCATCTCCTTTTTGACCTTGAGACATCTACAAAATGAACAAATAGTTTCTACCTTTTTGGTACCCAAATCTTCTTTGGTCCTTTTGGGTTAGTAACATATAAATCACTTTTCTTTACCCAAACTTGTTTTATTTTTATTTTATTACAATTAGTATCAAAATGTCCTTTTAAACCATATTTTCTGCAAGTAGCATAAGGTGAGCAATAAAGAGGCTTGTTCCTTGGTTTATTATTTATTACTCTAATTTTATTAGTACTTCTTTTTATATTTTTAGCAGGATTATATCTAATTCCTTGTTTATTTAGGCTTGACCTTTGAGCAGCCAACATTATATTTAAATTTTCTTCTCCTTGAACAAAACTTTCAAGATCCTTTTTCAATGATATTATTTTTTTCTCATTGTTATTTTGCATGTTAATTATTTTTCCATCATTAAAAGCGTCTATAAAATTATCTCTCATTTTCAAACTTTCTTTTAAAATATCATTTTCCTTTTTAAGGCAATTATTTTCTTCATTCAATTTGTTTGCACGATTATATAATATTTTATTATAGTTATCTAAATATCCAATTTTCGCATTCAACTGAGAAACTTCACATACGAATATTTATCCAACTTTTTAAGTGAGCATTTTTCTCTTTCATACGAATATATTCATTTTTTAAAACAGGATAGTCAGAAATAGTAATTTCTCCAAGTTCAGGACTTACCTCGGATGTTTCCTTATTGTGTATTCTAGTAAAGCACAGTTGAGCATTTTCTTCTTCTTGATCTTCATGATCAGATTCATCATCACTCCATGTCATTAGAGCCTTCCCATTTGCTTTGTTCTTTCTTTTTAGTTGGAAGCAATCTCTTTTGAAATGTCCAGGCCTTCCACATTCGAAACATGTTTCCTCTTGTGGCTTTTGCTTGAAATCTTTCTTGTTGTTGAAAACTTTTGTTGGTAATTTTGATCTATTCTTCTTTCGGATTAACTCCCTCAATTTTATAGTCATTGAAGCTATTTCTTCATCCGAATCTTCAACATTGCCTTCTATGTAGCTTTCAGGTTGTAGAGCCAAGGTTTTCTTCTTAGGCGTCTCATTTTCTTTATCATACAATTTTAGTTGGTTTTCAAACTCTTCAAGCTCTACAAATAAAGTATGAGTTTCCATCGTGCTGATTGTGACTGAGTCTTGAAGTGTAGTAACCTTAGGTGCGAATCGCTTTGACATGACTCTAAGAAGCTTTCGGTTGATTTTTTTGATCAATCTTTCATCCGAGCATGCTTAGAGAATTCATTAGAGTGAGGAATCTTTCTTGGGCATCTCTAATTGATTCATTTTTCTCTAATTTAAATAGTTTGTATTCGTTCATTAGCATGCTCAACTTGATCTCCTTCACTTTAGTAGTACCTTCATGGCTCATGATGACTGTGTCCCAAATTTCCTTAGACGTAGTACAAGAAGAGACCTTATCTATCTCTGTCTGAACCATGCCACTTAAAAGTGTATTCATGGCCTTGGAATCATAAGATACAATATACGATTCATTTGAGTCCATTTCCATGAGATTCTTTGGCTTGTCATCATTATGTCACAGAATATTGGGTCCATTTTCTACTACCCACCATTCCTATAGGTCACGGTTCAGATAGATCTTCATTCTGAACTTCCAAAAGTTTAAGTTCTCACTTTCGAGCAATAGCGGTGGCCTACTTGTGGACTGACCTTCTTGAAAGTTTAGGTGTGCCATAGGATCTTCCCCTACAACCTGCAATGATCAATATTAGTAGAGTCAAGCTTTGATACCAAATGTAATTCAGTAAATACGTACACCTAGAGGGGGGTGAATAGGTTTTTAAGCTTAAAGTGATAAATAGTGAAAGCTTTTTGAAATTTTCTGCTACAGGTTTAATTCAGACAGCTACACCTGTCTGCTTTGACTTATGTTCTTCATTTAATATTATCAGACAACTATACCTGTCTGATTTAGTGTCTGGATTCGTGTATCTTCAAACTAATAAAGCAAAATACCCAGAAATTAAACAAACAAAAAGGAGAAGTGCAGAAACATAAAAACACCAAGATTTTTACGTGGTTTGGCCCCTATCCTCTACCTAGTGGCCTAATCCACGTCCAATCCCAACTAGGATCGGAGACACTTTTTATTACTATTTAAACCTCAATACAAAAATTACTCCCTGTTACAAAGAAGCCTCAAATCTGATGTTGGACAACTATGCCCCCTTTTTTCACCTCTGTAACTTGTACACCTCTGAGACCTTTGAAGCCTTCTTTGAACAGACTAACTAAAATAGGAAACCTCAAGATAAAACTATGGTTGAGTACTTCAATTTACAATAAATGAGTTTTGAAGGTAAAATAAATTTTCAACACAAAAGAATATAACATATTACAATAAAATGGCTAGAATTGAAGTGCTCTGATATATTATGTCCACTTGATTGCAGGTTTCAGAGTCGTGTCTTGTTCATCCGAAGAGAAGGAGTATATATAACAAAATAAGCAACGACTATAAAATATGTTAGCTAAGAAATCTCAGTCCCGTTAGCAACCATCCATGATTTCAGCATCTTTGTATAACCAGAAAGATATTAAGCAATTTACGCCAACTATTTGATTTTGAAGAGCTGAAATAAAGGAGAGAAACTATATACCCAATAAACTGAATTTAACAGGAACTAAGGAGATGCGATAAGACCCAATAGCTTTTGTAAGACTCCTTTTCAAAATAGAATACCAAAATATTACTAACTGTTATGGGCTTCAATAAGCAAGAGAATATTCTTAATAAAAATTAGCACCCATGAAATACTTTATAGAATAGATGAACCAAATTTGGGCCAGCTGAAAAAACATTTAATAACATAAACCCGTCTAATAATATTTGACAACATTATAAATTACTAATACCAACATTCCTTAATAAACTCCAATTCAAATCTTTCTTAATAAACTCCAATTCAAATCTTCATTAATAAACTCCAAATCAAATTTTCCTTAATAAACTCCAAATCAAATCTTCCTTAATAAACACCAATTCAAATTTGAAATGATTTTAAAACATTCCAACTTACCAACTGAAGGAAATCGACAACAAGTATTCATGTAATAACCTTAACTCATGCATATTAATTATAATATTATAAACCATTTAAAAACCATAATCCATGCATATTTAATAATATTATAACAAACCATGAACCATGCACGCGTCTAATATACTTAAATTAGTCATCATTAAACACATCATAAAATCAAAAACTAACACAGGTTATTGAATTTCTTATTGCCTTCATACAAGGGGAGGGTTTAGGAGTAATTTTAGCACGGTTACTTTTTTAATGATTCAGGATAGAATGACACAATGTCTTTAAGTTAAAGTTAGACGATAACATGATGAGTTGTTGAGTGAAAGTTGTTAGGTGATAATCACCATATAGAGATGTTGTTTATACGCGCACTCTTGTACTCATTATGAGATACCACAATTAATGTTAAACTAAGAAAAAAATTATTTTAGGGGTATACATGGAACAAATATATACTATTCTTAATATTTATAAATGAGACTCTTCGAGCAACACACATACAACTTTGGATTTGTCCATTTATTCTATCTTTAATCAATACCTTATATATAATAGGCCGACAAAAGATCTTAATTTAAAATTATTGTGAGTTGACTTCGATGGTCTCTAAGTTAACTCAGTTTTTTTTTTGCATATATCCATTTTTTGGAGTCTCAACTTTAGACTTTCTATATTCAACAATGCAAAACGTTTTTAGAGGTTATAGGTACATGCACGTACTCACATAAAATTAATAATCACTATTTAATTATTCACATAAATGTAACATATATGCACAATATATGAAGATTAATACCAAAAGCTTACTATGCTTTTTATAAATAGTCATCTATTCCCCCATTTCTTCTCTACCATATCCTTTTTGAATCGCAGAGGAAGATGGTAAATAATATAGAAATAATTAAAGGAATTGAATTTATGTAATTTTACAATCACAAGAATTCACAAAAGTTGGACAAAATTGGCTAAAAACAGCCACAATGTTTATGAAATCAAAAATAATAATTTAACCATAAAACGCATGAAAACATTCTTTAAATACTAAACAATAAGCTAAAAATCTTAATTATGCAAGGAATAGGTAAAATACGAAATATTACAAAATAAACCAAAACTAAAAAAACTTCGAAAGACCAAACACATGTTTTTAGGCCTTTTTTGGGCTTTTTAAGGTGTCCGTCATGGCCAAAACCAATGAGTCTTGTAGAGTTTGTCGTAAGTTTCGATTTAATATATTATAAGTCTCGTAACTCCAAATGGATCAGAATTATGGTCAAAACAATGTTAACTCTTTTTGGACTTTGATTTCCGTCCTTTTCATATTAGGACCGTGTCACTTTAGACCTTATATATTCAACCATGCAAAACCTTTTTAGAGGTTATAGGTAAATGCACGTACTCATTTAAAATTGATAGCCGCTCTTTAATTGTTCACGTAAATACAATGTATTTACACAATATAGGAAGGAATATCAAAAGCTTACTTTTCTTTGTATAAATAGCCGTCTATTCCCTCATTTCTTCTTCACCATATCCCTTAATTACTTTTATTTTCTGAATATCCCTTGGGCAAGAAAATTGAATAAAATGGAGAGAAAGAGCTTATGCTAATTCAGTATGTGTGTGTTAACAGTTCGAAGGGTACATGGCTATGCCAATGAAATTATATGTACTTAACATTTCTATCTATTGTAAACAATATTTTCATATGAAAAATTTCTATGTCGTTCATTTTACTTAATCACACAAATACTTTGGCCAAATATTATTATTTTTAATATAAACAATTGTTAAAACACAAAGATGGTGCAAGCTATTGAAAGTAGTATACATACAAGTCAATCATGTATGATGATAAAGCATATACTTTGTAATCAATCTTATTTATTTATTAATAAAATAATTATTTATTAAAGGCATTTAATTATCTACATGGTGTTGTTTTAATAATATGTGATAAACCCATTGTAAGACCCCAACTTTTGATAAATAAAATTGAATTTCCTCTATTAATTATTCTGAAATAGTAAGGGGTGGATTTGATTAATGCGGTTAGTTATGGGTAAAATATGCAAATTTTGCGAAATAAGCAAGTGGCTATAAAATATTTATTTTTATCGGCGAATATTCGTTTGATCGTTGAATATTCTTGTTGTCAGGGAATATTCGTACAACGGCGTAGCCATATATGGGCCACATAAAGGAAAATGGTCGGATAAAAAAACGTCAAGTTTGAGTTTTTATAAATAACGACGTAGTTGTTACCGTTAACGCTGTTGGAATACCTAGTGGTTAAAATACAGTAATACGCGTGGTTGCACAGTAGCACATAGTATTGCATAGTATTTTTGAATTATTGATTCTTACATAAGAAGGCACTACTCAATAATTGTTACAGTAATTACTGTTCAATATTTTATTTTATTGATTCAATAATTGCTACGTTGATATTTTTTATTATTGTTGTTTTAATAATTGTAACTGCACGGTATTTTCCATCATCAGATTAATAATTCATATTATTTGAATAATATTATTAGATAGCATTATTGGCAATGTCTAAGGAAGTTTTGTCTAGGAAAGAGGTTTGGTCACCTAATTGTGCGCCAGTAAGGAGAAATCCTTATCGAAAAGCCCTCTCTTTCCTGAGAACGACCTGATTGTCATAATTGTGATTCTGTAATATTATTTGTGAATAATTAATTATTAATTTATATGATAAGGAAATCTTTATTTTATGTGGTTATAAATAAGGAAACCTTTGAAGCCTTCTTTGAACAGACTAACTAAAATAGGAAACCTCAAGATAAAACTATGGTTGAGTACTTCAATTTACAATGAATGAGTTTTGAAGGTAAAATAAATTTTCAACACAAAAGAATATAACATATTACAATAAAATGGCTAGAATTGAAGTGCTCTGATATATTATGTCCACTTGATTGCAGGTTTCAGAGTCGTGTCTTGTTCATCCGAAGAGAAGGAGTATATATAACAAAATAAGCAACGGCTATAAAATATGTTAGCTAAGAAATCTCAGTCCCGTTAGCAACCATCCATGATTTCAGCAGCTTTGTATAACCAGAAAGATATTACGCAATTTGCGCCAACTATTTGATTTTGAAGAGCTGAAATAAAGGAGAGAAACTATATACCCAATAAACTGAATTTAACAAGAACTAAGGAGATGCGATAAGACCCAATAGCTTTTGTAAGACTCCTTTTCAAAATTGAATACCAAAATATTACTAACTGTTATGGGCTTCAATAAGCAAGAGAATATCCTTAATAAAAATTAGCACCCATGAAATACTTTGTAGAATAGATGAACCAAATTTGGGCCAGCTGAAAAAACATTTAATAACATAAACCCGTCTAATAATATTTGACAACATTATAAATTACTAATACCAACATTCCTTAATAAACTCCAATTCAAATCTTTCTTAATAAACTCCAATTCAAATCTTCATTAATAAACTCCAAATCAAATTTTCCTTAATAAACTCCATATCAAATCTTCCTTAATAAACACCAATTCAAATTTGAAATGATTTTAAAACATTCCAACTTACCAACTGAAGGAAATCGGCAACAAGTATTCATGTAATAACCTTAACTCATGCATATTAATTATAATATTATAAACCATTTAAAAACCATAATCCATGCATATTTAATAATATTATAACAAACCATGAACCATGCACGCGTCTAATATACTTAAATTAGTCATCATTCAACACATCATAAAATCAAAAACTAACACAGGTTATGGAATTTCTTATTGCCTTCATACAAGGGGAGGGTTTAGGAGTAATTTTAGCACGGTTACTTTTTTAATGATTTAGGATAGAATGACACAATGTCTTTAAGTTTAAGTTAGACGATAACATGATGAGTTGTTGAGTGAAAGTTGTTAGGTGATAATCACCATATAGAGATGTTGTTTATACGCGCACTCTTGTACTCATTATGAGATACCACAATTAATGTTAAACTAAGAAAAAAATTATTTTAGGGGTATACATGGAACAAATATATACTATTCTTAATATTTATAAATGAGACTCTTCGAGCAACACACATACAACTTTGGATTTGTCCATTTATTCTATCTTTAATCAATACCTTATATATAATAGGCCGACAAAAGATCTTAATTTAAAATTATTGTGAGTTGACTTCGATGGTCTCTAAGTTAACTCAGTTTTTTTTTTTGCATATATCCATTTTTTGGAGTCTCAACTTTAGACTTTCTATATTCAACAATGCAAAACGTTTTTAGAGGTTATAGGTACATGCACGTACTCACATAAAATTAATAATCATTATTTAATTATTCACATAAATGTAACATATATGCACAATATATGAAGATTAATACCAAAAGCTTACTATGCTTTTTATAAATAGTCATCTATTCCCCCATTTCTTCTCTACCATATCCTTTTTGAATCGCAGAGGAAGATGGTAAATAATATAGAAATAATTAAAGGAATTGAATTTATGTAATTTTACAATCACAAGAATTCACAAAAGTTGGACAAAATTGGCTAAAAACAGCCACAATGTTTATGAAATCAAAAATAATAATTTAACCATAAAACGCATGAAAACATTCTTTAAATACTAAACAATAAGCTAAAAATCTTAATTATGCAAGGAATAGGTAAAATACGAAATATTACAAAATAAACCAAAACTAAAAAAACTTCGAAAGACCAAACACATGTTTTTAGGCCTTTTTGGGCTTTTTATGGTGTCCGTCATGGCCAAAACCAATGAGTCTTGTAGAGTTTGTCATAAGTTTCGATTTAATATATTATAAGTCTCGTAACTCCAAATGGATCAGAATTATGGTCAAAACAAT
The DNA here is from genome assembly GCA_020205505.1 of Panax japonicus. NCBI lineage: Eukaryota > Viridiplantae > Streptophyta > Magnoliopsida > Apiales > Araliaceae > Panax > Panax japonicus. The sequence continues at coordinate 21,396,851 of CM035110.1, read as the reverse complement.
GTTAACTCTTTCTGGACTTTGATTTCCTTCCTTTTCATATTAGGACCGTGTCACTTTAGACCTTATATATTCAACCATGCAAAACCTTTTTAGGGGTTATAGGTACATGCACGTACTCATTTAAAATTGATAGCCGCTCTTTAATTGTTCACGTAAATACAATGTATTTACACAATATAGGAAGGAATATCAAAAGCTTACTTTTCTTTGTATAAATAGCCGTCTATTCCCTCATTTCTTCTTCACCATATCCCTTAATTACTTTTATTTTCTGAATATCCCTTGGGCAAGAAAATTGAATAAAATGGAGAGAAAGAGCTTATGCTAATTCAGTATGTGTGTGTTAACAGTTCGAAGGGTACATGGCTATGCCAATGAAATTATATGTACTTAACATTTCTATCTATTGTAAACAATATTTTCATATGAAAAATTTCTATGTCGTTCATTTTACTTAATCACACAAATACTTTGGCCAAATATTATTATTTTCAATATAAACAATTGTTAAAACACAAAGATGGTGCAAGCTATTGAAAGTAGTATACATACAAGTCAATCATGTATGATGATAAAGCATATACTTTGTAATCAATCTTATTTATTTATTAATAAAATAATTATTTATTAAAGGCATTTAATTATCTACATGGTGTTGTTTTAATAATATGTGATAAACCCATTGTAAGACCCCAATTTTTGATAAATAAAATTGAATTTCCTCTATTAATTATTCTGAAATAGTAAGGGGTGGATTTGATTAATGCGGTTAGTTATGGGTAAAATATGCAAATTTTGCGAAATAAGCAAGTGGCTATAAAATATTTATTTTTATCGGCGAATATTCGTTTGATCGTTGAATATTCTTGTTGTCAGGGAATATTCGTACAACGGCGTAGCCATATATGGGCCACATAAAGGAAAATGGTCGGATAAAAAAACGTCAAGTTTGAGTTTTTATAAATAACGACGTAGTTGTTACCGTTAACGCTGTTGGAATACCTAGTGGTTAAAATACAGTAATACGCGTGGTTGCACAGTAGCACATAGTATTGCATAGTATTTTTGAATTATTGATTCTTACATAAGAAGACACTACTCAATAATTGTTACAGTAATTACTGTTCAATATTTTATTTTATTGATTCAATAATTGCTACGTTGATATTTTTTTATTATTGTTGTTTTAATAATTGTAACTGCACGGTATTTTCCATCATCAGATTAATAATTCATATTATTTGAATAATATTATTAGATAGCATTATTGGCAATGTCTAAGGAAGTTTTGTCTAGGAAAGAGGTTTGGTCACCTAATTGTGCGCCAGTAAGGAGAAATCCTTATCGAAAAGCCCTCTCTTTCCTGAGAACGACCTGATTGTCATAATTGTGATTCTGTAATATTATTTGTGAATAATTAATTATTAATTTATATGATAAGGAAATCTTTATTTTATGTGGTTATAAATGAAGGAATTAATGTTGAGGTGTTTTATCAGTATTTTATCGGAATGGATGTATTAAAAATCATCCGTATGTTGATTTTGGACATTTTCTGTTTGGAATTTGAAAAAACTTTCTTCTATAAAGTTGTAGAGAATTAAATTTCCTATGGAATGGACATAAAATTCGTATTTTTCTGATAAAAGGGCTATTTATTATGAATTATTGAAGTTTCAAAAATAAATATTTTTATTAAAAATATAGGTGGGCCCCACTTTTGGTTGTTGTGGAAAAATGTTGAATTGGTGGGTCCCACTAGTCGTGTGCTGAAATTGGGCAAAGATGGTGTGGGTAGAAATTTTATAAAATATTAATTTATTAAATTTTAGTCTGCTTTGGCGTTCTGGCATTTTTTTATAAATATGGTGTTTAGTTAGAATTAAAAATTACACCTAAATATGAAGTTTTCTCTCTTTATAATATCGAGCGTATTTTGTGAGTATTTAGATACTTTGAGAGTGTCTATTTAGTGCAAGTTTCCTTCAGCGTTATATCTGATATTCCAGTCAGAAGTACTGTTCTTTTGAGGTAAGGGATGTTATTTTCTTTGTAAATGATGTTATTTCTTTCAATATCATTATACTGAAATATTGGTATGAATTTTATTATAAATTTTTTACCTTTTCATGTTGAGGTTACTACTCACGTATACAGCACTATTCACGAATACGGTACTATTCACAAAATATGATTTTTCTTGTGGAATTTCTACCTTTTTATGTCGGGGTTACTATCCACGTATATGACACTATTCACGTATACAACACTATTCACAAATATGACACTATTCACAAAAAAATTAAATTTTTTTTCTTTGTCCAAGATGTCTATTATGGTTACTATCTTTGATTGTATCCATGTTTTGATCTTCAATTTTGAATTTTGCTCCATAATTGATTATTATGGAGTATTTTTGAACTTGGATAAACTGAAATACGAATCCCTAATCTTTGTCCTTTTATTTTATTAGATTCGTTTTTTAAGATATTTTTCATTATCCTCAGTCCTAAATGATGATATAACTGAATAGCTTTGTCATGTAGTGCAAAGATGAATGATTACCTGATGAATATCTTTGGCCTGTAGTGCAAAGATGGATATGTGTTGAGATGAACATGACCAACTGGTGATACAGATGAATATCTTTGGCCCGTAGTGCAAAGTTGAATATTTGATTCAAGATGTATATTGATTGATGTTACAGGGATAAAATATTAATGATGGACTTTTAAATTCATAGATGATAGTAGATTTCATTCTCTACTTAACTCTTCTAGTGAATTGTTATTTCTGCTATGAATATTGATCTAAAACTAGTTGTCCATTATATCTTATTTGATTTATTGAAGGCTAACGATAATTTGTTCTACATTATCTTAGTCATAATATTCTTTACTGGGCTAGTTAAGCTCACCCTTTTCCTTTTTGTTCCATTTTTCTTCTCAAGTGGCGATAATATAGCGGGAACTAGTCGGGGTGTGGAGTGATGTTTTAAGTCGGTTATTTTAACAGTCTTCACTATTTTGTAAAATATTATATCAATAATTGTAATGAGGACATATTTGAGTGTGGATATTGTCTAGAAGACAATATTTTTATTTAAACTAACAGTATAAGAGTTGTCGTATTTTGTACGACAATTGTAATAATGAAGTTATAGTTTTTTCTGTACCATGTATTTGGAGACTCAGAATGTGTGATGTATACCTATTTTGGGGGCATCACGGTTGGTATCAAAGCTTAGGGATATGGTCTCTGATAGAAATCGAGGAATAGAACTAGGAGGGGAGAGACGAGTAAATCCTTCGCTAGTATGTCCTACCTAAGCTTATTTGTTGGTTGGTCAGAATATAGGGGTATTATGTGGTATGTCATTTTCTTTATTTGAGAATGGCAGATGAAAATGTTAACAATGGAGTGAATGAGACCATAGAGACACCTTTAATCACCAACCAGGAGAACGTGCAACAGGATGACAATGTTCCTCCTATAAATAACACTACCGAACAAACGATGAATGATGGGATGTTTAGAAGCTTTTTGTAGTTCATCCAAAATCAGACAAAGGAGACTCGTGTACAAAATACGGGTGACAATGATAGCAACGCGTGACTTGTCATAGCCAAGCAGTTCAAAGAGTTGGGACCACCATAATTTTTAGGAAAGCCAGATCCGATTAAGGCAGAAACGTTGGTTAAGAAAATTACTAAGATATTTAATGTCTTGGGATGCAAGGAGGAACAGAAGGTTACATTCGTCACCTTTTGTTCCGTGGTGAGGCATATTACTAGTGGGAATCCGTGAAGCGTACCCAGTCAGCCGTACTCAATATGTCTTGGGAAACGTTTCAGAAATTATTCAATGACAGTACTTTCCTGAAAGTATTCGTTATATGAAGGAGGTAGAGTTTATTAGACTGGAACAGAACAACATGACTATGTCTCAGTACGAGGCTAAGTTCGCGTAGTTATCTAGGTTTACACCTCATTTGGTAGAGAATGAGGAACGTATGACACGGATGTTTTTGAGAGGTTTAAAACCTGAAATTCGTCAATACCTTATATCTCATAAATTTTCCCTTTATTCAGATGTTGTAAATAGGGCTCAATTATTAGATCGAGATAATTAGTATGTTCAATCGAGGGACCACAACCAGGGTCATACTGGTGGTAGCAGTCATCGGAGCAATGACAACCAGCGGGGAGAAAAACATCCAGACAAAAGAGATTACCACTCTGGTTGTAATAGTGGCCATGATAGTAGAAGAAGCGAGTCAGGGGAGATTTCAAAAATAGAAGGTACAACAATGACAACGTGAAGACTTCAGCACCAACAGTTTCTAGGGGAGGAGAACGACCACCGGTCGTATATTATAAATGCGGGAAAGAGGGACACATCAACCCAAACTGCCCACAACAATTCAAGGTATGTTATAACTTTGGAAATGAAGGTCATATAGCTCAAGATTGTTCTATAGCGAAACCAAGTCCAAAGGGGATGGTGACTCGAAGGGCTGTCTCGGACAAGTCAAAGTCAACAGTTCCTTGAAGAGCGTTTGTCATGACTGGCCAAAACATGAGAAACCCGAACGAGGTGATCACGGGTAAACTAATCATAAACTCTTGTGAAGTTTATACCTTACTAGATACCGGTTCTACCCATTCTTTTATCTATCTTGCTTGTGCTCAACGCTTGAACTTGACTCTAGAGAAATTAGACTTTGACTTATCTGTTGAGACTCCGTTAAGAGAAACTTTCATTACATCCACTGTTTATAAGTCTTGCTTCATTCAAGTTGGCACCATCACATTACTTGTTGATCTTATCTCTTTAAAGATACTTGCATTTGACGTGATTTTAAGGATTGATTGGTTAACTACTCATCATGCCAAATTGATTGTTTTCGTAAGGTTATTAGTTTTTATATTCCTAACCAATCTGTTATGCAAATTCAAGAAACCAAACCACTAAAGTCAATCACTGTCATATCAAGCCATAAAGACATTCGTTTATTTAAAAATGGATGTCAATCTTTCTTTGCCCATGTCATGGACTTGAACAAAAACACGTAAGATTTGAATAATATTTCTATTGTTAGTGAATTTCCTGAAGAACTTCCCGGTCTACCCCTGGAACGTGAAGTTGAATTCTTTATTGACCTTGAACCTGGTACAAAACCCATTTTTAAAACCCCATATCGAATGGCTCGTATTGAACTTCAGGAGTTAAAGGTCCAACTACAGGAGTAGTTAGACATTAGTTTCATTCGTCCTAATACATCTCTTTGGGGTGCTCTTGTTTTATTTGTAAAGAAGAAAGACGAGAGTATGTGACTTTGTATTGACTACCAAGAATTGAACCTTGTCACCATCAAGAATAGGTATCCACTACCTCGCATTGATGACCTATTCGACCAGTTGTAAGGAGCACAATTCTTTTCAAAGATCGATCTTTGTTCTGGATATCATCAGGTGAAGATTAAAATTGAGGATATTCCGAAGAATGCCTTTAAAACTCGGTACGGGCATTATTAATTTTTAGTCATGTCTTTTGGATTGACTAATGCTCTTGCGGCTTTCATGGATATGATGAACCGAGTATCAAGGAATATTTGGATCATTTTGTGGTTGTCTTTATTGATAACATCCTCATCTATTCCAAAAGCCGTGAAGATCATGAGCAGCATTTGAAGCTGGTACTTCAAAGGCTTCGTGATAACAAGTTATATGCCAAGCTGAAGAAATACGAGTTCTGGCTTGAGGAAGTAGCATTCATTTGGCATGTGGTGTCAAAACATGAATTTGTTCTACATTATCTTAGTCATAATATTCTTTACTGGGCTAGTTGAGCTCACCCTTTTCCTTTTTGTTTCATTTTTCTTCTAAGGAGGTGAGAATAAAGCGGGAACTAGTCGGGGTGTGGAGTGATGTTTCAAATCGGTTTTTTTAGTAGTCCTCACTATTTTGTAAAATAGTGTATCAATAATTATAATGATGATTTATTTGAGTGTGGATATTGTCTAGAAGACAATATTTGTATTTAAACTCACAGTATATGTGTAGTTGTATTTTGCACGATAATTGTAATAATGAAGTTGTAGTTGTTTCTGTACCATGTATTTGGTGACTCAAAATGGGTGATGTATACCTATTTTGGGGGCGTCACACGCATAGTTTTAAGAAATACTTTTAGAATCATGATGAGATCATGCTAATGAGATCTAAATTCTTAGATAGCTTAAAATTAAAATGTTCCCAATCAATGGATTACTAAAAAGGGAATTAGTGAATCAAGATAGATTGGTACGTACGTTGCTTACTCATTAGATGAGGATGATTGATATCATGATCATTTGTGTGGATACAGTAAAGTAAGTATGTAGGTGCTTATTAGAGAATAAGTTCACTGAACGTGACTTGCTAAGTAATACCTAATGGAGTTTTACTTGCATGTGAATAGGAATTCTTGTAGTGATAGTAGTACAAATGATCCTTAGACTTGAGATCATCATAGTATCTTATATATAATGAATTACACTTTGACTTATTCCTTAAGACTCTTAGATTATATCAAAGGGTATGCTTGGGTGTAATAAGTTATATATAGAGATAATGAATGATCAATAAATAATTTATCACTTCTAGTAAAAGAAGAGAAAATATCCTTTGTGATTCGATAAATGATAACCCAGGAATCCTTGGCCAAGGTGGAATGAAATTAAAAAGTAGTTTCTTATTTGCATTCATTAGGAGTTGTGCATTTAGGAATCGAAATACATATATAATTAAATAAAATAAGACTTGACAGTAATTCCATATCTTATATTTAATTGGGACATTATGTGGTGGAAGTATTGAATTGCACGGTAACTATTTACTCAAAAGTTTTTTTTATGATTAATGTTAAAATCTATATTATTTGAAAAGTCGTTGATCGCTAGAGAGGCTTATCCCTATTGTAGAATAAATATTATTTATTTAAACAATTAAATAGTTTAATTTATTTATTTAAATAAGATTAAAATTATTCTAATTGATTTATTCACAACCGATTTAATATGCAGAACCTAAAGGGTCACACCATAAAATGGAGAATAATTATATAAGAAATTAATGGCATAATCGTAATAATATGTTAAGTATATTTAATTTAATCTATAGTGATAGAATAAATTAAATAGCTTAATATTTATTATTTAATATTTTAAAAATATTAAATATAAATTAATAAGAGAAGTCTTATTCATCTTATTACAATTATTATTATTTTAATTTCTAAAAGAGGTTAGGAATTAATTTAATATTAGTACTCTCATTTATTCCTAATAGGAATAGGAGGGAAAATTAGTTAAAGGAGTTTAATTAATTATCTCTAATAAGATTAAGGAGCCCATTTAATTAAAGGAGTTTAATTAAAAAAATAATACATTATTTTAATTAAATAGGGTTACCTAATATCAGTACAAAAAAATAGGCCTTTAGCACCGATTTATTGGGCACCGACTTTAAACGTCGTTGCTAAAAGTATATGTTTAGCAAAGAAATTTGTCTTTCGTTGTAGATTGTGTCAGGTTTTCACTTTTTGCAACGAAATTCATAAGTCGTTGCAAAATTTCGTTGCTAATTCATTGGCGAGAAAAAAAAATTCGTTAGAAATTCGTTGCAAATTTTTCGGCCACTTGCTTTACCGTCATCGTGGGCAACGAAAGTTTTTTGTTGCTAAAAATGGGGCTTTAGCAACAATTTTTAGGCAACGACTTTATAAGTCGTTGCTAAAAGTGTATATTTAGCAACGAAACTTGTCCTTCGTTCCAGATTTTGTCAGGCTTTCACTTTTTGCAACGTAATTCATAAGTAGTTGCAAAATTTGCAAACAAAATTCGTTAGAAATTCGTTGCAAAATTTCTAACCACTTGATTTCTCCTCATCGTGGGCAACAAAAGTTTTTTTGTTGCTATATTTCGTTGCCTAATATGGACCACATTCATTGACAACGATTTTTATTTTCGTTGCATATTTTATACAACTTTTTACAACGACTATTAAAATGTTACCTTAAATTAAGATTAATAGTAATAATAATAATAATAGTAATAATAATAATACTAGTGGTGGTGGTGGTGGTGGTGGTGGTATCAAAGCCAAACTTTATGCGAATTAGTAATTGTTTTGATTCCATATATGTATGGTTATATATTTAGAATAATTTATTGGACATAATTTTTTTTATAATATTTATTTAAAAAAAAGCCGTCGCGAAACTTGTTTTTTAAATTTCGTGTTTTCGATGAATTTTGCAACATCAAGGAGCAAGGAGCGCTCAAAGACCCAGTAATAGAGCCCAGGTTTAAATGTAATAGTTATATTTAAATGTTTATTCTTACACCCTAGGGTTTGACATTTTTGATTCACTTCGTGGCTTTAGTGAACCAAACTAGAATAAAAATCTATAATCAATCTGAGTAGAATATAGTATTCTAAAATACGCATGCTAGTATTATATATATATATATATATATATATATATATATATATATATATATATATATATATATATATATATATATATATATATATATATATATATATATATATATAATGCAAACATCTTCGCATGTTTAATAATATGACGCGTATTTTATATATATGTGTGCATCCGTGCTAAATAAGATGAGATAAATAATAAAAAAATCCCTTAAAGGTTTTATATATTAAGTCTTAAGCGTTAAAAGATATTTAGAATATTGAACGTCTCCTTCTAGCATGATAAAATTAATAGAGTATTAAAAATTTAATATGAGTTTGTTGTGTCACCACAAGGCAAGTATTAAGTATTTACGATGTTAATTTATCACATTTGATGCTTATAAAGAAATATGAACACTATTATTTTGTTGTGTCACCACAAAGACAATATTTTTCTTTTTTGAATATATAGAAGTGCTAGGTTGGACTTAAGTTAGATAATTTTGATTTGGATGTGCGACCACTTAATCAAAATAATCCAAGAGGCAAAACATAAGGATTTACATGATGATGTAATTGACAAAGAGTTGTCTATCTATTTATTTATATATAGTTTGTTGTGTCACCACAAGGCTATATATATTTGAAATGAGATCTTTATTCTCACTAAAAAAAACTTTAATTATATTTTGCCAAACTATATAAACGAGGGTAATATAGTTTGAAGAAAATAGTAGGAGATACCAATTAATATAAAATAAGACCTAATTTATTTTTGTAATTAATTAAATGAATGTTTGCTAAAATATTGATTTTTTACATGCAGAATTTTGAAAATGTCACATTCACTAATTTCACTGCGTAGCATACTTGATGCTAACAAACTGATCGGACCAAATTACACGGACTAGTTAAGAAATCTGAGAATTGTTTTCATTGCTAAAACGATTTCTTATGTCCTAAATTAGCCTGTACTTGCAAAAGTTGTAGAGACAACCTCTGAGGAAGAGATTGCTACTTTTAAACAGTGGCAAGATGATGCATCTATGGCTCAATGCATCATGCTCGCATCTATGAGTAATGAGCTTGAGCATCAGCATGAAACCATGGATGCTCCTACTATACTGTTGCACCTGCAAGAAATGTATGGTGAGCAAAGTAGGACTGCTAGATATGAAATATCTAAGGAGCTCTTCTGATCTCGGATGACTGAGGGCACTACTTTTAAGACTCATGTCCTAAAGATGATCAATTTGATTGAACGTCTTAAACAGCTTGGGTTCATCATGGATGGGGAGTTAAGTTAAGATGTGATCTTGTAGTCACTCCCTGACACCTTTTAACAATTTGTTGTGAATTTTTAAATGAATAAGTTGGACGTCTGCTTTCCTGAGTTACTTAACATGTTGAAAACTGCTGAAGGTCACTTTCCAACCAAGAAGAACCATGTCTTACTGGTGGATGATTCTTCCAAGAAAAGGAAGAGGCCCAAGGTATCTTCTGAAAAGAAGAAATCCAATAAGGCTAAGGGAAAGGCAAAAGTGAAGGATAAAAAAAACTGATCCAGCTAGCAAAAAAATTTGCTTCCATTGTAATAAGCTGGGTCACTGGAAGAGGAATTGCAAGGATTATCTTGTGGAATAAAAGCAGAAAAAGCTTGTAGAAGCTTCAAATCCTAATCAAGGTTTGTTTATGATTGAAATTAATTTTTTTGAAAATCAATCTTCTACTTGGGTATTGGATACCAGTTGTGGTTCTCAAATATGTAATAATTGAAGGGTTTCGACACAGAAACGCACAACGGAAATAGAATAATTTAAACCAAATTTGAAACCCTAAACAGGATCCATGCGAAAAAAATTAATTCAGTGGTTATAAATTATACCGAATATGAAAATGCTTCTGAAATTGATGCGCTCGAATCTCCAACGCAATCCAAACGAATCGCGCCTCTACGGTATCCACACGAACGCCCCGCGAACCGTCATACGATCTGTAGTAAAAGGAACTGCAGTACTAGCCTTCCAAAAGGAATGGATTTTAGAACTCTTTTTCTCTAGTCTCTCTCTAAGAGTGGCTAGGGTTATGAAGTTATGATTTAACCCTAAGTGGCTGCTATATCATATATATATATATATATATATAGTAGTTAAAAATGGGATTAATCAAAACCTAATTTTATAAAATCCGAATTTATATATATATATATATATATATCTTAATTAAGTCTTACTTAATTAATATACATATATACAAATTATCCTTTTAATTTAAATTCGTGATTTAAATACTATTAATCATATTAATATATTTAAATCCTTAAAATTTAAATTAATTCCATTTTAAATTACTGTGTGACCCTATAGGTTATTATTACGTTGACAATAATTTTAAAATTATATTATAAAATTATAAACAGTGAGCGGCATCTAGTAATGCATCACTGCTATCCAAGTAATAATAAGATCGATGATTCGATGCAACCCTTTCATGACCAATGTTTCAATGTAATTTAATCCTTTTAACCATAATATCCTAGATTAAACTCGAGTCATGGAATGTGTCATACTCTTAATAATTTAATCTAAGTTTTCTTGATCAATGAGTAGACTATATGAAACAAATCACAATTTGAGTATGACCATGAATTTCATAGTCCTACTCAATCAAGAGGCCTATGGATATCACCCCTAATATATAGGATGGTTAAATTCCATCTAGATCACTCATATTCCTCACACGATTCATGATGTACCCAATAATTACCTTTATAGCCCACACAATTAAAGGTGACATTTGATGATATCAAAGTACATAAATTTCCGTGTAGAAATATAGTGATTTCAGGTCGGAGGACCATTACATCATTGTCACTATGAGAATTGCTAATGACACTTCGCATAATGCTCCACGTAGAATTTTCATGGTGGGTTTGTCCAGTACATCATTTTCTAACATGTACCTATGCATTGACTTAATATCTCATATATTTATGACCAATGAGATTTGGTCATCAGTCAATCCATATACTAGTCTTAATGCATCATTGTTGTCCCATCAACAATGATACTCGACTAGAGACATTTAAGAACAATGATACTAATTGTAATTATATAATCTCATATTCAAGTCACGTACTTGAAACTATATAATTTGTATCACTATTCTAAGGATTTTTTTATTATGTTAACATTTATATAATGCAGTAAATAAAACCATAATAAAATCATTCATTTATTCAATCAAATATAATATCAAAACGTTAAGCAAGTATATCAAATAATTGGCCTCTAGGGCATAAACTCTAACAATAATTGTATAATTATTATAGGAAATTATTGTTTAGTGGCCTTCGGGCAAGTTCATTAATTTAAATAATTGTTATTTTGTTCCAAATATTATTAGAAACATTATTTCTATCTCTGTATTGGATATGGATTGTTTTAACATTATAACAAAGAACAACAGTTATTTTATTTATAATGATAATGTTTTATATGGTGTTGGTAATTTGCGAAATGGACTTTTATATACTTGACTTGCATGAAAATATACTTCAAATTGAACAAACTAAGAAAAGGAAAAGAGATGATGATAATTATACCTATATGTGGCACTGTAGATTTGGTCATATTAATGAAACAAGATTATCCAAGTTGTATAAAGATGGGCTCCTAGAGCTATCGAATTATGAATCATATCCAACTTGTGAATCTTGTCGCATAGGAAAAATGGCTAAATCTCATATTAGTGGAAAAGGAGAAAGAGTTATAGAGTTGTTGAGTTGTTAGCATTGGTACACACAGATGTATGTGGACCTTTGACAACGGATGCACGAGGAGGGTATTCTTATTTTATTACATTCACTGATGATCACTCAAGATTTGGATATGTGTATTTAATGAAATACAAATCTGAATCATTTGAAAATTTTAAAGAGTTCATAAGTGAAGTAGAGAAACAAACGAGCAAAAGTATTAAGATTCTTTGATCAGATCGAGGTGGTGAATACTTAAGCTGTGAGTTTCTCAATTGTCTCAAAGAAAATGATATAATCTCACAATGGACTCCACCAGGGACGTCGCAGATGAATGGTGTATCTGAAAGGAGAAATCAAATATTGTTGGACATGGTTCGATCCATGATGAGCTTTATCGACCTTCCAGTTTTCTTCTAGGGATATGCCCTAGAATCAGTTGCATCCTACTTAACAAGGTACCTAAAAAATCCGTCCCCAAGACCCCATATGAGTTATGGACAGGGAGGAAACCAAATTTTAAGCATGTTAAGACTTGGGGTTGTCCAGCTTATGTCAAAAAGTTTAAAAATGATAAGCTACAGACTAGATTTGATAAATGTAGATTTGTGGGATACCCTAAAGAAACATCAAGGTATTATTTCTATCATCCAACTAATCAAAAGGTGTTTGTTGGGAAACATGCTGCCTTATTAGAAAAGGAGTTTATCCTTGAAGGGGTCAGTGGGAGTAAGATATATCTTGAAGAGGTTCAAAAACCACAAAATACTACAGATCAAAGTCAAGTACCTAACTAAGTAGATATTCTTTCTATACCACACCCTATTCGTAAATCTGGAAGAGTACCGAAGATACCTGATAGGTATGGACTTGTCATAGAGGATGACGATAAGGTACACATCATAAATGATGATGCTCCATTGAATTATGAACATGCTATGAGTAGTAAAGACTCAAAGAAGTGACAAGAAGACATGAAATCCGAGATGGACTCCATATATGAAAACCAAGTATGGACTTTGGTTTCACCACCAGAAGGCATTAAGCCTATTGGGTGTAAATGGGTCTTTAAACGAAAGACTGGAGCAGACGGCAATTTAGAGACCTATAAGGCCCGACTGGTCACAAAAGTTTTCAAACAAAGATAAGGAGTTGACTATGACAAAACCTTCTAACCAGTAGCAATGCTCAAGTCCATTTGGATTTTACTTGCGATTGTAGCCTACCATTAATACGAAATCTGGCAGATGGATGTGAAAATGGCCTTCCTCGATGGGAAACTTGAGGAGGATGTGCATATGACACAACCAGAGAGATTTGTTTCAAAGGTTGGAACAAATCAAGTCTGTAAGCTACAACGATCCATATATGGATTGAAGCAAGCTTCTCGTAGGTGGAACATCTGTTTTGATGATACAATCAAAGAGTTTAATTTTATCAAAAATGAGGATGAACCATGTGCATACAAGAAGGTTAGTGGGAGCGCTGTTTCATTCCTCCTATTATTTGTTGATGATATATTACTGATAGTGAATGATATTCCTATGCTACAATCAATTAAAATATGGTTATCTAAACACTTCTCCATGAAGGACTTGGGAGAAACATCCTATATTTTGGGGATAAAGATCCATAGAGATAGATCTAAAAGGATATTTGGCTTGTCCGAAGGAACGTACATTGACTCGATGCTAAAGAAGTTTAGCATGGAAGATTCCAAAAGAGGTCTCATGGCGATGAGCCATGGAATACATCTCTCCAAGAAATAGTCCCCAAAGACACCTGAAAAGAGAGACTGTATGAGTAAGATTCCTTATGCTTCGGCAATAGGATCTATCATGTACAGTATGATATGTACTAGACCAGATGTCGCTCATGCACTTAGTGTAACAAGCAGATTTTAGTCGAATCCAGGAGAAGAACACTGGAAGGCAGTGAAAATATCCTAAAGTACTTAAGAAGAACTTAGGATGTATTTCTTGTATACGGTGGGTTTGAATTAAAACTAAAGAGCTTCGAAGACTCAAGTTTTTAAACGGACCAAGATGACAGTAAATCTATTTTGGGGTATGTGTTTACCTTAAACAGTGGCACAGTGAGTTGGAAGAGTTCCAAACAGCAAATAGTTGCTGATTCAGTGATAGGGGCAGAGTACATAGCTGTAAGTGAAGCTGCAAAGGAAGCTGTTTAGATGAAGAAGTTCATTAGCGAACTTGGTGTGGTTCCTAGCATTACAAGACCAGTACCTTTATTCTGTGACAACACCGGAGCTATTGTGCAGGTTAAGGAACCTAGGTCTCATCAGAAATCCAAACACGTGTTGCAGAGATTTTATTTGATCAAAGAGATCATTGACAGAGGAGACGTCACCTTAGAGCATGTGGACTCTCAAGACAATATTGCAGATCCATTTACTAAAGCGTTAACACAACAACAGTTCGATCGTCACTTAGAGAAGATGTGTATGAGATACCACGACGATTGGCTTTAGTGCAAGTGGGAGATTAAAAGTAGTATGCATACAAGACAATCATGCATGATGATAAAGCATATACTTTGTAATCAATCTTATTTATTTATTAATAAAAGAATTATTTATTAAAGACATTTAATTATCTACATTATGCTGTTTTAATAATATGTGATAAACCTATAGTTTTAAGCAATGCTTTTAGAATCATGATGAGATCATGCTAATGAGATCTAAATTCTTAGATAGCTTAAAACTAAAATGTTTCTAATCAATGGATTACTAAAAAGGGGATTAGTGAATCCAGATAGATTGGTACGTACGTTGCTTGCTCATTAAATGAGGATGATTGATATCATGATCATTTGTGTGGAGACACTAAAGTAATTATTTAGGAGCTTATTAGAGAATAAGTTCACTGAAGGTGACTCGCTAAGGAATACCTAATAGAGTTTTACTTGTCTGTCAATAGAAATTCCTGTAGTGATAGTAGTACAAATGATCCTTAGACTTGAGATCATCATAGTATCTTATATATAATGAATTACACTTTAACTTATTCCTTAAGACTCTTAGAGTATATCAAAGGGTATGCTTGGGTGTAATAAGTTATATATAGAGATAATGAATGATCAATAAATAATTTATCACTTCTAGTAAAAGAAGAGAAAATATCCTTTGTGATTCGATAAATGATAACCCAGGAATCCTTGGCCAAGGTGGAATGAAATTAGAAACTAGTTTCTAATTTGCATTCATTAGGAGTTGTGCATTTAGGAATTGAAATATATATAATTAAATAAAATAAGACTTGACAGTATTTCCATATCTTATATTTGATTGGGACATTGCATGGTGGAAGGATTGAATTGTACGGTAACTATTTCCTCAAAGGTTCTTTTATGATTAATGTTGAAATCTATATTATCTTGAAAGTCGTTGATCGCTAGAAAGACTTATCCCCATCGTAGAATAAATATTATTTATTTAAATAAATTAATAGTTTAATTTATTGATTTAAATAAGATTAGAATTGTTTTAATTGATTTATTCACAATCGGTTTAATATGGAGAACCTAAAGGGTTACACCATAAAACGAAGAATAATTATTTAAGAAATTAATGACATAATCGTAATAATATGTTAAGTATATTTAATTTAATCTATGCTGATAGAATAAATTAAATAACTTAATATTTATTATTTAATATTTTGAAAATATTAAATATAAATTAATAAGAGAAGTCTTATTAATATTATTATAATTATTATTATTTTAATTTCTAAAAGAATTTAGGAATTAATTTAATATAAGTATTCTCATTTATTCCTAATAGGATTAGGAGGAAAAATTAGTTAAAGGAGTTTAATTAATTATCCCTAACAAGATTAGGGAGTCCATTTAATTAAAGGATTTTAATTAAATAAATAGTACCTTATTTTAATTAAATAGAGTTACCTAATATCTTTATAAGAGGAGTCTTATATCAGATATTTTGATATATGTATTTTCAATAGTTAGAGAGTACGCTCCCTTTTCTATAGAGATAGGAAAAAATATGGTTTGAGCCAATACACCCTTCTTCTTGAAAATTCTCCTTCCTTAGTGGATGTCATACCCTTGGGTGGCTAACATGGATCAAATGAAGGAATCTACCCGAAAATTCAAGGAGATCGCAGAGAAGTAGTAGTTGAAATCGTACCTGTGGAAGCTTGTATTTATAAGGGTATGATTCCATAACTTTTTGTTCTTTATTTTAATTAATACTATGCATAAAGAATGATCTGGGTAATTAGTTTATGAAAATTTTAAAATCTAATTTTACTTTGTTTTCGCTAATTTTGCAATTTGATTACTACTTTGATCTTCACAAAACCTTACAGCTATTACACTAGTCTACTGCTATGATTATATAATTTTAAGGAGCATTAATAATTAGAATCATTAAAATAATTGAAACTGTCTATCTAATTGATGTATATACTTGCAAATCATTCTTGTATGTTATACACATTGTGATATTTGTGGGGAAAAAATAAATATCGGGGAGGTTTTATTACCACTAATAGTTATTGACAAGTGCGTAGTGTTGTATGTAGCATATGCTTAATTTGATTTTATGTTTATTGTGATGTTCTAGAGATATAGTAATCTCAATGAAAGTAGAAATGGAAATGGGCATAGGGAGGAGCAGGATAAAGTTCCATCTCTTGCCGAGTAATTCAAAAGGCTTGCAGAAGAGAAGGCCAAACTCAAAAAGTTTTTAGAGGAGAAGGAACGCCAAGGTTTTGCAAGGCAAACTATTAAAAATTTGAAGAGGCTATAGAAGAGGCCGCCATGGGCGAGCCATCTCTCAAGACTGTCAAGGAAAGGTTTAAGAAGCCTGTTGTAAAAAGTTTTTTAACTTTGGAAGTTTTTAATTTCGGGGTTGGGGAATTTGAACCCAAGACTTCTTGCTTGACAAGAGGCCTAGGGCTCTTGTTAAGCAAAAGGCTTATTTTCCTTCATAGGTAGTTAGACAGTTTGTTTTGGGACATATCTTCATGTGTTGTGTGTAAGAAAGTTGTAATTTGGATGTGTGATAAGCTAGCTCTAGCTCTTGCTTATAGTCATGGACTATATTATTTTTCATTCCTTTGTACAAATAAGTTGAGGGAATTGATATTTCCCATATTAAAAATATTAATAATCAAGCTTATATTGTGTCCTGGGTTACATAGATTTGCGGGTATCCGCTATACTCTAGTTTTATAAAATTATTTATCTTTCCTTTTTTAATAAAACTTAATTGTATAGATGAAAATGTTATACAAAAATATGAGATATTATAAATTTTTATTTAATTTGAGATCGTATAATATTATTATTATAATTTTGTAAAATAAATATATTTTTTGACGTTTTGAATTTTTACTTTCATTAATATAAAGTCTTTAATAGATATTATCAAATAATATGATAGTTTATAGGTTTAAATATTTTGTTGTTTTCTTTTTATTTTTAGGGTTACATGTATACATATTAACCTTATGAGATGTACTAGATTTTAGATTTGTATCTCGTAAATTATCTATTTTTTTTACATTACGTATATTGTACATTGCGTTAAAAATATTATTCTCTAAAAACAATTAAGTAATTCGTGTTTGTTTTAAATTTAATAATTTCACACTTGGGCCAGCTCTGTCAGATAAGGATGAACTATATTGGTTTAGGCTAGATCTATAATTGAGCCCAATATAAACTTAAACTTGTTTTATGGGATCTGAATTCTCTTTGAGGTCCTCACAGAGGATCCCTGTGATGATCGTTGCGAGTCATTGGATCTCTATCCAATAGTTCATAATATATCAATATATATATATATATATATATATATATATATATATATATATATATATATATATATATATCAAATATATATTAAATATACTGTGAGCCATTGGATCTCCATCCAATGTCTCACAGCAAAACCCTCACACCATTCTCACAGAGAGATCCTCACAAAGTCAACATTACGCTTTTGTATTGTTTTGTATTGTTCATGTATAATTTATTTTTAATTGGATTATATTTTACATCTTTCGCTCTTTTGCACTAATAAAGAAAAAGGAATTGATATTTTAAAATGGGTTCTTTACACTACTATACAACAATTAAAAAGTAATTACAAAAATAGTGCATTTACAAAATAATTACAAAAAAGAGTGCAACATAATAACCACATAACACTTACCAAAAAGTATGGAGATCAAAGGGGAAAACATTGGAAAAAGTAAGAGAAAATTTACACAACTACTCTTTGATCCCATCATGGTTGAAAAAAATAAATTCAGGTAACAGTTGGAAACTATTCTTAATTTTTTTGTAATTAATTGATAATCCAATAAAACTGAATTAGTTACCTTTGTATGAAGGTTTGGCTACCATGTGATGCCTCCAAAATAGGTATACATAACCCATCTTGGGTCGCTAGATACACGGTACAGACACTACAAGAAAAAGGCCTATCAGCGACCGCAGTCGGTCGCAGATCATTATCAGCGACCGACTACGGTCGCTAATAGGCGTTGCATAAAATCTGGTCGCTGGAATGCCCATCAGCGACCACTATTAGCGACCGACTTATCTGCAACTGATATTAGCGACCGAATTCGTCGCTAATCTGAGTCAGCATGGTTCAGAGCAAAGTCTGACGGTGCCACGTGGCAGCGACTGCAATCAGCGACCGCGTACGGTCGTTGATACCTACAAATGTTTAGTAGTTGCTAATAATGCGGTCGCTGATTTTTAAAGACTGAAAACCAGATTTTTGTTGTTTTGCAGAATTTCCAAAAAACTGTACCTGTTTTGTACCTGCTTTATCCCAACATTCATAGATAACAATATAAACAACGTGAATAATAATATAAACAACGTGAATAATAATATAAACAACCATCGTCCACCGACACATACACCAAACTAGTATATAAACTATATAAACCTTTAAAAACCAATATGAATTGAATAAATATAGACAAATCTAATGTTTAAGTAACATACAGACATCCAAAGAATGAATATAAAAGTACAAGATTCTCAAAGAACTACAAAACAACACTAAATCGGTTGTCAAGCATCATTGTCTTGATTAGCTTCTCCTTGATCACCCTATAATTAACAAAATAATAAAACAAGTTATAAATATAGTAACTATGTTGATATCTGTATTACGACAATATACAACAAATTGATTACCTCGTCGCCATCCCCATGCTGTGTTGCTGTTGTTGCCGCTACTGCATTAGCTAACTCATCAGGACTCAGAGCAGCCAGAATGCCCGCCTAGTATCTTTAGTAGACCGCAATCTCGACATATAGCTCTCGTATAATTAGCAGGAGTATGAACAGCTAGATGACTCGATGACTGTGAAGACTGGGTAGCAAAGCTGCCTGAGCCATTGAAGGATGGGCGTCGTCGTTGTCCTTAACCTTTAATGTAGTTCTTCTTCATAACAGACGCCCTCTCCCACAACTCTTGATCAATTTGCGGACGTGGAGTGCCTTCAGGATAGAACTCATTCAATAAACGCTTATAAGTATCCTTTCATCATGTTAACAATTAAATAGTTAAAAATAAATTCTGTAAGCATTGATAAACAAGATCAAGTTGTTAAAACTTATTACCGCTATCTGGATAGCATCAGGCAGACCATCATGGGTGGCCACGTACACATCCAGCCAATTGATAGGCTGACCTTGAGACTAAGACTCCTATACAAAAAATAGGCCAATATTACAAATATCTTTCATGTCCAAACGTGCCTTATCATTATCTTCTATATTCCTCATAACATTCATCACAGTGTTAGACACATTGTTAAACACATTCTTCTCAATATTCATCACATCTAGATTATGGCGAATCAAATTTGTAGACCAATAAGGCAGTTCCCAAAAGATGCTTCTCTTAACCCAGTTATGAGATTCACCAAACATATTAATTATGTTTGTGGCATCAATCTTACCAAATGGGATGACCGACAATCTCATCACACGATCTCGCATCTCTGTTCCCGACAATCACGGTGCAGTCATATCATTGTCTACTTTCCCTTTCCTGAAGTGTTCTCTATTTCTTCGAAACGGGTGATCTACCAGCAAGAACAGATGATGACAGTCAAACCAGAAAGGCTTTCGACCTTTTGATAGATTGAAAGACTTTGTATGCTCCATACAATACGGGCAAGCCAACTTCCCGTGTGTACTCCATCTAGCTAACATACCATAAGCTGGGAAGTCACTTATAATCCACATAACTGCTACCCTAAGGTTGAATTTGTTTTCGTTGCAACATCCCAAGTCTGTACTCCATCCTCCCATAATACCTTCAACTCGTCTATAAGAGGTCTCAAGTAAACATCCAAGTTCTTTCCAGGACTCTTAGGACCAGGAACCACGAGTGAAAGAAACAAGTATGGTTATTTCATACACATCTAAGGAGGCAAGTTGTATAGAGTAACAATCATAGGCCAACATGAGTATGGAACAGTTGAGTGGCCAAACGGATTGAAACCATCGGTGGACAATCCAAGCCTCACATTTTTAGGTTCTAATGCAAACCCATGATGTGCTAAGTTGAAATCTTTCAAAGCCTGCGCATTTGCGGGATGATTTAGTTCTCCATCTTTAGCTGGAGATTTTGCATGCCAATTCATATGTTCAGTTGTTCTTGAAGACATGTACAATCTCTTTAGCCGATGTGTTATTGGAAAATACCTTAGAATCTTAAATGGTATACTTGATTTTTTTGTAGTCACACCCTCTTTATTAGGCCTAAACTGATTATGACTACAAAACGTGCACCTTGTCATCTGTTCATTTTCCTTATAAAATAACATGCAATCATTGGGACATGCATCAATATTTTGGTATCCAAGACACAACTTCTTTACCATTTTCTTACAAAAGTAATAGTTACCAGGTAATTTCTTACCATCAGACAACATACTCTTAATGGCCTTCAAGAGTGACTCAAAACACTCATGGCTCATATTGTGATCATCCTTGATGTTAAGTAATGTCGCCACTGTAGACAATGTAGTGTGTTTGGTGCAACCATGCCACAATGGCTCACTACCCTCGTCTAACAACTTAAAGAAGTCTTTGGCATCAGAATTCATAGGTTGCTCTCTGCCTTGTTCCCAATCAAAATCTGTCCTTGTAATATCATGAACCATTTCATTTATATGATGAGTACTACTGCCCAAATTGTGTACTTCTGTGATGCCACCATCTCTTCTCTGCCTATGTACCCACCAGTATTCTTCGAAATTTTTTATGAACCCAAAAATAAGTAAATGATAGTTTACCACGTTTCTGTCCATATAATTTGCATTCTTACACTTCAAACATGGACATCGTATCTACGACTGACCATTCATAAATTCTGGGTGACTATACGCATAATTCAAAAACACTTGGCAACCAACTCTAAATTCAGCTGTAGCACCTATCTAGGCACTTGACTTTCGTCGTGCCATCCAACTACGGTCTGAATAGAGGTCCATGATACCACGGTTCGTATATGGACATGAATTATTGTATTCCCTTGTTAGAGATTTACAATTCAGCTCAATCCCATTTATGATGCTTATAAATACATATAGATGTATATGTACATACATAACATGATATCGCATCATATATGATTATTCGGGAATTAAACAAGGATACATGCCAAAATAAATTTACACAGCTTGAGATCGACTACCCAAAGGCATGGTATATTGTTGTCATCCTACATATTTTAACTGACACCAACCTAAAGACAATAGATTCTTAGGGGTACAATATGAATCATTGCATCATGCATGGTCTGCATATGCATTGAGACAAGTCTAAATTATTTTTCTTTGCATATATGTAGGTATAATATAAATATACACCTTTGTTCAGTTACCTGACCAACGAAAACTTTTTGGCAGAGTCTCCCCTATAATATGGACTATCAACATGAACGAGGGTATGCATATATGACCATTTATAGGCATATAAGAGCAACAAGAATGTATAAGCTATTAACATAACATCACATATATTAAACACCAAGGAAGTATAACACAACAGTGAATACGAATGCATATATGGCCATTTGACTTATATATGAAGATTTAGATAATGTTGGAGATTTTGGAAACATATCATTATTCATGAGCATCCTCCTGCTTCGAATTTCAGAAATTGCGTGATATGCTTAATTAAGTGATCAAGGATTTCAAGAGTAGAATTTCGAGGGAATTAGAATCCCCTATTTTGGGAATATCAGAATATATTTACTTCATTATAGTTTAAAGTATTTGGTGAAGATGACTATGCACTGTGGTATCATGTGGGGATAAAAATAACTTGTCTCAGCTCTATCGAAATTCCTTTTCTTTTTGTATCTTTTTGGGGGTGGTGAAGCAGGATTAAGTATCGCTTAGTTCACAAAGGTTTCACATTTGAGTTTTATTTTTGTTTCAAAATGATTGAGGCTCTATTAAAAGTCAAAAGGTAATCTTAGTGCAAAATGAATGACCATATCAACCTTTTGAGAAAACCAAGTAGACATGATTTAAACATCAATATCCTCAATACTTATCAAACATACTATTTCAAGAATACTAACAGAACAAATCAAAGGATTCCAAATGGTGGCCAATTCAGTTGTTCACAAATGGTTTTGATACCTTTTTAGAAACTAAATACACAATGTTTGTTTCAACTTTTTTTCCTTTTATTACGTCTTATACTATGTTTTTATAGAAAAATGTAGGCCACACTAAGTTCAAAGTTGGAGATTGAGATGGAGTACATATATCAGACAAGTCAATAATCCATTCAAACCAAAGAAAAATCACACTTCTTACACTATGTGCAGGTCAGCAGTTTTGGTTTTTAACTAATCAATAGCAATAGAAAAAAATGCCTCATAAAGACAATTCAAAAAAAAAGGAAAAGCACATGACATCAAAACAAACCCACCAAGAAATGGCATTTACATATGAAAATGAAAGAAATAACAATTTCGTTGAATACTCAGTTGTCAATTACCAATTTGATGAGCCACAAAATCTTTTAACCAAGAACATAAAAAGAAAAAATAAAAGGGTTATGCAATATTGGCCTCAATCAGATCCAAATTACACAACTAAACAAAACCCAATTGGAATGTAAATGAATTTGACAATAAATCAATCAAGAAGGAATAATGGGTTAATGTCCATTTAAAATCAAGTATTTTGTTCAATTACTGAAGTTAAAGTACGACACCCCAATAATTTTACAATAATTAACCTAATAAAAAAGGGAGAGAATACCTCAGATAGCGAGATTCACAGTCAAGAGGAGAGGCGGTGACGGAATGGGCGAGGTGGTGGCTGGCTTCTCCTTCTTCTCATTCTTCTCCCTCTTTCTCCCTCTTCTCTCTATTTTTCTCCCTCTTTTTTTTCTTCTTCGCCTCTGTGTCGAGCAAATGACTGAAACTGGTAACATTAAGTATGATCAGCGACCGCCATCAATGACCACATGCGGTCACTAATTTTAATGAAGTGGACACATCAGCGACCGCCTAGCTATCACTAATAGAGATTGGTCGCACAAAACAAATGCGCCAACATTTTGCACCAATTTTTGGGAGGGAAATTCATGCCAGTGACCGCTCAGTGACCGCATGCGGTCGCTGATAGAGATTAGCGACTAGAAGTAATATCGATCGCAGATGGCAGTCGCTATTATTGATATCAACGACCGTAAAGGGCGGTCACTGAAAGGTTTGGTCGTAGATAGAGATTTTTCCTGTAGTGAGAATTCAAATACAAACTTCATTTATACAATACAAAAAAACGTATGCTGAGAGTTTTAGCACGAATATTATCTCATAGACAGTATCCAAACTCAGATGATTACAATGCCATACAAAATACAGAAGCAATTATTTCAAGACCCAAAAGAAGACGAGAGGATTACTATCATGTTCATTATAATGGGGTGCACTTTTGACGCTTTCAAAGTCGGGTTCTCATCACCCTGTTGTTGTTCACCAAAATCAATTATTAAGTGACGTATAATATATGACACACCCATCTTAGATCCTCAATACAATTATATGTAAGACCCCAACTTTTTTTGAATAAAGATGAATTATTCTATAGATATCATTTTTGAATATTATGGAGTGAATTCGATATAATGTTATAGTTTTTGGTAATATTTATAAATTTTGCAGAGTAAGCAAGTTGTTATAAAATATTCGATTGGTCGGGAAATATTCATTTTAATAGGAAATATTTGTACGACGTCACAATCATTGGTGGACCCCACAATGAAATTATTGTAGGAATGAGAAAATGATAGAAATAACTTCTTATGAAAATAACAGCGAAAGTTTTACCATTAAATTAGTGAAATACCCAATGGTAAAAGCATAGTAATACGCGTGGTTGCATAGTAGCACACGGTATTGATTATTGATGGTTACGTGAGAAGTAACTCAGTTATATTCAATTATTGCTACAGTAATTGTTGCATAGTATATCACGTTATCTGATTCAATTATTGTTGATATTTTATATTATTAAATCAATAATTGAGATGATACAGTTATTCATATTATTATTTTCATTATTGACGATGTCTAAAAAATTCTGTCGAGTAAAGGGGTTTGGGCACCTAATTGCGCGCTAATAGGAAGAAATCCTTATCGGAAAGCCCCCACTTTCCTGGGAATGATCTGGTTGTTAAATATTGCGAATAATAATAATGATGAATAAATGTTATTGAAAATATTGAGGGGATTTTTTTATGAAGTATTTGATGTAAATTTTACCTATTTTATGGACTCTCATTTACACATATTTCAAAATAATCGGTAGAAAGTTATTCAGTATATGTATATATATATATATATATATATATATATATATATATATATATATATATATATATATATATAATAAAGGTGGGGGCCACATTTGGGCCCACATGTGGGAAATAAACTCTTGGGGGAGAAAATCGGATGTTTTTCACGGGATGTACTATATATATAAGTTTTGTTTTTTATAAAAAATAAAATAAATTATATTTTATTATGCATAGTATCTGCATAGTGAGTGTATAGTAACAAATAAGAAAAAACAGACGACTTTAGGCGCGCCTATGTTTGGTTCCTGTTGCGTCCGTGATTTCTTTTTCAAATAGTATCCTTTCCATTCTCCTATAAATAGGATGCTTAGTTAGAATTGAAAATCACAGCAGAGTCAAAGAATTCTTCTTCTATAATATTGAGCGTATTTCTTTAGAGTTTAAGGAAGCTTTGAGCGTAGAAAATAGTTCAAGTTTTCTTCAAGAATATCCCCGCTATACCAGTTGGAATACTCTCCTTTTTAAGGTAAGGGGTGTTATTTTTGTTCAATATTCGTATGAATAATGTTTTCTTCCATACTTTGTAGTATGTAAGTAATATTATTTCATTTTAGATTTCGAATTCTACACTCGTTTTGTTAAAGTTTTGGCTTCTATACTCCATGAAATTAGTAGAATATCCTTGATATTTGTGCTTCATCTAGTATATTTTCATGGAAATATTATTCAGAGCATTCTTGATAAGTTTTAACTTTTTTATGCTGGAGTACTATTCACAGGGTTACTATTCTCGAATTATTATTCAAGAGGCACTATTCACTCAGGTACTATTCACCCAGGGCACTATTCATGACCAAAATTGATTTCTTTTCTGTCCAAATAATTTTTGATACAATATTATTCTTGAACTTTACTCCACAAACCAGTATCATGTTGATAATTTGAACATTATTGAATTCTGGATAAATTAACTTGTTAAAGTCTTTAATATTTATCCTTTGCTTTCATTTAATTGAATTCCTATATCATTGTCATCATCCTCATTGTAATGACCCCAAAATTTATACAATTTAATTCTCGACTTCGGTCGTTAATAACACATCTACCTTCTAATTTTACATCCTTATTTGATGTTACACTTTATAAAATGTGGAATAATTTAAACTTTTATGTCTTCTTACTTTAATTCCCTGAATCAAAACCTTTATCATCTAAATGTCTTTGAATCATAATTCACTTTATCAGAGTTAATATATATACTTATATATCAAATCAATATCCTTTATACACCGGACGGCTCAAACTTTAACTTTACAACTCAACATAAATTATACATACATAAAACATTGAGTACATCTCATGAACCTTAATCATGGTTTAAAGAAATAAGAACTTTAGCTAAAATAATAGTCTTCGTGTATTACATATGATTCATGCCTTTCAAGTACCACATAATGTTACCTTCAATCCTTAACCTGTAAAAATGGTTATTTGCAAGGTTGAGCTCGACAACCCAGCAAAATCTAATAGTTTTAATGCAACACGTAGCACATAATAACATGCTCAACATATATGTGATAACCCAGGATTTCGAATAATCCAAAATTTGTGAATAATTTTTTTTTAATTAATATTAATTATCAATTTTGTGACAAGTATCTGTGATACTAGTCTCGAGAAAGTCAATTTGTGTATTGACTAATAAATTTAGAGTAGAGTTGTGCTTAACAACTTTAGAAAACCCTAACCCTAATTTTCGGATAGGGATTCGGTAGAAAATATAATTAAAATAATTCTATTGTTAAGTATGTGTTTGTACTGTATGTTGATTATGTTGATCAATAATTGATCGGATAAGGTTTGTAATTAATAAACCTTAATAAGGGATTTAAAACCCTAATCTTCAATTTAGAAAATAAATTGTACAATTAAAAACCCTAATTATATGTTGAGGAACCCTAATTTAAAATCTGGGATTTCCTAAACCCTAATTAGGCAACCCTAATTTTTATTAGCATGCCTAAAGTGATTATTAAACTTAAATATGATTAGAAAACTCTAATTATATTTTTGTATGTTAAATTTCTATTTTAGAAACCCTAATTTTATTTTAGAAAATTTATTTTTCTAATTAAACCATAAATTTGACAATTGTAGAAACTAGAATTTTTAATACCTTAAGGGTTCAAACCCTAATCCAAACCCTAAACCCTAAGGGTTTGTACATTTGTCAAGAATGTCATTTAAAATAATTAAATAATGACAATAATACCCTTTTTAAATTTTTAGTGAGCTAACTTGTAAATTTGGTAATATCTTTAGTTGGTCACCAACTATATTGACTTATGAGACATTTATATCAGCCATTTCAGACTCCTTTTAACACATAGGTTAGCAAGTTCATTACATCTTGAAGTTATATAAGAGAATTAGAGAGAGAAAGTCTAGTATTTAGGTTATTTTGTACACAAGCTCTCACCTACTCTCTCTCACCAAGACCTCCAAAAATCCATTGTAAATAAGTCACAAATTACCCTCTTAAACACATAGATCAGATCCAGAGATCTAGAATCAAGAATTGGACAGCTAGAAGGTATAATCAAATTTTAATTTTTGATCTTTGTTGCTTAGAAAAATTTCGTGTTTATGTGTTTAAATCTTTGCTACATGATGTTTAATGATGATCTATATTGATATAACATAGATCCATAGCATCAAAATGCTTTAAAAGTGATGCTTTTTAAAACTGCCAAGAACAGAAAATGTGGTCTGACAAGCTAATGTCAGGCGCCACGGATTCTTCTTTGTTTAATATCTTTCTTGTTTGATGTTTTGAATCGGTAGTCTGACATAAGGACTGTAATCTAGAAGTGAAATATCAGCCATTCCATGTCCAGGTTACAAGATATTCATGGTCAAAGTGAGTTGACCGAGCTTGACCAACACTTTCTGGGTAACCCAGAAAGTGAGAATCCGTGTCTGACAACGTTTTCAAAATACTTGATCTGTCACGTTTTGTACGTTTTGTTATTGTTGTTATCATAAATGTGTAGTATGTTATCTTGACTGTAGATTAATGGCTTTATATCATGTATTTGATCAACAGAGAGAATTTAGAAAGCGGTCAAAGTAGCCTACTCGGCATGAATGTATGTTTTCTGGAATTTCCAGAAAACGCATGAACTCAGTTTTTGTCAGAATTTGACCGGATTGTATCTTGTAGATCTGTTGTTGTTAAACTGATGTGTTGATTTGTGAGTGTTCTATGACATACGGTCTATAATGGTGAACCATTAAAAAACATAAAACATAACCGTAACACGTTACAAATTGAGCTTCAAAGTAGTACCACGAAACTGTCTGGGTTTCTGGGTTACCCAGAAAACATAGAACAGCTCTGACCTTAAATTTCGAGGCTCAGATCTTGCATCTGGATTGTTGTTTGGGCCAATTGATGGTTGATAATTGGAGAATTATATTTTGGCTACACGATCACACTTCAAACAAGTCCAGAAACCATTTTGGCTGTGAATTAAAGCCGGTCAAAGTTGACCCTTGGAATGTATGTTATTAATATTATTAAATATTAATAATGATATGATTAATTGATAATCAAATCATTTAAAAATGATTCTGATATTTGAAAAATTATTATAAAATTATAATAATTGCTTGATAATTATTAGAAGCTTCCGAAAAATATTATTAATGATAATTGACTTATCTAAATTAATATTGAAGCTTAGAGACCACGTGTAATTGACAGATAACTGTGTTAATTGTTGGATAGGGTGACCAGAACACCGAGAATGGACCGAAGTCCAACCAGACTGAATTAGTATGACTTGTTAAGTCTTTATATAGGTTATAAACACTAATGTGGCTATGTGGTAATATGTCTAGGAAAAGTTTGACTGTGAATTACAGTGCTGTGTGTTATAAATTATTGTGCTAATTGTTAGACCAATATTATTGGTTATAGGTCTTTCGAAAGCAGATAAGTATTTTGTGTAGCTGTAATCAGCGAAAGAGGCAAGTTCCCTAACTCAACCTTGAGTTATTTCATTCAATTATTATTGGTGGATAACTATTGATAATTATACCACGTCCAGGGATTTATTGTTGAAATTAAATTATTGAATTAGAAAATATATATTCGTAGAATTACTGTTGTTGGATATTCATATCTGTAGGAGTTAGAATTGACAGTACAGATAATTTCTGTTTATTGTCGAATTATGTTGAGAAATGTCTTAGCCAATTATTCTGGTTAGACAAACATTTGTAAAAACTTGTTAGGTTTGAGAAAAGAAGCAAATAGAATTTGAAATCCCAGTATTTCGTTGTAAAATCAAACTCTTGATTCTAAGACTGAGAAGAACAACTTTTTATATAAAGGGAACATTTTGTTGGTCGTGAATTCGACCTTTGCGCGCGTTTTGAGTATTATGCATAATATAGGGTATAATAAGCTGATCACTTGTTGTACTTGCAGAGGGGTATGATTTAATCTTTATGGTTATCTGATTCACCTGAGTATTTATCAAAGTAAATCTTTGATATCTACCCGAGAAAATAAGTTCAAGATCTTGTGTGATCGCTGAGTATAAATCTGGAAAACATTCCACTTTGATATTTAGTAGAATTGATTCTTGATTATTCATTAGAATATTATAGAAACTTTGAAAGCGTTGTACTTTTTCATTATTGAATTATTGTGTTGTATAGAATACGAGAAAACTTGTTATTGAATAATAATTTGTTCAGTCATTTCAAATTTCCCTGAACTTTGATTTCATTCTATCAAAATAGATAGACTGTTGTTTTGAATTCTTATACATTTATTGTATGTCTTAACTTGCGGGGCAAATTAGTTGCTCACCCTTGCTAAATAAAATTTTTCAGCTAGGGATGAAGTTGCAGGAGGTGTTGCAAAGGACAAAGGCAAAGAAGTTATAATAAACTAGTTATAATTAGCATATTTATTATGTTGTATTGTAAACCCTTTTTGTATATCTAAAGGGTATGTTTGTAAAGTTAAGGTTAGAAAACCTGGGTGATGTATTATTAAACTCTGATAAAAACTTATGAAAGTTACTATCTATATATATTATGGGTAGTTAAATGTTATTTATATTGTGGATCGTGAACACCAAACTCGGGGGTCTGGTAACCCGGATTTGGGGGTGTCATAGGTTGGTATCAGAGCTGTAGTGACCAATGTATCACCAGCTGGTAGTAGAGCTGTAGGTTATAAACCTTAAGTGGGGTGGGGGAAAACCCTAGGATTATGACCATAGCGAGATAGAAAATACTCATTTAGAGTATTAAGTGAGGGATCGTTGAAGAGTATCGATAGTAAGATAAGTAAATTCGTAGTGAGAGAAATTTGTACTGATGATGTACTAATCAAGTTGTTTAAAATTGATTGTAGGATGTCGAAAGAAGATATGATAAGTACGAAGATGCCAGCGGCTGTCGCACCAATGCCAATAGTCGAGGTGTCAACACAGAGCGAATCGACTGAAGAAGTGGGGAAAGATGAACCAGTGATCAATCTTGGGAGTGATCATGACGATTATCCTGAGATGTATCTAAGTGGTGATGAGGAGGCGGAGTCTGAAGAAGCTAGGGTGGAAGCAGTGGTGTTAGTAACCCGAATAAAAGGAAGTGGAGTGAGATTACCCAATCGGGTAGCAAAGCTGAACGGAATAAGAAAGGAGGAGAGCCTTGTGCGAGTTGTGGGAAGAATCATGCTGGTGTTTGTTTGAAGAAGAAGGGGGTTTGTTACAACTGCGGACAAGAGGGGCATATGTCGCCAAATTGTCCCAGCCCGAAAAAGATTCAAGGTTGCTATGCGTGTGGATCGACTAATCATCTGGTGCGGAACTGTCCGAAGAAGAATGCAGAAAAAGAAAGTGCCAACAAGGGACCTGGTAGTGGAACCTTGGCGATTCGAGGACCTGTACAGCCAGGAAGACCAACAGCCTGTACATTCAACATGACGACACTAGATGCAGTAGCTACTCAGGAAGTGGCAGCAGGTAACGACTTCGCTTAATACTTAAATTACGCGATTGATATTGGATAATTATGGCTGTGAATTGTTTTCTTTTATAGATTCAAGTCATACGTTAGAATTTGAAAAACAAATTAATATTGTGTTGATAAAAATGAATTGATGATACAACTTTAATAGATTCTAGAGAATAAGAAAGCGGTGATTCTGAGGACGGAATCCTTTTAAGGAGGGGTGAATGTGATAACCCAGGATTTCGAATAATCCAAAATTTGTGAATAATTTTTTTTAATTAATATTAATTATCAATTTTGTGACAAGTATCTGTGATACGAGTCTCGAGAAAGTCAATTTGTGCATTGACTAATAAATTTAGAGTAGAGTTGTGCTTAACAACTTTAGAAAACCCTAACCCTAATTTTCGGATAGGGATTCGGTAGAAAATATAATTAAAATAATTATATTGTTAAGAATGTGTTTGTACTGTATGTTGATTATGTTGATCAATAATTGATCGGATAAGGTTTGTAATTAATAAACCTTAATAAGGGATTTAAAACCCTAATCTTCAATTTAGAAAATAAATTGTACAATTAAAAACCCTAATTGTACGTTGAGGAACCCTAATTTAAAATCTGGGATTTCCTAAACCCTAATTAGGCAGCCCTAATTTTTATTAGCATGCCTAAAGTGATTGTTAAACTTAAATATGATTAGAAAACTCTAATTATATTTTTGTATGTTAAATTTCTATTTTAGAAACACTAATTTTATTTTAGAAAATTTATTTTTCTAATTAATTAAACCCTAAATTTGACAATTGTGGAAACTAGAATTTTTAATACCTTAAGGGTTCAAACCCTAATCTAAGCCCTAAACCCTAAGGGTTTGTACATTTGTCAAGAATGTCATTTAAAATAATTAAATAATGATAATAATACCCTTTTTAAATTTTTAGTGAGCTAACTTGTAAATTTGGTAATATCTTTAGTTGGTCACCAACTATATTCACTTATGAGACATTTATATTAGCCATTTCAGCCTCCTTTTGACACACAGGTTAGGAAGTTCATTGCATCTTGAAGTTATATAAGAGAATTAGAGAGAGAAACTCTAGTATTTAGGTTATTTTGTACACAAGCTCTCACCTACTCTCTCTCACCAAGACCTCCGAAAATCCATTGTAAATAAGTCACAAATTACCCTCTTAAACACATAGATCAGATCCAGAGATATAGAATCAAGAATTGGAAAGCTAGAGGGTATAATCAAATTTTATTTTTTGATCTTTGTTGCTAGGAAAAATTTCGTGTTTATGTGTTTAAATCTTTGCTACATGATGTTTAATGATGATCTATGTTGATATAGCATAGATCCATAGCATCAAAATGCTTTAAAAGTGATGATTTTCAAAACTGCCAAGACCAAAATATGTGGTCTGACAAGCTAATGTCAGGCGCCACGGATTCTTCTTTGTTTAATATTTTTCTTGTTTGATGTTTTGAATCGGTAGTCTGACATGAGGACTGTAATCTAGAAGTGAAATATCAGCCATTCCATGTCCAGGTTACAAGATATTCATGGTCAAAGTGAGTTGACTGAGCTTGACCAACACTTTCTGGGTAACCCAGAAAGTGAGAATCCGTGTCTGACAACGTTTTCAAATTACTTGATCTGTCACGTTTTGTACGTTTTGTTATTGTTGTTATCATAAATGTGTAGTATGTTATCGTGACTGTAGATTAATGGCTTTATATCATGTATTTGATCAACAGAGATAATTTAGAAAGCGGTCAAAGTAGCCTACTCGGCATGAATGTATGTTTTCTGGAATTTCCAGAAAACGCATAAACTCAGTTTTTGTCAGAATTTGACCGGATTGTATCTTGTAGATCTGTTGTTGTTAAACTGATGTGTTGGTTTGTGAGTGTTCTATGACATACGGTCTATAATGGTGAACCATTAAAAAACATAAAACATAACCGTAACATGTTACAAATTGAGCTTCAAAGTAGTACCACGAAACTGTCTGGGTTTCTGGGTTACCCAGAAAACCTAGAACAGCTCTGACATTAAATTTCGAGGCTCAGATCTTGTATCTGGATTGTTGTTTGGGCCAATTGATGGTTGATAATTGGAGAATTATATTTTGGCTACACGATCACACTTCAAACAAGTCCAAAAACCATTTTGGCTGTGAATTAAAGCCGGTCAAAGTTGACCCTTGAAGCTGCCGGCTGTCAGTGTTCTTAAGCTCAAGAACACCAACATCGACGCTTTCTGTCACTAAAGACCTCTAGCGACGGTTTTATTTATTTTATTTTCTGAATATTCTAAAAATTATTTAAAAATAGAAATAAATTCTAAAAATTACCAAAAATGGTTTTAAAAATTATTTTAAATTATGAAAAATAATTTTTGACCAATTGGAATATTTTTCTTTAATATTTATAATTATTTAAATATTAACGGTATTTAATTTATTTAATTAGTGTATTAAATAAATAAGAGAAAAATGATTTAATATTATGAACAATCATTTTAAATAAGAATAATGTATTTAAAAATATTTGAGTTATAAAATGTAACTTTTAATATTTTTGGAGAATTTTCATTAATAATTTAATATTAATGATATTAGATTTATTTGATTATTAAATTAAATAAATAAGATAAAAATAATTTTAATGATTTAAAAATCATTTTAATTGAGAATAAAGTGTTAGAAAATATTTTAAATTATAAAATATAATTTTCAATATTTCTGGAGAATTTTCATTAATAAAATAATATTAATGACGTTTGATTTATTTAATTATGATATTAATTAAATGATTTAAAAATGATTTTATTGATTTAAAAATTATTTAAAAATGAGAAAAATATTTTAAAAAATATTTTAAGTTATAATTAATGACTTTTAATATTTGGATAATAATTTCATTAATATTTATATATTATTGGTGATGATTTAAAAATGATTTTAATTATTTTAAAAATCATTTAAGTAGAATATTGATGATTTAAAAATATTTTAAGTTATTGATGATAACTTTAATATTTTGGAATGTATGTTATTAATATTATTAAATATTAATAATGATACGATTAATTGATAATCAAATCATTTAAAAATGATTCTGATATTTGAAAAATTATTATAAAATTATAATAATTGCTTGATAATTATTAGAAGCTTCCGAAAAATATTATTAATGATAATTGACTTATCTAAATTAATATTGAAGCTTAGAGACCACGTGTAATTGACAGATAACTGTGTTAATTGTTGGATAGGGTGACCAGAACATCGAGAATGGACCGAAGTCCAACCAGACTGAATTAGTATGACTTGTTAAGTCTTTATATAGGTTATAAACACTAATGTGGCTATGTGGTAATATGTCTAGGAAAAGTTTGACTGTGAATTACAGTGCTGTGTGTTATAAATTATTGTGCTAATTGTTAGACCAATATTATTGGTTATAGGTCTTTCGAAAGCAGATAAGTATTTTGTGTAGCTGTAATCAGCGAAAGAGGCAAGTTCCCTAACTCAACCTTGAGTTATTTCATTCAATTATTATTGGTGGATAATTATTGATAATTATACCACGTCCAGAGATTTATTGTTGAAATTAAATTATTGAATTAGAAAATATATATTCGTAGAATTACTGTTGTTGGATATTCATATCTGTAGGAGTTAGAATTGACAGTACAAATAATTTCTGTTTATTGTCGAATTATGTTGAGAAATGTCTTAGCCAATTATTCTGGTTAGACAAACATTTGTAAAAACTTGTTAGGTTTGAGAAAAGAAGCAAATAGAATTTGAAATCCCAGTATTTTGTTGTAAAATCAAACTCTTGATTCTAAGACTAAGAAGAACAACCTTTTATATAAAGGGAACATTTTGTTGGTCGTGAATTCGACCTTTACGCGCGTTTTGAGTATTATGCATAATATAGGGTATAATAAGCTGATCACTTGTTGTACTTGCAGAGGGGTATAATTTAATCTTTATGGTTATCTGATACACCTGAGTATTTATCAAAGTAAATCTTTGATATCTACCCGAGAAAATAAGTTCAAGATCTTGTGTGATCGCTCAGTATAAATCTGGAAAACATTCCACTTTAATATTTAGTAGAATTGATTCTTGATTATTCATTAGAATATCGTAAAAACTTTGAAAGCGTTGTACTCTTTCATTATTGAATTATTGTGTTGTATAGAATACGAGAAAACTTGTTATTGAATAACAATTTGTTCAGCCATTTCAAAGTTCCCCGAACTTTAATTTCATTCTATCAAAATAGATAGACTGTTGTTTTGAATTCTTATACATTTATTGTATGTCTTAACTTGCGGGGAAAATTAGTTGCTCACCCTTGCTAAATAAAATTTTTCAGCTAGGGATGAAGTTGCAGGAGGTGTTGCAAAGGACAAAGGCAAAGGCGTTGTAATAAACTAGTTATGATTAACATATTTATTATGTTGTATTGTAAACCCTTTTTGTATATCTAAAGGGTATGTTTGTAAAGTTACGGTTAGAAAACCTGGGTGATATATTATTAAACTCTGATAAAAACTTATGAAAGTTACTATCTATATATATTATGGGTAGTTAAATGTTATTTATATTATGGATCATGAACACCAAACTCGGGGGTCAGGTAACCCGGATTTGGGGGTGTCACAATATATCTCATAAATATTGGACTAACATTACATACATGATATAGTTCATATAATAAGTATAAAGATTGAGTTCCTTACTCAACCATCATGCTTTACTCAATCAACGTAGTCATAAGTTGACTTTAACATTTCGTACATTCAACATATATATAACACATCATGCTCTTTGTAATAAAGATTTAAAATAATTAAATTCACATAGCAAATAGGAACTGAAAGACTTGCCTTGATCGTTGTTTACCAATAACAGTTTAACAACTTACAAATATCTGCACTTCACGTGCCCTACACAATTATATAATTATACACATCAACTATTAGTCACATAGCAACACATAGTAGTTGTAATATAAACTTTACTCTATGTCTCATAACCCTTCCTATCATAAATACACAATGTTCAATTTGATTATGTTAACTTTCGACTTGTATCTCACTATATTTCATATTTGAAGTTCAATCAAGTGCTTAAGTCTTGCTAGGACTACTTATTGATTTTATATTAACTCTATTAAAAATCTTATAATATTCATTTCATTTGATTTAAAACACTTTTTACGTTCATCAACACTTATCACGTTGTTTCGATGTTTATTCGTCACACGCCCAATTTGTCTCTTTTGTGTGTACTTAGTATGCGTATATAACTTATCTAATATATCATTTATTAATGTTAAGCATCATTATACTTCATAATATTCATTTTCTATAACTTAGAACAATATCTATTAGCATCGACATCACTATATTTGTGTATGTGCATGACCGACGCCCTCCGATTGCCTCCGAATACGCATCAGTCACAAAGATGACCATTTTGACTACTGTTCCTGACCTCAAATTGAAAAACTTAAAGAATAAAATTTGTAGGTATATTCGTTCTCATTCCGGATCATCTTGAATCACCTCAATTGGAGTTCGTATGAAAACGTTATGCCTATTTTACTAAAATTGGTCGAAGTAGGCACACCTGACACACTTTGGGCGCAGCTGCGCCCAATTTAGCCTTGGGCATAGCGCAGCTACGCCCTACAGGGCAGCTACTCCCCAAATGACTTAGGGCACAGTGCAGCTGCGCCCGTTAGCAGAAACGGGACCTGAATGTTACTGTTCATGCAATTTTTGACCCTTTTTCTCCTACTAATCTTCATAACTTGAGTTATACAGATCCAAATTAGTCCTTTTTCGATTCTATGGATTCGTAATTCATAGAACTACAATATACGAGAATTATAATAGTTTATAAAAACATTAACCAACCAAAAATTTGACCCAAAACACATGTTCATACACTATTTCATGTTTTAAACACATTTAGTGAATTGATTCGCCATGACTTCGTTTTTTAACCAATTGACATGATTCAATCTACGCCGTTTTCGTTTCTTAACGTACTAACATAATACAACACCAATTTGCAGATTATAGCACATATAGGACATGAAATTTTGTACTTTCTAAAGCCATTCCCTATAAACATAAACACTATTTTATACTTTTCTTCCTACAACCAATTTACATATATTTTTATCATCAAACAACACTCACATGTGATTATTAACAGAGTATAAACCCTCATATATATATATATATATGTATATGTATATGTATATGTATATATGTATGTATCAATTCAACATAATTAACAATAAAAATTTCAAAAATAAGGGTTAACATTAGAGTAGGTTATACCTTGTTCCTTGATTATTTGCTAGCAAAAATATGATGATGATTAGGTTTAGAAATTTCCCCTCCTTCCTCTTAAAATCACAGAGAACTCTCTTGCTTCCAAGCTCTCTTCTCTAAACTCTATGTTTCTTCTTCTCTCCAAACCTTCTCTGTATTTCTATATTGTCTAGCCTTAGGGAAAAATAAGAAGCGTAAAAATAAACTGACTCCCACTCCCTCACTAACATCAGGTACAAAATCAAAAAGTTTTCATCAGTTGAAAAAACCAAAGGCCACAAGGCCTTGTTTGACTAAGCACATAACTCCCAACTAGATTATTTTAATAACCTTATATTATATAGTTTCATGTCACTCCTTTAGTTGATTAATTTAAATAACTTTAGTAAAGTTAATTTAAATAACTTATAATAATAATAATAATAATCTTATTATCATTATACTTATAATTAATAAATAATTATATATCTAATTTAATTAATAAATTAGAAACATCACTTCATTTAATTTATTTATTTCCAAATAAATTAAACAATTTATTTAATTTAATTATTTTCTTAAATATTGAGCAATTGATTTAATTTAATTATTTCCTTAAATTAAATCCTTCAGATAAAATTATCATTACTCAATTTAATTTACATTAATCAATTTAGTTACTAAATTAATTCACCACAATTTTATCAACCATTTATTTATCTCAATAAATAAATTAATTAAAATATTTATTTAATTCAATAAATATTTAAAATTAATTACTAAATTCATTTAATTCCTTCAATAGTTAACTTAATTATTAAACCTCACTTTCCCAATATATGAGTATATATTTCTCTTCACACCAGATCATATATTTCAACATATATAGTATGTATATATACATACTCAAAGTCAAAATATCTCATAATAAGAATTTTAATTATTAAATTCTTATTTTAATAATTTATAAAAATTCGGGTTGTCACACTCATGTTTATATTATGATAAAAGTCATATTTGACCCATAGTGCATAGATGGACTTGGTATGATTATGACCAAGGATTATTCGGTATAATCATGACCGTAATGTTACAAATGATGTGGTAAAAGTCCTCATTGGTCCGTATTGCATCGATGGAAAGTTGTTAGCATGATCATGACCATTGATGAAAACACGAATATCCTTGGCCCGTAGTACATGGATAATTCATGGTCGTGATACTATTGAATATCATTGGTCGTACTGCAAGGGTGATTTGATGATGTAGATTATTTATTAAACTGAGTCTCGGTGATAAAATTGATGATAAACTTTTTAAATCATAGAAGATAGTAGATATAATGCTCTACTTGACTCTTCTAATGGATTGCTTGTTCCGCTGCAGTTAAACTTGATGTCTATTGTATTTTATCAGTTTAACACTGTTGAAGGCTAACAATAATTTATTCTACATTATCTTAGTCATAATATTTCTTATTGGGCTAGTTGAGCTCACCCTTGCTTTCATTGTTATCTTCAGGAAATGAGAACATAGCTGGGACTAGTCGGGGAATGAAGTGATGGTCCTATATGGTGCATTAGTAGTCTTCACTATTTTTGTGAAATAGTGAAATAATAATTGTAATAAAATTGAATTTGAGTTTGGATATTGTTTAGAAGACAATATTCGTGTAAAAACTCCTAGTTTGTGTTTTGTCGTACTTTACACTACAATTGTATAATTAAGTTGTATTTGATTTATGTACCATATATTTGGAGACTCAGAATGGGTGATGTATACCTATTTTGGGAGCGTCACAGTTGGTATCAAAGCTTAGAGATATGATCCATGGCTAAGATATGAGACTAGAAGTAGGGGGTGAGACGGGGAAATCCTTCGCTAGTATGACCTACTTAAGTTTATTTGTTATTTAATTGGTTGGACAGAATATAGGGATAATATGTTGCATGTCAATTAATCCTTGTTTTGTGGTAGTGTTTGAAAATGACTTCTGAGAATGTTGAGATAAGCAATGGAGCATAGGAGACCGTTGAGTCACCACAGATTAATAACCAGGATAATGTGCAGGAAGGCAACAATCCTCAGGTGAACAACAACACCGACCAAAGGATGAACGGTGGGATGTTCAGAGGCTTTATGCAATTTATGCAACTTCAGGCGAGAGCGGCTCCTGTTCAAAATGCAGGTGGAAACACTGGCAACTCTCGGATGGTCACCGCTAAGCAGTTCAAGGAGCTGGGACCACCAGAGTTTTTGGGAGAGCCAAAATCACTTAAGGCGGAGACGTGGATAAAACAGATAACCAAGATATTTGATGTCTTGGGATGCTCCAAGGAACAAAAAGTTCCCTTTGCCACCTTCATGTTGCGAGGAGAAGTGTAATAACCCAATATTTTCAATAAGAAATTTTACGAATTAATTTTTTTATATATAAATATATATAAAGGTGAAAATATTTGCAAAGTAAAGTATATGTATCTATGTGATAAATAAAATTATTTATTAGATGTAAATAATTTCTTTTAAGAATTATTGATCATTATAGATTATATTCTTATAATAAATAAATTTTGTAATAAAAAATATTTATTATTTATTTTCCATGAAAATATGATTATTGTATATATGATATGATTATTAGGATTATTATGATATGTATTTTATTATGATGGTTAAGTTAATTATTTTAACTTAATTAATGATAGTATGTATGAAGGTTATGTTAGATATGAATTCAAAACCTTAAGTCTGGATTTTGAATAAGGAATGAGAATAATAATATAATATTATTTATATTTCAGTGATAAACATGTATGATATACGTGTAATGTTAATTTGTGGAACAATTATAGTAAAACAGTACCAAACCCTAGCATTAGAGATAAACTATAGTACAAAAGTTAATTATGACCGTGAGATTTGTTAAGTTATGTGTTATGACCATTATTATGTTTAATGTTAATTAGGTAAACCCTAATTAATATTTAGGAACCCTAATTACTAAATTAGAACCCTAATTGTTAAGTTATAAACCTAACTATTAATTTTGCAAGGTTAATGGTAATTAGTATATTATAAAGGAAAATTTACAAATCCTAGGTGATTAGGAAACTTAGTGTAATTAGGGAACCCTAATTCACATTTTTAGAAACTAAGATTTCCATTTTAGCCCTAATTACATAATCCTAGAAATTAAGCTTATCAAACCTTAGGGTTAAACCCAAAGGGTTGTGATAAGTTACCAAGTTGCCATTCACTTTATAAGTTATAAAATATAACTTTTGATATTTTTTTCCATGAAAAATATTAATATTTTAATATTAATGATATTAGATTTATTTAATAATTATATTAAATAAATTAGTTTAAAAATAATTTTAATATTATAAAAATTATTTTAAATGAAACTAAGGTGTTTAAAAATATTTGAAGTTATAAAATATAACTTTCAATATTTAAAGGTAAAATTTATTAATTATTTAATATTAAATGATATTTGATTTATTTAATAATTATATTAAATAAATAGTTTAAAAATAGTTTTATTGATTGAAAAATCATTTTAAAAGGATATAAATGGTTTAGAAATATTTTAAGTTATTATAAGTGAGTTTTTAATATTTTAGTGAATAATACTTTAATATTTAAATATTAATGGTAATTATTTAAAAATGATTTTAAATATTTTAAAAATTATTTAAGGGTAATATTAATACTTTAAAAATATTTTGAGTTATTATAAATAACTGTAATATTTTAGCAAGGGTTTTATTAATATCCTAATATTATTTAAATATTAATGATAATAGAATTATTTAATATTTAAATCATTTAATAATGATTCCTGAGTTTGAAAATTATTATAAATTATAATAATTAATTATAAATTATTATAAGTCATTTATAAATAATATGAGTGGTATTTAAATTATCCAGAATAATCTTTAAGATGCAAATTAGAGTTTTATTAAAAATAAGCTCGATAATTACCCGATAAAGCCGTCGGTACACCAAAATGTTACCAAAATTGATTCAAACATATATATAGGTTGACTTGATAAGTGTTTGTTTGTGATTCAACGTCTGTTAAACTTATGTGACAATGTGATTAGGTTATGTTAACTGTAAATAACAGAACGATGTGTTATGATATGTTATTCTAATCGATAGAACAATCTTATGAATGATAGGTCATTGAATTAAAAGATAAAATTAAGTTGCATAACTGTAAGCAGCAGATCAGGCAAGTATCTAAACCTTACGTACTACCTTTATTTTGTGCAAACAGGTATATGTTTATGCAAGATTCCTAAACTTACTCCAATTATTGAGCAAGTATCCTAACCTTTGTATTTACTTTATGCAATGGACATGAGTAAGAAAGTTCCAGAATTATATTATCGTTATGCCAGATTATTAACTCTATTGTTATTGATTATGTATCCAATCATTCGTATTCATGCAAGTTCTCGAACCTTATTCGTTTATTGTTTATCAGTACAGTATTATTGTATAATCCAGATATTTATTTTGTTCGTTAATCTCTAAATATGGTTATATAAGTGTCCCCACTTGGATCATCATTATATTTAATCACATATTAATACATACCTATTGATTTCTAGTATGTATATAGTAATTAAAGGTCGTCTAAGCTATTTGACTCGGCTAGACACAGATTTAGAAATATCGTTGAACGTGATCGAACTTTATTATATCCAACCGAATTGTTTTGGTTCGGATTCCCGACTAAGTATGAACATCCCGAATTTGGGAAACTTTTATGCGCCTAAGGCGGATGTGTTGAACGAAAATATCATTCTTGTATGCAATATTGATTAATACAGGGCACATTGGGCATATCACCCTCGTGCCCGTAAGTTGTGATGGTTTGAGGATGAAGTTCTGCTAAACCTTAGCAAAAATGAAAAACAATGTTCATAGTCTATCAACTGATCTTCATTTATAGTCAGTACGTAGTTTCAAAATTTTGAAATAAAATTTTTATCTTGTTTAGTGTTGCTTTAATTTACTTCACAACTATTGTTTCGTTGTAGAAGTGTCATTCAAAGAAAACATTTAATCTTTTCAGCTAATGTTTATTGTTTACTATTACTTGTTGGGCACTCAAATGCTCATCCTTGCTTAATTTAAATGTTTTCAGTTAAGTATGATCAGCCAGAGGGCTCTACCATGAACAAAGGGAAAGGAAAGTTATCATAATAAATTTGTGTTATCTTGTGTAATAGCTAGACTTAGATAAGATGATTATATTTATTATCTATCATATAATGAAATGTTTTAAGGTCGCGTACCTGGGATTTAGAAAACTCTGATATATAAATTAAGTTTGATATTTATGACAATATTATTATTATTTTCGCTCAAAGAAATGGTATCGTAAAACACTGAGTTCGGGTTTCAAGTATCTAAATTTGGGGGCATTACAAGAAGTAGATTACTGGTGGGAATCTGTAAAGCGTACCCAACCTACCGCACAGAATATATCTTGGGAGAAGTTCCAAGAACTTTTCAACGATAAGTATTTTCATCAAGTTGGAGCAAAATAATATGACTGTGTCGCAGTACAAAGCTAAGTTTGCCTAGTTGTCTCGGTTTGTGTCCCACTTGGTTGATAATAAGGAGAGAATGATGTAGATGTTTCTAAGAGGTTTGAAACCCGAGATACGTCAATACCTAATTTCTGACAAACTATGTTTTTATCCAGATATTGTAAATAAGGTTTAATTATTGGAGCGCAATAATGAGTCAACCCAACCAAGAGAGAGCAGCCGGCAAAATGATAATACCAGTGGTAGCAGTCATCGAAGCGGTGACAACAAACATGGAGGGAATCAACAGGCTAGAAATGGTAACCACTTCGGTGGTAATCATGGCCAAGATAATAAAAGTGGACATTTCAAGAAAAGGAGATTCAACAATGATGGAAAGACGTAAGTACCAGCACCCGTTGTTAAGGAAGGAGAATGACCACATATCATATGCTTCAAATGCGGAGGGGAGGGACACATCAGTCTAAATTGCATGCAGCAGTACAAAACGTGTTATAATTGTGGAAGAGAAGGTCACCTAGCTCAATTTTGTTGTGCAGTTAAGCCAAGTCCAGTTGGGATGTTGACACCAAATGCCATCCCAGACAAGACAAAACCAATAGTTTAAGGGAGAGCGTTTGTTGTGACCTCCCAAAAAACAAGGAACCCGAACGAGGTCATCACGAGTAAGCTAATCATAAACTCTAATGAAGTATATACCTTATTTGATACTGGTTCTACCGATTCTTTTATTTTTCTTACTTGCAATCAATGTTTAAATTTAACTTTAAAGAAATTAGACTTTGACTTATCTATTG
This sequence comes from Panax japonicus, assembly GCA_020205505.1. Classification (NCBI taxonomy): domain Eukaryota; kingdom Viridiplantae; phylum Streptophyta; class Magnoliopsida; order Apiales; family Araliaceae; genus Panax; species Panax japonicus. The sequence goes on along the minus strand of CM035110.1, from coordinate 21,353,010 downwards.
AAACTCTGTTGGGAGAAACATTCATTACATCCATTGTTTATAAGTCTTGTTTGGTTCAAATCGGTACCCTCACATTACTGTCAACCTTATCTCTTTGAAAATACTTGCATTTGATGTGATTTTAGGGATTGATTGGTTAACTACTCATCATGCTAAAATTAATTATTTTCGTAAGGTTGTAAGCTTTCATATTCCTAACCAACCTATTATGCGAATTCAAGCAACCAAACCACTAAAGTCAATCACTGTCATATCAAGACATAAAGTTATTCATTTATTGAAAAATGGATGTTAAGCTTTCTTAGCTCATATCACGGATTTAAAAAAAATACGTCAGATTTGAATGATATTCCTATTATTAATAAATTTCCTCACGTATTCCTTGAAGAACTTCCTGGCCTACCCCTAGAGCATGAAATTGAATTTTGTATCGACCTTGAACCCGATATAAAATCCATTTTTAAAACCCCATATCGAATGGCTCTTATTAAACTTCATGAGTTAAAGACCCAATTGCAGGAATTGTTAGACATCAGTTTTATCTGTCATAGTATGTCCCCTTGGGGTGCTCTTATTCTATTCGTAAAGAAGAAACATGGAAGTATGCGTCTTTGTATTGAATATCGGGAGTTAAATCATGTCACCATCAAAAACAGGTACCCGTTGTCACGCATTGATTAAAAATTCTTTCAGAACTCCCAAAAGAAGAAACATGGAAGTATGCGTCTTTGTATTGAATATCGGGAGTTAAATCATGTCACCATCAAAAACAGGTACCCGTTGTCACGCATTGATTAAAAATTCTTTTTCAAAGATCGATCTTCGTTCTAGATATCATCAGTTAAAGATTAAAAACATCCCAAAGACTGCTTTCAGAACTCGGTACGGGCATTACAAATTTCTAGTTATGTCTTTTGGATTGACTAATGCTCCTGCTGCCTTCACGGATACGATTAACCGAGTATTCAAGGAGAATTTAGATCATTTTGTTGTTGTCTTTATTGATGACATCCTCATATACTAAAAATTCACGAAGATCATGAGAAACACTTGAGGTTGATACTCCAAAAGCTTCGTGAGAACAAGTTATATGCCAAGTTGAAGAAATGCGAGTTCTGGATTGAGGAATTAGAATTCCTTAAGCACGTGATATCAAATCATGGAATATCTATTGACCCGAAAAGATTGAAGCAATACAAAGCTGGGAGCAACCTAAGTCAGTGACCGATGTACGTAGCTTTCTTGGCTTAGCTGGTTATTATTGGAGATTTGTAGAAGGATTTTCTCGAATCGCTACTCCATTAACTCAGCTAACTCAGAAAGATACAAAATTCAATTGGAGTGAGGAATGTGAGAAGAGTTTTCAAGAACTTAAGAGAAGACTCATTTCAGCACCTGTTCTGACAATACCATCTATTTCGGAGGGATTTGTTATCTACAACGATGCTTCAGGCAATGATTTAAAATGTGTTCTCATGCAACATGGGAAAGTCATAGCGTATGCCTCACGACAAACCAAAGAATATGAGAGGAATTATCTTACTAATGATCTAGAATTGGCAGCTGTCGTGTTTGCACTAAAGATTTGGAGGCATTACCTGTATGGGGAGAAAGTGGAGATCTATACGGATCATAAAAGCCTCAAATATTTTTTAACTCAAAAGGAACTCAACATGCAGCAACGACGTTGGCTCGAGCTATTGAAAGATTATGATCATACCATTCAGTGCCATCCTAGAAAAGTGAACGTGGTAGCTGACACATTGAGTAGAATATCATATGCAGGTATGAGTGCGATATTGTCAACGCAAAGGCCCATTTTGTATGACTTGCAAAGGATAGAGATAGAGTTAAAGACTCTATGACCCACGTGATGATGGCAAATATACGAGTAGAACCGATTTTAATTGATAAAGGTAAAGTTGCTCAAGCTACAGACCTGGAGTTGATGCATATGAGGAAGAAAGTACAAGAAGGTGCAATCCCGAAAGCAAGAATCGATGAAGAAAGAATACTTAGAGTCAACTCCGGAATTTATGTTCCTAACGACCCTAATTTAAAGTATAAAATTATGATGGAGGCGCACAACACATCGTTTGCAATCCATCTAGGGAGTACCAAAATGTATCATGATCTTTGACATACATTTTGGTGGAGCAATACGAAGAGAGAGATGGCGGAGTTTATCTCAATGTGTTTAAGTTGTAAACGAGTCAAGGCGGAGCATCAAGTGCCAAAAGGTCCATTGCAACCACTTAAAATTCCAGAATGGAAGTGGGAGCACATTACCATGGATTTTGTTACTGGTCTTTCCCAAGGTTTCTCAAGGCATAGATGCAATTTGGGTCATTGTTGATAGATTGACCAAGTCTGCTCATTTCTTACTTATACGAGAAACTTATACATTTGAACATCTTGTTCGTATATACATAAATGAGATTTTAAGACTACATGGTATGCCAATATCCATAGTTTCTGATTGAGACTCAAGATTCACTTCATAATTTTGGGTTGGTTTGTAAAAAGCTATGGGCACGGATTTACGATTCAGTTCGGCATATCATCCTCAAATGGACGGGAAATAAGATAGGACTATTCAAACTCTTGAAGATTTATTAAGACTATGTGTCCTTGACTTCAAAGGAAGTTGGGATAAGTTCTTGCCATTGGTGGAATTCTCCTACAACAACAGTTATCAAGCAAGTATTGGCATGGCTCCATTTAAGGCATTGTATGGATGCAAGTGTCGTTCTCCAGTATGATGGGATGAGGTGGGTGAATCAACGTTGTTGGGACTGGAGTTGGTACGTATGACAATGAAAAAGATTCAAATGGTCCGACAACGTATAAAAACCTCGTAAGATCGACAAAAGAGTTATGATGATCTTCATCGAAAGGACGTGGAGATCAATGTTGGAGAGCATGTGTTGTTACGTGTGGCACCATGAAAAGGAGTTACGAGATTTGGAAAGAGAGAAAAGCTCAATCCTTGATTTATTGGCCCATTTGAAATCCTTAACCGAGTAAGAACTGTAGCTTATAGACTTACTTTACCGCCAAGTATGTATTGTGTTCATAAAGTTTTTTTATATTTCTATGTTACGTAAATATGTGGAAGACCTGAACCACATTATTGAGTTAGAACCAAATGAAATAGCAAAAAATTTAACGTATGAAGAGGTACTGTTAAAACCTTGGATAAGAAGGAACATATTCTACGCTCCAAGGTTATACCTCAAGTCAAAGTTTTGTGAAGAAACCACAATGTTGAGAAAATGATCTGGGAGTTAGAATCTAAAATGAAATCAAGGTATCCTCACCTCTTTGACGTATCAGGCACGTACCCTAATTTCGAGGGCGAAATTTCATAAGCAGTGGAGGTTGTAAGACCCAAACTTTTTATGAATAAAGATGAATTTTTCTATAAATATAATTTTTGAATATTATGGAGTGAATTTGATATAATGTTATAGTTGTGTGTAATATTTATATATTTTTCAAAGTAAGCAAGTTGTTATAAAATATTTGATTGTTTGGGGAATATTCTTTTTAACAGGGAATATTCGTACGAAGACACAATCATTAGTGTACCCCACAACAAAATTATTGTCGGAATGAGAAAATGACAGAAATAACTTTTTATGAAAATAACGACAGAAGTTTTACCGTTAAACTGTTGAAATATCATGTGGTAAAAGTATAGTAATACGCGTGGTTGCATAGTAGCACATGGTATTGAATATTAATGTTTACGTGAGCAGTCACTCAGTTATATTCAATTATCACTACAGTAATTGCTGCATAGTATCTCACGTTATCTCATTCAATTATTGTTAATATTTTATATTATTAAATCAATAATTGAGATGATACAGTTATTCATATTATTATTTATATTATTGATGATGTCTAGAAAATTCTGTCGAGGAAAGGGGTTTGGTTACCTAATTGTGCGCCAATAGGGAGAAATCCTTATCGAAAAGCCCCCTCTTTCCTGGGAATGATCTGGTTGTTAAATATTGCAAATAATAATGATGATGAATAAATATTGTTGAAAATATTGAGGAGATTTTTTATGAAGTATTTGATGTAAATTTTACTTATTTTATGGACCCCCATTTACCCATTTTTGAAAATAATCGATAGAAAGTTATTCAGTATATATATATAATGGTGGGGGCCACATGTGAGGCCCAAATGTGGGAAACAAAGTCTTGGGGGGGGAGAAAATCTGATGTTTTTCACGGGATATACTATTTTTGTATATATTTATATTATATATTATTATAAGTTTTGTTTTTTTATGAAAAATAGAATATATTATATTTTATTATGCATAGTGTCTGCATAGTAAGTGCATAGTAACAAATAAGAAAAATCAGATGATTTTAGGCGCGCCCGTGTTTGGTTCCTGTTGTGTCCGTGATTTCTTTTTCAAATAGTATTCTTCCCATTCTCCTATAAATAGGATGCTTAGTTAGAACTGAAAATTACATCAGAATCAGAGAATTCTTCTTCTATAATATTGAGCGTATTTCTTTAGAGTTTAAGGAAGCTTTGAGCGTAGAAAACAGTTCAAGTTTTCTTCAAGAATATCCCCGCTATACCAGTTGGAATACTCTCATTTTTAAGGTAAAGGATGTTATTTTTGTTCAATATTCGTATGAAATAATATTTTCTTCCATACTCTGTAGTATGTAAGTAATATTATTTCATTTCAGATTTAGAATTCTACACTCGTTTTGTTAAAGTTTTGGCTTCTATACTCCATGAAAATAGTAGAATATCCTTGATATTTGCGCTTCATCTAATATCTTTTCATGAAAATATTATTCTGAGCATTCTTGATAAGTTTTCACTTTTTCATGTCGGAGTACTATTCACGGGGTTACTATTCTTGAAGTACTATTCATGGGGTACTATTCACTCAGGTACTATTCACCCAGGGGACTATTCATGACAAAAATTGATTTCTTTTCTGTCCAAATCATTTTTGATACAAAATTATTCTTGAATTTTACTCCACAAAGTAGTATCATGTTGATAATTTGGACATTATTTAATTTTGGATAAATTAACTTTTTAAAGTCTTTAATATTTATACTTTTCTTTTATTTAATTGAATTCCTATATCATTGTCATCATCCTCATGTTTATATTATGATGAAAGTCATCTTTGACCCGTAGTGCATAGATGGACTTGGTATGACTATGACCAGGGATTATTCGGTATAATCATGACCGTAATGTTATAAATGATGTGGTAAAAGTCCTCATTGGCCCATAGTGCATTCATGGACAGTTGTTGGCATGATCATGACCGTTGATGAAAACACGAATATCCTTGGCCCATAGTGCATGGATAATTCGTGGTCGTGATACTAATGAATATCCTTGGCCGTAGTGTATGGGTGATTTGATGATGTGGACTATTTATTAAGCTAAGTATCAGTGATAAAATTGATGATAAACTTTTTAAATCATAGAAGATAGTAGATGTCATGCTCTACTTGACTCTTCTAATGGATTGCTTGTTTCGCTGCAGTTAAACTTGATGTCAATTGTATTTTATCAGTTTAACACTATTAAAGGCTAACAATAATTTATTCTGCATTATCTTAGTCATAATATTTCTTATTGGGCTAGTTGAGCTCACCATTTTCTTTCATTGTTCTCTTCAGAAAATGAGAACATAGTTGGGACTAGTCGGGGAACGGAGTGATGGTCCAAGATGGTGCATTAGTAGTCCTTACTATTCTGTGAAATAGTGATATAATAATTGTAATAATATTGAATTTGAGTTTGGATATTGTCTAGAAGACAATATTCGTGCAAAAACTTCCAGTTTATGTTTTGTCATACTTTACATGATAATTGTATAATTAAGTAGTATTTGATTTATGTACCATGTATTTGGCGAATCAAAATGGGTGATGTATACCTATTTTGGAGGCATCACATTATATATTGCATGTCATGCAGTTTTAAAATATATTGAGAATCTTCCACAGTCTTGGACCATCACACTATTCCCCTGTTATCCCCGTTCGACCCAGCTACACTCTTAATACCTAAAAGGAATTGTGAAGCAAAAGGGTGAGCATAAATAGCCTAGTAAAGAATATTATGACTAAGATAATTAATTTATCAATAGCCTTCATCAGTAATAAATCAGATATTTAGAACATATGGTAGATAATAAAAGTTTTCAACCATAATTGCAGCGGAATCAACAATCTTTTAGAAGAGTCAAGTAGAACATAATGTCTACCATCTCCTCTAAATTAAAAGTCCATCGTTAATATTTTATCCCCGTAATATCCATCAACCGTTCTTTTTTGTATCCAAGACAAAGAGAACTTTCATCACATGTCTTCATCTGAACCACTAAATATTATAGTTATATTCACAATTCATAGTTATAATCATATAAATCAACAGTTTCTTCTTGCCACAAAGGATTAATAGAATATTTACTCAATATCCTTACCCCAAAGGCTAAAGATATTCAAATATAATAACAATGATCATACCAATCAGCTATACCAATCAGCTGTCTATCTTTTCCCTACGGGCCAAAGATATTCAACTATAAAACCAATGGTTATAATCATAGCAATTAATTGTTTGTAAGTGCACTACGACCAAAGACATTCAAAAGTAAAACCAATGGTCATGATCCTGCCATACATATCATTGAATTATCCATGCACTACGGGGTAAGGATATGCGTTAGTATCACTTGTCCATCTTTGCACTACGACCCAAAGCTATCAATTAACAGTTCATCTTTGCGCGACGACCAAAGATATCAATCAACATTTCTTCTTTGCATTACGGGCCAAAGAGGATTTTTACCACATCATTTGTAACATTATAGGTCATGATTATACCGATACATAATTCCTGGTCATAATCATACTAATTAATAGTCCATCTATGCACTATGGGCCAAAGATGACTTTCATTACAATATAAGAATGAGGATGATGAGAATGATATAAGAATTCAATTAAATGAGATCAAGTGTAAGACCCCAACTTGTATGAATGAAGAATATTTTTTTCTCAAAATATATTTTTGAATATTATGGTGTGAATATGTTATAATATTATAGTTGTGGGTAATATTTATAAATTTTGCAAAGTAAGCAAGTTGTTATAAAATATTCGATTGGTCGGGAAAAATTCGATTTAACAGAAAATATTTGTACGACGACACAATCATTGGCTAGCCCCACAAAGGAAGTTTTGTCGTAATTAGAAAACGATTGAAATATCTTTTTATAAAAATAACGGCGAAAGTTTTACCGTTAAACTGTTGAACTACCCGGTGGTAAAAGTACAGTAATACGCGTGGTTGCATAGTAGCATACAGTATTGATTATTGATGTTTACGTGAGAAGTCACTCAGTTATACTCAATTATTGCTACAGTAATTGCTGTATAATATCTCTCATATTATTGATTCAATTATTGCCATAGTATCATCTGCATAATATTTTATATTATTAAATCAATAATTGAGATGACAAAGTTATTCATATTTTTATTTGTAATATTGACGATGTCTAGAAAGTTATGTCAAGAAGAGGTTTGGTCACCTAATTACGCGCGAATACGGAGAAATTCTTATCGAAAAGCACCCTATTTCCTGGAAATGATATGGTTGTTAAATTTTGTGAGTTATAATATTAATGATGAATAAGTTCGTGTTGATTAAAGATGAAATTAACTTATAAATCTTCAAAATTTATTCTTGAATTTATTTTATTGAATTATTATGTCATTGTCATCATCCTCATGCTTATATTGTGAAGAAAGTCATCTTTGGCTTATGTTCATAGATGGACTTGGTATGATTATGACTAGGGATTATTCGGTATAATCATGACCTGTAATTTCCACTCTTATTGTCATGGCCATGATTACCACCGAAGTGATTACCATTTCTAGCATGTTGATTCCCTTCACGTTTATTGTCACCGCTTCGATGACTTCTACCACTGGTATTATTGAATTACCGATTGCTCTCTCTTGGTTGGGTTGACTCATTATCACGCTCTAATAACTGAGCCTTATTCACAACATCTTAATACAAACACAGTTTATGAGAGATAAGGTATTGACGTATCTCGGGTTTCAAACTTCTTAGACACATCCGCGTCATTCTCTCCTCATTATCAACCAAGTGGGATGCAAACCGAGACAACTCAGTAATCTTAGCTTCGTACTGTGCCACTGTTATATTATTTTTCTCAAGCTTGATGAACTCTACCTCCTTCATGTGACGAATACTTTCAGGAAAGTACTTGTCGTTGAACAATTCTTGGAACTTCTCCCAAGACATCTTCAGTGCGGCAGGTTGAGTACGCTTGACAGATTCCCACCAGTAATCTTCCTCTGCTCACAACATGAAGGTGGCAAAGGGAACCTTTTGCTCCTTAGAGCATCCCAAGACATCAAATATCTTGTTGATCTTCTTTATCCACTTTTCTGCCTTAAGTTATTTTGGCTCTCCAAAAAAACTCCAGTGGTCCCAGCTCCTTGAATTGCTTAGCGGTGACCGTCCGAGAGTTATCAATGTTTCTACCTGCATTTTGGATAAAAGCCGCCTTCGCATGATGTTGTATGAATTACATAAAACCTCTAAACATCTCATCGTTCATCATTTGATCATTGTTGTTTACCTGAGGATTATTGTCTTCCTGTTGCACATTATCCTGGGTATTAATTTGTGGTGACTCAACGCTCTCATGTGCTTCATTGTTTATCTCAACATTTTCGGATGCCATTTTCAAATACTGCCACAAAACAAGGGTTAATTACCATATCACATATTATCCTTATACTCTGACCGACCAATTAAATACCAAATAAACTTAGGTAGGTCATACTAGTGAAGGAATTACCCGTCTCTCCCCTCCTAGTTCTTGTCTCACATCTCAGCCAGGGATCATATCCCTAAGCTTTGATACCAACCGTGACGGCCCAAAAATAGGTATACATCACCCATCTTGAGTCGCCAAATATACGGTACAGAATATAAATACAAACTTAATTATACAAACGTCGTGTAATATACGACAAAACATAGCTGAGAGTTTAAACAGAAATATTTCCTTCTAGACAATATCCACTCTCAAATAGAGTGTTCATTACATTTATTGTCACATTAATTTATAGAATAGTGAGGACTACTATAACACCATCTCGGACCATTACTCCGTTCCCTGACTAGTCCCGACAACGTTCTCATTTTTTGAAGAGAACAATGAAAGCAAAAGGGTGAGCTCAACTAGCCCACTAAAAAATATTATGACTAAGATAATGCAGAATAAATTATCAACAATGTTAAACTGATAAAATACAATATACATCAAGTTTAACTGCAGCGGAATAAGAAATCCATTAGAAGAGTCAAGTAGAACATGATATCTACTATCTTCTATGATTTAAAATGTTTTCATCAATTTTTATCGTTGAGACTCAGTGTGAAACCCCAGATTTTAGGAATAAAGAATTAATTTTCTCGAAATAATTTTTTAATATTATGGTGTGAATTTGAGATAATATTATAGTTGTGGGAAGTATTTATAAATTTTGCAAAGTATGCAAGTTGTTATATTATATTCGATTGGTCTGGGAATATTCTTTGTGTCGGAAAATATTCGTACTACGGTACAATTATTGGTGGACCCCACAACAAAATTATTGTCGGATTGAGAAAACGACAAAAATATTTTATTGAAAACAACGGCGGAAGTTTTACCGTTGATATTGTTGAACTACTGGGTAGTAAAAGTACAGTAGTACGCGTTGTTGCATAGTAGCACACGGTATTGATTATTAATATTTATGTGAGAAGTCGCTCAGTTTGATTCATTTCTTTTTATCCTGTTGGAATAACCTGTATACGCGGTCTACCCTATACTTGGTGACATTCTTCTATTATTCTGTCTTTATTATTCTGTCGGAATATCTTGTCTGTGCTATACGCCGGACCTGGTTCCGTCTTTATTATTATTCCGTTTGAACATCCTGTCTGTGTGTTTTACACCGGACCTGGTTCCGTCTTTATTATTATTCCGTTGGAACATCCTGTCTGTGTGTTTTACACCGGACCTGGTTCCGTCTTGGTTTCGTCTTTATTATTATTCCTTTGGAACATCCTGTCTGTGTGTTTTACACCGGACCTGGTTCCGTCTTTATTATTCTGTTAGAACATCCTGTCGGTGCAAATTTTGCCTGACCTGGTTCCGTTATTATTATTTTGTTGGAATAACCTGTCTATGTGAAGTACCGCATGCATGGTGATTTCTGTTGTTATTCCATTCTTTATTATACTCAGTTGGTTAAAGTTTTGACTTCTATACTCCATGAAATTAGTAGAATATCCTTGATATTTGAGCTTCATCCAGTATCTTTTCATGAAAATATTCTTCTGATCATTCTTGAATTTTACTCTACAAAGCAATATCATGTTGACAATTTGAACGTTATCAGTTCCTGGATAAAATAATTCTTGAACTTGTTTTTATTGAATTCTTATATCATTGTCATCATCCTCATGTTTATGTTATGTTGAAAGTCATCTGTGGCCTGTAGTGCATAGATGGACTTGGTATGATTATGACCAGGGATTATTCGGTATAATCATGACCGTAATATTACAAATGATGTGGAAAAAGTCCTCATTGGCCCGTAGTGCATTGATGGACAGTTTTTGGTATGATTATGGCTATGGATTCTCTTTGGCCGTAGTGCAAAGATGAATTGTTTTATGGCATGATCAGGACCGTTGATGAAAAAACGATTATCTTTGGCCCGTAGTGCATGGATAATTCGTGGTCGTGATACTAAAGAATATCCTTGGCCTGTAGTGCAGGGATGATTTAATGATGTGGATTATTTATTGAGCTGAGTCTCAGCGATAAAAGTGATGAAAAACTTTTTAAATCATAAAAGATAGTAGATTCAATTCTCTACTTGACTCTTTTAATGGATTGCTTGTTCCGCTGTAGTTAAACTTGATGTCTATTGTATTTTATCAGTTTAACATTGTTGGAGGCTAATGATAATTTATTCTGCATTATCTTAGTCATAATATTTCTTACTGGGCTAGTTGAGCTCACCCTTTCTTCCACTGTCCTCTTCAGGAAATGAGAACATAGCAGGGACTAGTCGGGGAACGGAGTGACGGTCCAGAGGATAGCATTAGTAGTCCTCACTATTCTGTGAAATAGTGTATTAATAATTGTAATGAGGACTCTTTTTGAGTTTGTATAATCTCTAGTAGACAATAATTGTATTCAAACTCACAGTTATGTTTTGTCGTATTGTACACGACAGTCGTATTAGTAAGTTGTATTTGAATTATGTACCATATATCTGATGACCCAAGATGGGTGATGTATACCTAATTTTGGGGGCGTCACACTCAGCTTAATAAATAAACCACATCATCGAGTCATCCATGCACTACGGGCCAAGGATATTCATTAAATCATCAATGGTCGTGACTATATCGAATAATCACTGGTCATAATCATACCAAAAACTATCCATCAATGCATTACAGGCTACTAAGGACTTTTACCACATTATTTATAACATTACAGGTCATGATTATACCGAATAATCCCTGGTCATAATCATACCAAGTCCATCTATGCACGTAAGCCAAAGATGACTTTCTTCACAATATAAGCATGAGGATGATGACAATGACATAATAATTCAATAAAATAAATTCAAGAATAAATTTTAAAGATTTATAAGTTAATTTCATCTTTAATCAACACGAACTTATTCATCATTAATATTATAATTCAAAATATTTAACAACCAGGTCGTTCCTAGGAAAGAGGGGGCTTTCTGATAAGGATTTCTTCTTATTGGCGCGTAATTAGATGACCAAACCTCTCTTTGACAAAAGTTCTAGACAGTGTAAATATTGCAATTTAATAATATAAATAACTTTGTCGTCTCTATTATTGATTAAATAATATAACATATTATGCAGATGATATTGTGATAATAATCGAATCAATAATATGAGAGATATGATGCAACAATTACTGTAGCAATAATTGAGAATAACTGAGTGACTTCTCACGTAAGCATCAATAACCAATACCGTGTGCTACTATGCAACCACGCGTATTACTGTACTTTTACAACCGAGTAGTTCAACAGTTTTAACGGTAACACTTATGCCATTATTTTTATAAAAATATAACTATGTTGTTTTCTAACTACGACAATACTTCTGTTGTGTGGTCCACCAATGATTGTGTCGTTGTACGGATATTCTCTGTTAAAACGAATATTCCCCGACCAATCGAATATTATATAACCACTTGCTTACTTTGAAAATTTTTTAAATATTACCCACAACTATAACATTATATCAAATCCACACCATAATATTAAAAAATATATTTCGAGAAAATTATTCTTTATTCATAAAAGTTGGGGTCTTACATTATTACAATGCCATATAAAATACAGCAGCAATTATTTCAATACCCCAAAAAAGAATGGGAGGATTATTATCCTTTTCATTCTAATGAGGTGCACTTTTGACGCTTTCAAAGTCAGGTTCTAATCACCCTGTTGTTCACAAAAATCAATTATTAAGTGACGTATAATATACGACACACCCATCTTAGGTCCTCAATACAATTATATATTGCACGTCATGCAATTTTATAATGTATTGAGAAACGTCCGCAGTCTCGGACTGTAAGCCCCCAACTTTTATGAATAAAGATTAATTTGATATAATGTTATAGTTGTGGGTAAAATATTTGATTGGTCGAGAAATATTCGTTTTATCAGGTAATATTCGTACGATGGCATAATCATTGGTGGATCCCACAACAGAATTACGGTCGAAGTTAGAAAATGACAGAAATATCTTTTTATAAAAATAACAGCGAAAGTTTTACCATTAACTATTGAAATACCCGGTGATAAAAGTACAGTAATAAGCGTGGTTGCATAGTAGCACACGGTATTGTACAATATCTTTGATTATTGATGCTTACGTGAGAAGTCACTCAGTTTTATTCAATTATTGCCACAGTAATTGCTGCATAGTATCTCATGTTATTGATTCAATTATTGTCACAATATTTTATATTATTAAATCAATAATTGAGATGACAAAGTTATTCATATTATTATTTGCATTATTGACAGTGTCTAGAAAGTTCTGTCGAGGAATGGGGTTTGGTCACCTAATTACGCGCCAATAAAGAGAAATTCTTATCGAAAAGTCCCCTCTTTCCTGGGAATGATCTGGTTGTTAATATTGTGAGTTATAATATTAATGATGAATGTTATTAAAAATGTGTTTTGTGATGCCAAGTGAATTGAGATAAATATAGGAGATTTTTATGAATTATTTATATAGATCCTCACTTACCCATTTTTCAAAATAGTCAGAAGAAAGTTATCTCAGTTTTGTTATATATATATATATATATATATTAAATTGTATCACGGGTTAGGGGTGAAAGGGAAGTCACGGGAGTGACTTTTATTATTATTATTATTATTATTATTATTATTATTATTATTATTATTATTATTATTATTATTATATAAGTTTTATTTTTTTATGAAAAATAGAATATATTATATTTTATTATTTGCATAGTATTGTATAGTGTTGCATAGTACTGCATATTGTGTGCATTGGTCTACATAGTAAAATCAAAAATTTTCATACGAATTAAGCTGAACGTCGCCTGTGATTTTTCCTTAATGTGCAGTCCGTGATTTTATTTTCTAAATAGTATCCAGCCATTCTCCTACAAATAGGATGTAAGACCCCAACTTTTAAGAATAAAGATTAATTTCTCTCGAAATATATTTTTGAATATTATGGTGTGGATATAATATAATGTTATAGTTGTGGGTAATATTTATAAATTTTGCAAAGTAAGCAAGTGGTTATATAATATTCGATTGGTCGGAGAATATTCGTTTTAATAGGGAATATTCGTACTACGGCACAATCATTGGTGGACCCCACAACGGAAGTATTGTCGTAGTTAGAAAACGACAGAATTATCTTTTTATAAAAATAATAGCGGAAGTTTTACTGTTAAACTGTTGAACTACCCGGTAGTAAAAGTACAGTAATACGCGTGGTTGCATAGTAGCACTCGATATTGATTATTAATGCTTACGTGAAAAGTAACTTAGTTATATTCAATTATTGCTACAGTAATTACTGCATCATATCTCTCATATTATTGATTCAATTATTGTCACAGTATTATCTGCATAATATGTTATATTATTAAATCAATAATTGAGACGACAAAGTTATTCATATTATTAAATTGCAATATTTATAATGTCTAGAAGTTCTGTCAAGGAGGGGTTTGGCCATCTAATTGCGCGCCAATAAGGAGAAATCCTTACCGAAAAACCCCCTCTTTCCTTCGAACGACCTAGTTGTTAAATATTGCGAGTTATAATATTAATGATGAATAAGTTCTTGTTGATTAAAGATGAAATTGATAGTTCTATTGTGTTAGAATTATTAGTGTTAGTGGAAATTGACATTTATTTTGATATTAATTGATGTCTGGAAGTTTTACTGACCAGTCGGGTAATTAATCGGATAAATGAGCAATTAATTGCTATTAATTCACATGATTATAACTATTTTTTCACATGTGTGTTCTATTAATTCACATGATTTACTATTAGGGGAGGTAGTGAATGTTTGATAATTATTGCAGGACTAAATTAAAAATTAAAGAAAAGTTGAAGGTAATTGTACTGTAATATTTCGAGCCCCAAAACGTGCAATTATCGAAACTATATTTTTCTATAAATAGAAGCTCATTCTTCCTTCATTTCTCACCAATTCACTAAAGCTTTAGAGCAATTATTATAGAGAGAAATTATAGAGAGAAAGAAGAAGAGAAGTCTGCTACCTCACTATTCCAATATCATGTTTCTTCTAAGGTAAGAGATATTATTATTATAGTAAGGGATATTATTCTTTTGTATTCATGAAGAGAGTTATTTTCTTTCAATACTCGTAAGAGTTGTTATTCCATTCATTATTATTATGTTGGAATAACATGTCTATGAGAAGTACCACATACATGGTGAAATTCTTCTGTTATTCTATTCTTTATTATTATATTGGAATAATCTGTCTGTGAGGTCTATCGCATGCCTGGTAAATTCTGTTGTTATTCCATTCTTTATTATTCTGTTGGAACATCTTATCTGTGCGGATTACGCATGACCTGGTTCCATTATTTATTATTATGTTGGAACATCCTGTCTGTGCGGATTACGTATGACCTGGTTTCATTCTTTATTATTCTGTTGGAATATCTTGTCTGTGCAGATTACGCATGACCTGGTTCCATTCTTTCTTATTCTGTTGGGAATAACCTATTTGTGCGGTCTATCGCATGCCTGGTGAATTCTTCTGTTATTCCATTCTTTATTATTCTATTGGAATAATCTGTCTATTTGGATTATCGCATGCATGGTTAAGGATCCTTCGTATTCATTCCTTACTAAATTATGGAAATGATCTGTCTACGTGGATTACCGCATGGCGGGCGAAAATCCATTTGTAGTTTCATATATTCTATTATACTCAGTTGGTTAAAGTTTTGGCTTCTGTACTCCATGAAATTATTAGAATATCCTGGATATTTGCGCTTCATCCAGTATATTTTCATGGAAATATTATTCTGAGAATTCTTGAATTTTACTCCACAAAGTAGTATCATGTTGACAATTTGGACGTAATTGATTTTAGAATAAATTAACTTATAAATCTTTAAAATTTATTCTTGAACTTATTTTATTGAATTATTGTGTCATTGTCATCATCCTCAAGCATATATTGTGAAGAAAGTCATCTTTGGCTTACGTGCATAGACGGACTTGGTGTGATTATGTCCATGGATCATTCGGTATAATCATGCCTGTAATGTTATAAATGATGTGGTAAAAGTCCTCAATGGCTTGTAGTGCAATGATGGACAGTTTTTGGTATGATTTTGACCAGGGATTATTCGGTATAGTCATTACCATTGATGATTCAATGAATATCCTTGGCCCGTAGTACAGGGATGACTCGATGATGTGGTTTATTTATTAAGCTGTGTCTCAGCGATAAAAATTGATGAAAACATTTTAAATCATAAAAGATAGTAGATATTATGCTCTACTTGACTCTTCTAATGAATTGTTTATTCCGCTGCAGTTAAACTTGATGTTTATTGTATTTTAACAGTTTAACATTGTTGAAGGCTAATGATAATTTATTCTGCATTATCTTAGTCATAATATTTCTTACTGGACTAGTTGAGCTCACCCTTTCTTTCACTGTTCTCTTCAGGAAATGAGAATGTAGCCGAGACTAGTCGGGGGACGGAGTGACGGTCCAGATGATAGCATTAGTAGTCTTCAATATTCTGTTAAATAGTGTAACAATAAATGTAATGTGGACTCTATTTGAGGGTGGATATTGTCTAGAAGGAAATATTCCTGTTTAAACTCTCAGCTATGTTTTGTCGTATATTACACGATGTTTGTATAATTAAGTTTGTATTTGTATTATGTACCATGTATTTGGCGACTCAAGATGGGGGTGATGTATACTTGTTTTGGGGGCGTCACAGTTGGTATCAAAGCTTAGGGATATGATCTCTGGATGAGATGTGAGACAAGAACTAGGAGGGGAGAGACGGGGAATTCCTTCGCTAGTACTACTTACCTAAGTTTATTTGGTATTTAATTGGTCGGTCAGAGTTTAGGGATAATATGTGATATGATAATTAACCCTTGTTTTGTGGCTGTATTTGAAAATGGCACCCAAAAATGTTGAGATAAGCAATGAAGCACATGAGATCGTTGAGTCACCACAGATTAATACCTAGGATAATGTGCAACAAGAAGACTATAATCCTCAGGTAAACAACAACGATCAAATGATGAACGATGGGATGTTCAGAGGTTTTATGCAATTCATGCAACATTAGGCGAAGGCAGCTCCTGTCCAAAATGCAGGTAGAAACACTGATAACTCTCGGAAGGTTACCGCTAAGCAGTTCAAGGAGTTGGGACCACCGGAGTTTTTTGGAGAGCCAAAACTACTTAAGGCAGAGACGTGGATAAATCAGATCAACAAGATATTTGATGTCTTGGGATGCTCTGAGGAGTAAAAGGTTCCCTTTGCCACCTTCATGTTGCGAGCAGAGGCAGATTACTGGTGGGAATCTGTAAAGCGTACTCAACCTGCCGCACTGAAGATGTCTTGGGAGAAGTTCTAAGAACTGTTCAACGACAAGTACTTTCCTGAAAGTATTCGTCACATGAAGGAGGTAGAGTTCATCAAGCTTGAGCAAAACAATATGACAGTGGCACAGTACGAACCTAAGTTTTTAGAGTTGTCTCAGTTTGCGTCTCACTTGGTTGATAATGAGGAGAGAATGATGCGGATGTTTCTAAGAGGTTTGAAACCCGAGATACGTCAATACCTTATCTCTCATAAACTGTGTTTATATTCAGATATTGTGAATAGGGCTTAGTTATTGTAGTGCAATAATGAGTCAACCCACCTAAGAGAGAGCAGCCGGCAAGTCGATAATACCAGTGGTAGCAGTCATCGAAGCGGTGACAACAAACGTGGAGGGAATCAACATGCTAAAAATGGTAATCACTTCGGTGGTAATCATGGCCATGACAATAAGAGTGGACATTTCAAGAAGAGGAGATTAGATAATGATGGAAAGACGTCAGCACCAGTAACTGTTGTTAACGAAGGAGAAAGACCACCGGTCGTATATTACAAATGTGGAGGGGAAGAACACATAAGTCCAAAATGCATGATACAATCCAGAGCATGTTATAATTGTGGAAAAAAGGTCACCTAGCCCGATTTTGTCATGCACCAAAGTCAAGTCCAGCTGGGATGGAGGCATCAAAGGGTTTCCCAGACAAGACAAAACCAGTAGTTCAAGGGAGAGAATTTGTCATAACCTCCCAAAAAGTGAGGAATCTGAACGAGGTGATCACGGGTAAGCTAATCATAAACTCTAGCAAAGTTTATACTTTAGTTGATACCAGTTCTACCCATTCCTTAATTTCTCCTACTTGCGCTCAACGTTTAAATTTGACTCCAAAGAAATTAGACTTTGACTTATCTGTTGAAACTCCGTTGGGAGAAACCTTCATTACATCCACTGTTTATAAGTCTTGTTTGATTCAAATCGGTAACTGCACGTTACTTGTCTATCTTATTTCCTTGAAAATACTTGCATTTGATGTGATTTTAGGGATTGATTGGATAACTACTCATCATGCTAAAATCGATTATTTCCGTAAAGTTGTTAGCTTTCATATTCCTACCCAACCTATTATTCGAATTGAAGCAACCAAACCACTAAAATCAATCACTGTCATATCAAGCCATAAAGCTATTCGTTTATTGAAAAACGGATGTCAAGCTTTCTTAGCCCATGTCACGGATTTAAATAAAAATGCGTCAGATTTGAATGATATTTCTATTGTTCATAAATTTCCTGATGTATTCCCTGAAGAACTTCCTGGCCTACCCCCAGAGCGTGAAATTGAATTTTGTATTGACCTTGAATCCGGTACAAAACCTATTTCCAAAACCCCATATTGAATGAATCCTATTGAACTTCAGGAGTTAAAAACTCAACTATAGGAATTGTTAGACATCGGTTTCATTCGTCCTAGTACGTCTCTTTGGGGTGCTCCTGTTCTATTCGTGAAGAAGAAAGATGGAAGTATGCGACTTTGTATTAATTATCATGAGTTAAATTATGTCACCATCAAAAATAGGTACCTGTTGCCTCGCATCGATGACCTGTTTGACCAGTTGCAAGGAGCCAAATTTTTTTCAAAGATTGATCTTCGTTCCGGATATCATCATTTGAAGATTAAAACTAATGACATTCCAAAGACTGCTTTCAGAACTTGGTACGGGCATTATGAATTCCTAGTCATGTCTTTTGGATTTACTAATGCTCCTGCTGCCTTCATGGACATAATGAACCGAGTATTCAAGGAATATTTGGATCACTTTGTGGTCGTCTTTATTGATGAAATCCTCATATACTCCAAAACCCGTGAAGACCATGAGCAACACTTGAGGCTGATACTCCAAAAGCTTCGTGAAAACAAGCTATATGCCAAGCTAAAGAAATGTGAGTTCTGGCTTGAGGAAATTTCATTCCTTGGGCACGTGATATCAAATCATGGAATATCTGTTGACCCGGCAAAGATTGAAGAAATTCAAAGCTGGGAGCAACCTATGTCAGTGAACGAAGTACGTAGCTTTCTAGGCTTAGCTGGTTATTATTGGAGATTCGTAGAAGGGTTTTCTCGAATCGCTACTCCATTAACTCAACTAACTCAAAAAGATATAAAATTCAGTTGGAGCGAGGAATGTGGAAAGAATTTTCAAGAACTCAAGAGGAGACTCATTTCAGCACCTGTTCTGACAATACCATCTAGCTCAGAGGGATTTATCATCTACAGTGATGCTTCGGGCAAAGGGTTAGGATGTGTTCTCATGCAACATGGGAAAGTCATAGCCTATGCCTAGCGACCACTCAAAGAATATGAGAGGAATTATCCTACTTATGATCTAGAGTTGGCAGCATTCGTTTTTGCGCTTAAGATTTGGAGGCATTACCTGTATGGAGAGAAGGTGGAGATTTATACAGATCATAAAAGCCTCAAATATTTCTTCACTCAAAAGGAACTCAACATACGGCAACAACGATGGCTTGAGTTGTTGAAAGATTATGATCATACCATCCTAGAAAAACGAACGTAGTAGCTGATGCATTGAGTAAAAGATCATATACGAGCACGAGTGCAATATTGTCAACGCAAAGGCCCATTTTGCATGACTTGGAAAGGATGGAAATAGAGTTAAAGACTCTAGGGACCCATGTGATAATGGCAAATATATGAGTGGAACCGACTTTAATCGATAAAGTTAAAGCTGCTCAAGCTACAGACCTGGAGCTGATGCGTATGAGGAAGAAAGTGCAAGAAGGTGCTATTTCAGAAGCAAGAATCGATGAAGAAGGAATACTTCGAGTCAACTCTAGACTTTATGTTCCTAACGATTCTGACTTGGAGTATAAAATCATGATGGAGGCGTACCACATACCATTTGAAATCCATCCTAGGAGTACCAAAATGTATCGTGATCTTGGACATACATTTTGGTGGAGAAATATGAAGAGAGAGATAGCGGGGTTTATCTCAAGGTGTCTAAGTTTTCAATGAGTCAAGGTGGAGCATCAAGTGCCAAAAGGTCCATTGCAACCACTTGAAATTCTAGAATGGAAGTGGGAACACATTACCATTGATTTTGTTACTGGTCTTCCCAAGGTTTCTCAAGGTATAGATGAGATTTGGGTCATTGTTGATAGATTGACCAAGTCTGCTCATTTTTTACCGATACGAGAAACTTTTACACTTGAACGTCTTGCTAGTATGTACATAAACAAGATCGTAAGATTGCATGGTATGCCAGTATCCATAGTTTCTGATCGAGACCCATGATTCACTTCAAGATTTTGGGTTAATTTGAAAAAAGCTATGGGCAAGGATTTACGATTTAGTTCGGTATATCATCCTCAAACGGATGGGCAATCGGAAAAGACTATTCAAACTCTTGAAGATTTATTAAGACTATGTGTCCTTGACTTCAAAGGAAGTTGGGACAAGTTCTTACCATTAGTGGAGTTTTCCTACAATAATAATTATCAAGCAAGTATTGGCATGGCTCCATTTGAGGCGTTGTATGGAAGAAAGTGTCGTTCTCCAGTATTCTGGGATGAGGTGGGTGAAGTAACGTTGTTAGGACCGGAGTTGGTACGTATAACTACGGAAAAGATTCAAACAATCCGACAACGTATAAAAATCTCACAAGATCGACAAAAGAGTTATGTTGATCTTCATCGAAAGGACGTGGAATTCAATATTAGAGATCATGTGTTGTTACGTGTTGCTCCGTGGAAAGGAGTTATGAGATTTGGAAAGAGAGGAAAGCTCAATCCTCAATTCATTCGCCCATTTTTAATCCTCGATTGAGTAGGAACTGTAGCCTATAGACTCGCCTTACCGCCAAGTATATCTCGTGTTCATAACGTTTTCCACACATCTATGTTACCTAAATATGTGAAAGACCCGAACTACATTATTGAATTAGAACCAGACGAGATAAAAGAAGATTTAACGTATGAAGAATTACCTGTTAAAATATTGGATAAGAAGGATTATATTCTACGCTCCAAGGTTATACATCAAGTCAAAGTTTTGTGGAGAAACCACAATGTAGAAGAAATGACCTGGGAGTTAGAATCTGAGATGAAGTCAAAATATCCTCACCTCTTCGATATACCAGGTACATACCCTAATTTCGAGGGCAAAATTTCATAAAAAGGGGAGGTTGTAAGACCCCAACTTTTATGAATAAATATTAATTTCTCTCGAAATATATTTTCGAATATTATGGTGTGGATATAATATAATGTTTTAGTTGTGGGTAATATTTATAAATTTTGCAAAGTAAGCAAATGGTTATATAATATTCGATTGGTCGGGGAATATTCATTTTAATAGGGAATATTCGTACGACGGCTCAATCATTGGTGGACCCAACAACGGAAGTATTGTCGTAGTTAGAAAACGATAGAATTATCTTTTTATAAAAATAATGGCGGAAGTTTTACCGTTAAACTGTTGAACTACCCGGTAGTAAAAGTACAATAATACACGTGGTTTCATAGTAGCACACGGTATTATTTATTGATGCTTACGTGAGAAGTCACTCAGTTATATTCAATTACTGCTACAATAATTACTGCATCATATCTCTCATATTATTGATTCAATTATTATCACGGTATCATCTGCATAATATGTTATATTATTAAATCAATAATTGAGACGACAAAGTTATTCATATTATTAAATTATAATATTTACAATGTCTAGAAGTTCTGTCAAGGAGAAATTTGGTCATCTAATTACGCGCCAATAAGGAGAAATCCTTATCAGAAAGCCCCCTCTTTCCTGGGAACGACCTGGTTGTTAAATATTGTGAGTTATAATATTAATGATGAATAAGTTCGTGTTGATTAAAGATGAAATTGATAGTTCCATTGTGTTGGAATTATTAGTGTTATTAGAAATCGACATTTATTTCGATATTAATTGATGTCTGGAAGTTTTACTGACCAGTCGGATAATTAATCAGATAAATGAGCAATTAATTGCTATTAATTCACATGATTATAACTATTTGTTCACATGTGTGTACTATTAATTCACATAATTTACTATTAGGGGAGGTGGTCCAAGTTTGATAATACTTACAGGACTAAATTAAAAATGAAAGAAAAGTTGAAGGTATTGTACTGTAATATTTCGAGCCCCAAAATGTGCAATTATTGAAACTATATTTTCTTATAAATAGAAGCTCATTCTTCCTTCATTTCTAACCAATTCACTAAAGCTTTAAAGCAATTATTATATAGAGAAATTATAGAGAGAAAGAAGAAGAGAAGTCTGCTACCTCACTATTCCAATATCCAGTTTCTTCTAAGGTAAAGGATATTATTATTGTAGTAAGAGATATTATTCTTCCGTATTCATGAAGAGAGTTATTTTCTTTTAATACTCATTAGAGTTGTTATTCCATTCTTTATTATTATATTGGAATAATATGTCTGTGCAGTCTATCGCATTCCTGATGAATTCTGTTGTTATTCCATTCTTTATTATTCTGTTGGAACATCATGTCTGTGCGGATTACGCATGACCTAGTTCCATTCTTTATTATTCTGTTGGAACATCCTGTTTATGTGGATTACGCATGACCTGGTTCCATTCTTTATTATGCTGTTAGAATATCTTGTCTGTGCAGATTACGCATGACCTGGTTCCATTCTTTATTATTCTATTGGGAATAACTTGTTTGTGCGGTCTATCGCATGCCTGGTGAATTCTTCTGTTATTCCATTCTTTATTATTCTATTGTAATAACCTGTCTATGTGGATTACAGCATGCATGGTGAATGATCCTTTGTATTCATTCCTTATTAAATTGTGGAAATGATATGTCTACGTGGATTACCGCATGGCGAGCGAAAATTATTTTACAGTTTCATATATTCTATTATACTCAGTTGGTTAAAGTTTTGGCTTTTGTACTCCATGAAATTATTAGAATATCCTGGATATTTGCGCTTCAACCAGTATCTTTTCATGGAAATATTCTTCTGAGCATTTCTGTAATTTTACTCCATAAAACAGTATCATGTTGACAATTTGAACGTAATTGATTTCAAGATAAATTAACTTCTAAATCTTTAAAATTTATTCTTGAACTTATTTTATTGAATTATTATGTCATTGTCATCATCCTCATGCTTATATTGTGAAGAAAGTCATCTTTGGCTTACGTGCATAGATGGACTTGGTATGATTATGTCCAGGGATCATTCGGTATAATCATGACCTGTAATGTTATAAATGATGTGGAAAAAGTCCTCAGTGACCTGTAGTGCATTGATGGATAGTTTTTGGTATGATTATGACCAAGAATTATTCGATATAGTCATGACCAGTGATGATTTAATGAATATCCTTGGCCTGTAGTACAGGGATGACTCGATGATGTGGTTTATTTATTAAGCTGAGTCTTAGCGATAAAAATTGATGAAAACATTTTAAATCATAGAAGATAGTAGATATTATGCTCTACTTGACTCTTCTAATGGATTGTTTATTCCGCTGCAGTGAAACTTGATGTCTATTGTATTTTATCAGTTTAACATTGTTGAAGGCTAATGATAATTTATTCTGCATTATCTTAGTCATAATATTTCTTAGTGGGCTAGTTGAGCTCACCCTTTCTTTCACTGTTCTCTTCAAGAAATGAGAACGTAGCCGAGACTAGTCGGGAGGCGAAGTGATGGTCCAGATGATAGCATTAGTAGTCCTCACTATTCTGTTAAATAATATGACAATAAATGTAATGAGGACTCTATTTGAGAATGGATATTGTCTAGAAGGCAATATTCCAGTTTAAACTCTCAGCTATGTTTTGTCGTATATTACACGATGTTTGTATAATTAAGTTTGTATTTGTATTCTGTACCATGTATTTAGTGACTCATGATGGGTGATGCATACCTGTTTTGGAGGCGTCACATAGGATGCTTAGTTTAGAATTGAAAATCACATCAGAATAAGAGAATTCTTCGTATATAATATTGAGCGTATGTCTTTAGAGTTTAAGGAAGCTTTGAGTGTAGAAAACAGTTCAAGTTTTCTTCAAGAATATCTACGCCATCCCAGTTAGAAGTACTCTCTTTTTAAGGTAAGGGATATTATTTTTGTTCAATATTCGTAAGGAATAATATTTTCTTCCATACTCTGTAGTATGCAAGTATTATTATTTCATTTCAAATTCCAAATTCTACAATCATTTTGTTAATTATTGCTTCTATACTCTTTGAAATTAGTAGAATATTCTTGAAATTAGCGCTTCATCTAGTATCTTTTCACAAAAATATTATTTTGAACATTCTTGATAATTTTTAATCTTTTCATGTCAGGGTACTATTCATAGGATACTATTCCTAAAGTACTATTCATAGGGCACTAGTCACTCATGTACTATTCACCCGAGATAGTATTCATGACAAAAATTGATTTCTTTTCTGTCTAAATTATTTTTGATACAATATTATTCTTGAATTTTGCTACACAAAGCAGTATCATGTTGACAATTTGGACGTTATTGAATTCTGGATATATTGAATTATAAATCTTTAAAATTTATCATTGCCCTCATTTAATTGAATTTTTATATCATTGTTATCTTCTTCATGCTTATATTGTGATGAAAGTCATCTTTGGCCCGTAATGCATAGATGGACTGTTGATTGGTATGATTATGACTATGTATCGTTATAATCATGACCTGTAATGTTACAAATGATGTTGTAAAAGTGCTCATTGGCCTTTAGTGTATTGATGGATAGTTGTTGGCATGATCATAACCATTGATGATAATACGAATATTCTTTGCCCGTAGTGCATGGATGATTCATGGATGTTATAATAATGAATATCCTTGGCCCGTAGTACATGGATAATTCAGTGATATGGATTATTTATTGATTTGAGTCTCAGCGATAAAATTGATGATAAACTTTTAAATCATAGAAGATATTAGATATCATGCTCTACTTGACCCTTTGCTTTTATTGTTTTCTTCATGAAATAAGAATATAGCTGGGAATAGTCGCGAAATGGAGTGACAGTCCGAGATGGTGGCTGGAGTAGTCCTCGTTATTTTATAAAATAGTGTGATAATAATTGTAATAAGGACTCCATTTGAGTTTGGATATTGTCTACCAGAAAATATTCGTGTTAAAACTCTCAGCTACGTTTTTGTCGTATTGCATAAGGAAGTTTGTATTTAAATTCTGTACCATGTATTTGGCGACTTAGAATGGGTTGTGTATACCTATTTTGGGGGCATCAAAGCATATGGATATGATCCCTGGCTAGAACTAGGAGGGGAGAGACGTGTAATTCCTTCGCTAGTATGACTTACCTAAGCTTATTTGTTATTTAATTGGTCGGTCAGAATATAGGGATAATATGTGGCATGTCAATTAACCCTTATTTTGTGGCAGTGTTGGAAAATGACATCTGCAAATGTTGAGATAAGCAATGGATCACATGAGACAGTTGAGTCACAGATGGTAAATTATCAGGATAATGTGCATCAGGAAGGAAATAATCCTCACGTAAACAACAACACCGACCAAATGATGAACGATGGGATATTCAGAGGCTTTCTGCAATTCATTCAACACCAAGCGAGAGAGACTCCTTTCTAAAATATAGGTGGAAACACTAGCAACTCACAGAAGGTCAACTCTAAACAATTCTAGGAGTTGGGACCACCGAAGTTTTTGGGAAAGCCAGAACCACTTAAGGCAAAGACGTGGAAAAAGTAGATCACCAAGATATTTGATGTCTTGGGATACTCCGAGGAGCAAAAGGTTCCCTTTGCCACCTTCATGTTGCGAGGAGAAACAGATTATTGATGGGAATCTATAAACTGTACTCAGCCTGCGGCACTCAAGATGTCTTGGGAGAAGTTCCAAGAATTGTTCAATGACAAGTACTTTCCCGAAAGTATTCGTCATATGAAGGAGGTAGAATTCATCAAGCTGGAGCAAAACAATATGACTGTGTTGCAATATAAGGCTAAGTTTATGGAGTTATCCCATTTTGCATCCCGTTTGGTTGATAATGAGGAGATAATAGCGCGAATATTTCTGTGTGGTTTGAAACCCATAATACGTTATTACCTCATTTCTCACAAACTTTGTTTGTATTCAGATGTTGTGAATAAGGCTTAGTTATTGGAGCACAATAATGAGTCAACTCAACCAAAAGAGAGCAGCCGACAAAACGACATTACCAGTGGTAGCAGTCATCGAAGCGGTGACAACAAACGTGGAGGAAATCAACATGTAATAAATGGTAACCACTTCGGTGGTAATCCTAGACAAGACAATAAAAGTTGAAATTTCAAGAAGAGGAGATTCAATAATGATGGAAAGACGTCAGCACCAGTATCCATTTTTAAGGAAGGAGGATGACCATAGGTCGTACGCTACAAATGCGGAGGGGAGGGACACATCAGTCCAAACTGTATGCAACAGTCCAAAGCGTGTTATAATTACAAAAGAGAAGGTAACCTAGCCCAATTTTGTCTTGTAGTGAAGTCAAGTCCAGCTGGGATGGAGGCACCAAAGGCTGTCCCAGACAAGTCAAAGCCATTAGTTCAATGGAGAGAGTTTGTCGTGACCTCCGAAAAAGTGAGGAACCCGAACGAGGATATCACGGGTAAGCTAATCATAAACTCTTGCGAAGTTTATACCTTATTTGATACCGGTTCTACCCATTCTTTTATTTCTCCTACTTGCGCTCAACGTTTAAATTTAACTCTAGAGAAATTAGACTTTGACTTATCTGTTAAAACTCTATTGGGAGAAACCTTCATTACATCCACTATTTATAAATCTTGTTTAATTTAAATCGACAACCTCACATTACCTATCGGTCTTATCTCTTTGAAAATACTTGCATTTGATGTGATTTTAGGGATTGATCGGTTAACTACTCATCATGCTAAAATCGATTATTTTCGTAAGGTTGTTAGCTTTGATATTTCTAACCAACCTATTATGCGAATTCAAGCAACCAAGCCACTAAAAGAAATCACTGTCATATCAAGTCATAAAGCCATTCATTTATTGAAATACGGATTTCAATCTTTCTTAGTCCATGTCAAGGATTAAAACAAAAATACGTCAGATTTGAATGATATTTCTATTGTTAATAAATTTCCTAAGTATTCCTTGAAGAACTTTTTGGCCTACCCCCAGAGGATGAAATCGAATTTTATATCTACCTTGAACCCGGTACAAAATCCATTTCAAATGCCCCATATCGAATGGCTTATATTGAACTTCAAGAGTTAAAAACCCAACTGCAGGAATTGTTAGACATTGGTTTCATTCGTCCTAGCACGTCTCCTTGGGGTGCTCCTATTCTATTCGTAAAGAAGAAAGATGGGAGTATGCGACTTTGCATTGACTATTTGGAGTAGAATCATGTCATCGTCAAAAATAGGTACCCGTTACCTCGCATTGATGACCTATTTGACCAGTTGCAAGGCTCTAAATTCTTTTCAAAGATCGATTTTCGTTCCAGATATCATCAGTTAAAGATTAAAACAGATGACATTTTAAAGACTACTTTCAGAACTCGGTACATGCATTACAAATTCCTAGTCAAGTCTTTTGGATTGATTAGTGCTCCTGTTGCCTTTATGGATATGATGAACCGAGTATTCAAGGAATATTTAAATCATTTTGAAGTTGTCTTTATTGATGACATCCTCATATACTCTAAAAGCTATGAAGATCATGAACAACACTTGAGGTTGATACTTCAAAAGCTTCGTGAAAACAAGTTTTATGCCAAGTTGAAAAAATACGAGTTCTGGCTTGAGGAAGTAGCATTCCTTGGGCATATGATATCAAATTACGGAATATCTGTTGACCCAACAAATATTGAAGCAATTCAAAGCTAGGAGCAACCTAAGTCAGTGACCGAAGTACATAGCTTTATGGATTTAACTAGTTATTATCGGAGATTCATGGAAGGATTTTCTCGAATCTCTACTTCATTAACTCAACTAACTAGAAAATATACAAAATTCGGTTGGAGCGAGGAATGTGAGGAATAGTTTTCAAGAACTCAAGAGGAGACTCATTTTAGCACCTGTTCTAACAATACCATCTGGTTCGGAGGGATTTGTAATCTATAGTGATGCTTCAGGCTTAGGGTTAGGATGTGTTCTCATACAACATGGGAAAGTCATAGCCTATGCCTCACGATAACTCACAGAATATGAGAGGAATTATCCTACTCATGATCTAGTGTTGACAGTAGTCGTTTTCGCACTAAAGAACTGGAGGCATTACCTGTATGGGGAGAAAGTGGAGATCTATACGGATCATAAAAGCCTAAAATATTTCTTCACCCAAAAGGAACTCAACATGCGGTAAAGACGTTGTCTTAAGCTGTTGAAAGATTACGATTATACCATTAAATACCATCTTGGAAAAGCAAACGTGGCAGTTGATGCGTTAAGTAGAAGATCATATGCGGGTACGTGTCCGATATTGTCAACGCAAAGGCCCATGTTGTATGACTTATAAAGGATGGAGATAGAGTTAAAGACTCCATGGACCTACATGATGATGTCAAAAATATGAGTAGAACCAACTTGAATTGATAAAGTTAAAGCTGCTCAAACTACGGACCTGAAGCTGATACGTATGAAGAAGAAAGTGAAAGAAAGTGCTATTCAAGAAGCAAGAATCGATGAAGAAGGAATACTTCGAGTCAACTCCAGGATATGTGTTCCTAACGACCCCGATTTAAATTATAAAATCATGATGGAGGCGCACAACACACTGTTTGCAATCTATCCTAGAAGTACCAAAATGTATCGTGATCTTTGACAT
This sequence comes from Panax japonicus, assembly GCA_020205505.1. Taxonomy (NCBI): domain Eukaryota; kingdom Viridiplantae; phylum Streptophyta; class Magnoliopsida; order Apiales; family Araliaceae; genus Panax; species Panax japonicus. The sequence continues at coordinate 21,323,837 of CM035110.1, read as the reverse complement.
ACATTTTGGTGGAACAATATGAAGAGAGAGATTGCGGAGTTTATCTCAAGGTGTTTAACTTGTCAACGTGTTAATGCGGAGCATCAAGTTCCAAAAGGTCCATTGCAACCACTTGAAATTCTAGAATGGAAGTGGAAGCACATTACCATGGATTTCGTTACTGGTCTTCCCAAGGGTTCTCAAGGCATAGATGCAATTTGGGTCATTATTGATATATTAACAAAGTTTGCTCATTGCTTACCTATACAAGAAACTTATTCACTTGAACGTCTTGCTTGTATATACATAAATGAGATTGTAAGACTACATGATATGCCAATATCCTTAGTTTCTGATCGAGACTCAAGATTCACTTCACGATTTTGGATTAGTTTGTAAAAAGCTATGGGCACGGATTTATGATTCAATTATGCATATCATCCTAAAACGGACGGGCTTTTGGAAAGGACTATTCAAACTCTTGAAGATCTATTAAGACTCTGTGTCTTTGACTTCAAAGGAAGTTGGGACAAGTCCTTGCCATTAGTGGAATTCTCCTACAACAATAGTTTTCAAGCAAGTATCGGCATGGCTCCATTGGAAGCATTGTATGGACGCAAGTGTCGTTCTCCAGTATGCTGGGATGAGGTGGGTGAAGCAACGTTGTTAGGACCAAAATTGGTATGCGTGACAACAAAAAAGATTCAAATGATCCGGTAACATATAAAAACCTCACAAGATTGACAAAAGAGTTATGCTGATCTTCATCGAAGGGATGTTGAATTCAATGTTGGGGATCATGTGTTGTTACGTTTTGCTCCATGGAAAGGAGTTACGAGATTTGGAAAGAGAGGAAAGCTCAATCCTCGATTCATTGGCCCATTTGAAATCCTCATTTAAGTAGGAACTATGGATTATAGACTCGCCTTATCGCCAATTATATCTCGTGTTCATAACGTTTTTCACATATCTATGTTACGTAAATATTTGGAGACCCGAACCACATTATTGATTTAGAACCAGACAAGATAGCGGAAGATTTAACGTATAAAGAGGTACCTGTTAAAATCTTGGATAAGAAGGAACATATTCTACGCTTTAAGGTTATACCTTAAGTCAAAGTTTTGTGGAGTAACCACGATGTTGAAGAAATAACCTGGGAGTTAGAATCTGAAATGAAATCAAGGTATCCTCACCACTTCGACATACCAGGTATGTATACCAATTTCGAGGACGAAATTTCATAAGAAGGGGAGGTTGTAACACCCCAACTTTGATGAATAAAGATTAATTTTATCTAAATATTATTCTTGAATGTTAAGGTGTGGATTTGATATAATGTTATAGTTGTGGGTAATATTTATAAATTTTACAAAGTTAACAAGTTGTCATAAAATATTCGATTGGTCGGGGAATATTCATTTTATTAGGGAATATTCGTACGATGACACAATCATTGATGGACCCCACAACGGAATTACGATCGGAGTTAGAAAATGACAGATATATCTTTTTATAAAAATAACATCAAAAGTTTTATCGTTAACTGTTGAAATACCCGGTGATAAAAGTACAGAAATATGCCTGGTTGCATAGTAGCACACAGTATTGTACAGTATCTTTGATTATTGATGCTTACGTGAGAAGTCACTTAGTTTTATTCAATTATTGCCACAGTAATTGCTGCATAGTGTCTCATGTTATTGATTCAATTATTGTCACAATAGTTTATATTATTAAATCAATAATTGAGACGACAGAGTTATTCATATTATTATTTGTATTATTGACAATGTCTAGAAAGTTCTATCGAGAAAAAGGGTATGATTACCTAATTACGCGCCAATAAGGAGAAATCCTTGTCGGAAAACTCCCTCTTTCTTGGGAATGATCTGGCTGTTAATATTGTGAGTTATAATATTAATGATGAATGTTATTAAAAATGTGTTATGTGAAACCAAGTGAATTGAGATAAATAGAGAGGATTTTTATGAAGAATTTGTTGTAAATTTTGCTTATTATATGGACCCCCACTTACCCATTTTTCAAAATAGTCGGGAGAAAGTTATCTTAGTTTTGTTTATATATATATATATATATATATATATATATATATAAGTTTTATTTTTTATGAAAATAGAATATATTATATTTTATTGTTTACATAGTACTGCATAGTGTGTGCATAGTGATGAATAATACAACATAGTAAAATAAAAAAAATTCATACGAATTCAACCAAACGTCGCCCGTGATTTTCCCTTATTGTACAGTCCGTGATTTTATTTTCTAAATAGTATCCAGCCATTCTAAGTCACCAAATACATGGTAGAGAATTTAAATACAACACCAACCAAATGATGAACGACGCGATGTTTAGGAACTTTCTAGAATTCATGCAAAACCAAACGAGAGAGACTTCTATTTAAAATGCAGGTAGAAACATTGGCAACTCATGGCTGGTCACCACTAGGCAGTTCAAAAATCTGGGACCACCAGAGTTTTTGGGAAAGCTAGAACCACTTAAGGCAAAGACGTGGATTAAGCAGATCACTAAGATAGTTGATGTCTTAGAATGCTCAGAGGAGCAAAAGGTTCCCTTTCCCACCTTCATGTTGCGAGGAGAGGCAGATTACTGGTGGGAAACTGTAAAGAGAACTCATCTTTCTGCACTAAAGATTTCTTGGGAAAAGTTCCAGGAATTATTCAACGACAAGTACTTTCTTGAAAGTATTCATCACATGAAGGAGGTGGAATTCATCAAGTTGGAGCAAAACAATATGACCGTATCGTAATATGAGTCTAAGTTTGTGGAGTTATCCTGGTTTGCATCCCATTTGGTAGATAATGAGGAGCGAATGACGTGAATATTTCTAAGAGGTTTGAAACTAAAAATACGTCAATACCTCATTTCTCACAAACTTTGTTTATATTCAGATGATGTGAATATGGCTCAGCTAGTGGAGCGCAATAATGAGTCAGCTCAACCAAAAGGTAATGACCAAAAACACGATAATAATCATACCGGTGGAAACAACCATCGAAACAATGATAACCATCGTGGAGGAAATTATCATGCCAAGAATGGTAACCACTTCAGTGATAACCATGGCCAAGATAATTGAAAAGGTGAACTAAGTGGGAACAACTTTAAGAAGAGAAGATTCACCAATGACGAAAAGACATCGACAGCATCACCGACACCCTTTTCCAAGGAAGGAGAATGACCACCGGTCGTATGTTTCAAATGCTGACAGGAGGGACACATCCGTCCAAACTATATGCAGCAACCCATAGCGTGTTTCAATTATGGAAGAGAAGGTCACCTAGCTCAATTTTTTCGTGTCATAAAGTCAAGTCCAGCTGGGATTGTGACGCCAAAGGATGTCCCAGACAAGTCAAAGTCGATAGTTTAAGAGAGAGAATTTTTCATGATGCAGAACTCGAACGAAGTTATCACGAGCAAGTTAATCATAAACTCTTGCGAAGTCTATACCTTATTCGATACTGGTTCTACCCACTCTTTTATTTTACCTAATTGTGCTCAACGTTTAAACTCGACTCTAGAGAAATTAGACTTTGACTTATCTGTTGAAACTCCGTTGGGAGAAACCTTTATTACATCTACTGTTTATAAATCTTGTTTGATACAAATCGGTACCCTCGCGTTACTTGTCGATCTTATCTCTTTGAAAATATTTGTATTTGATGTGATTTTAGGGATTGATTGGTTAACCACTCATCATGCTAAAAATTATTATTTTTGTAAGGTTGTTAGCTTTCATATTCCTAACCAACCTATTATGTGAATTCAAGCAACCAAACCACTAAAGTCAATCACTGTCATATCAAACCATAAAGCTATTCGTTTATTGAAAAACAGATGTCTAGTTTTCTTAGCCCATGTCATGGATTTAAACAAAAATACGTCAGATTTGAATGATATTTCTATTATTAATAAATTTCCTGAATTCCCTAAAGAACTTCCTAGCCTATCCCCAGAGCGTGAAATTGAATTTTGTATCGACCTGAAACTCGGTACAAAACCCTAAAATATTTCTTCACTCAGAACGAACGTAAAATGTGCCAAAGACGTTGGCTTGATCTATTACGAGATTACGACCATACCATTCAATACCTTCTTAGAAAAGTGAACGTGGTAGCTGATGCATTACGTAGAGGATCATATATGTTTACGAGTGCGATATAGTTAACACAAAGACCCATTTTGTATAACTTACAAATGATGGAGATGGATTTAAAGACTCTAGGGACCCATTTGATGATGTAAAATATACGAGTAGAATCAACTTTAATCAATAAATTTAAAGTTTCACGAGCTATAGACCCGGAGCTGATGAATATAAAGAAAGTGCAAGAAGGCGTTATTCCAGAAGTAAGACGAAGAGTGTAAATCTCAACCCTCGATTTATTGGTCCATTTAAAATCCTCGATCGAGTAGGAACTGTGGCCTATAGACTCGCCTTACCGCTAAGTATGTCGCGTGTTTATAATATTTTTCACATATAGATGTTATGTAAATATATGGACAACCCCAACCACATTATTAAATTAGAACCATACGAGATAGCAGGAGATTTAACATGTGAGGAGATACTTGTTAAAATCTTGGATAAGAAGAAACATATTCTACGCTCAAAGCTTATACCTCAAGAGTTAAAATCTAAAATGAAAACGAGGTATCCTCACCGCTTCCACATACAAGGTACGTACGTCAATTTTGAGGAAGAAATTTTATAAGAAGAGGAGGTTGTCAGACCCCAAATTTTATGAATAAAGATTTAATTCCTCAATATATATATATATATGTTTTAATATTAAGGTGTGGATTTGATATAATGTTATAGTTGTGCGTAGTATTTACAAATTTTGTAAAGTAATCAAGTTGTCATAAAATATTCGATTGGTTGGGAAATATTCATTTTATCAGGGAATATTCGTACGACGGCACAATCATTTGTGGAACCCACAACGGAATTATTGTCAGAGTTAGAAAACGACAAAAATAATTCTTATAAAAATAATGACAAAAGTTTTACCGTTACCTGTTGAAATACCCGGTGATAAAAGTATAGTAATAAGCGTGGTTGAATAGTAGCACACGGTATTGTACAATATTTTTAATTATTGATGCTTACGTGAGAAGTCACTCAATTTTATTCAATTATTGCCACAGTAATTGATGCATAGTATCTCACGTTATTGATTCAATTATTGTCACAATATTTTATATTATTAAATTAATAATTGAGACAACAAAGTTATTCATATTAGTATTTGTATTATTGACGATGTCTAGAAAGTTCTGTCGAGGGAAGGGGTTTGGTCACCTAATTGCACGTCAATAGGGAGAAATCCTTATCGGAAAGTCCCCTCTTTCCTGGGAATGATCTGGTTGTTAAATATTGTGAGTTATAATAATGAAGAATAAATGTTGTTAAAAATGTGTTTTGAGAAACCAAGTGAATTGAGATAAATAGAGGGGGTTTTATTAAAGTATTTGTTATAAATTTTGCTTATTATATGGACCCCCCACTTACCCATTTTTCAAAATTATTGGTAAAAAGTTATCTTAGTTTTGTTATATTTATATATATATATATATATATATATATATTATAATAAGTTTTGTTTTTTATATAAAATAGAATATATTATATTTTATTATGTATAGTGTTTGCATAGTACTGTATAGTAAAATCAAAAAAATTCACGTGAATTCGTCGGTGTGCGCCCGTGAACTAGTATTCAGCCATTATCCTATAAATAGTATGCTCAGTTTAGAAATGAAAATCACACCAGAATCAGAGAATTCTTTTTCTATTATATTGAACTTATTTTTGTAGAGTTTAAGGAAGTTTTGAGAGAAGAAAATAGTATAAGTTTTCTTCAAGAATATCTCCGCTATAGCAATCAGAATTGCTCTCTTTTTGAGGTAAGGGGTATTATCTATTTTATATTCGCTTACGATATTATTTTTTGTATTCGTAAGGAATTTTATTTTCATTCAATATTTGTAAGGAATATTATTTTCGTTCAACAGTCGTAAGGATATTATTTTTGCTCAATATTCGTAAGAAATAATATTTTCTTCCATACTCTGTAGTATGTAAGTAATATTATTTAGTTTCAGATTTATAAATATACACTCATTTTGTTAAGTATTGCTTCTATACTCCTTGAAATTATTAGAATATCCTTGAAATTTGCGTTTCATCTAGTATCGTTTCACAAGAATAATTTTCTAAACATTCTTGTTAAATTTAAGCTTTTTATGATGGAGTACTATTCATACATACGACACTATTCATACGTACAATACTATTCATACAAATGACATTATTCATGGGGTAATATTAGTCATAATATTCTTTACTGGACTAGTTGAGGTCACCCTTTTCTTTCATTGTTCTCTTCAGAAAATGAGAATATAGATGGGACTAGTCAGGGAATGGAGTGATAGTCCAAGATGATTGCTATAGTGGTCCTCACTATTCTATAAGAATAGTGTGATAATAATTATAATGAGAACTTATTTTCAGTTTGGATATTGTCTAGGAGATAATATTTTTATTAAAACTAACAGTGTATGTTTTGTCGTATCTTGCACGACACTTAACAGTTGTATAAATTATGCTTGTATTTGGATTGTGTACCATGTATTTGGCAACTCAAAATGGGTGATGTATACCTATTTTTGGGGCGTAACAAACAGTCAATGGAAGTACATGAGAGACAGATATAATTTACATCAAGAAGAAAACCAGAAAAGACTAGGTAAGTGTCGACGTCGGGATTTTTACTGTCCCTTTTCTGTTCTTGTCTTTTGGTGTTCTAATGTTAGGTGAGATTTGTTTGAAAAAACAAGTTATGAAAAGGTCCGACATGTATATGTTATAAAAGGTTTTTTCATTGACCACGTGATGTAACACTGTTAAACTGATTTGTGAAACCGAGATTCGTTAGGGTCCGAGGGCTTGATTATGTGAAGGGAAGGTGTTAGGCACCCCCGAACATCCATGTTACCACGGTGACCGCCACTTTTTAATTAAACTATTATATGAGTCTGTGCGTGTGTGCGTGTGTGGGACAATGTGAAATTATTTGGAAGTAGTGCTATCCCTCGTTCGCACCTATATACAAAGGGTTTGAATTTGTGTAAAAATTCAGTTTTAACAAGATATAGCAGTGATGTTTTGTAAAAGAGGTTTTTTAAACCCTTTTGCCCAATAGTAATTGAGGCCTTTGATACTTCCATTTTTATTAAGTGTTCGGCTTGATTGCTTTTGTTTTCGAGATGCAAAGCATCTTCGAGAAAATAATATACATAGCAATGGCGAATTCCTTGTATGCATGAGAGTCATCTAAGGAAATTCGAACACCATAAATAATGTACAAGCTGATTACAGCCGAAAATGTACATCACGGGAACCGAATCTAGATTCAGGAGACTGAATATATATATATATATATATATATATATATATATATATATATATATGATGGTCAACCACCACGAAGCGAACTTCATGGGGGACTAGAAATGTAAATATATAAAAGCGGTAAATATATATATATAAAGACATGATCAACCACCACAAAGCACCTCCACAAGGGATCAAAAATGTAAATAAAGCAATAAAGACGATCAACCGCCACGAAGTAAAATCCAGGTGGGACGAAATGTAAATAAAGCAGTAAAAACGATCAACCGTCACAAAGTAAACTCCAGGCGGGACTAAATATAAATAAAGTAGTAAAAGGCCACGAAGTGAATTCCAGGCCTGATAAAAAATGTATATATATATATATATATATATATATATATATATATATATATATATATATATATAAAAGCAAGAAATGCTCCGGATATGAGTCTAGACTCAACGAACAGAGTTCGACCATAGTTTATATATAAGTATTATATATAAGCAATAAATGCTCCGGACGTGAGTCTAGGCTCAATCGAGGCATAACTCGATAATGTTAGTCTATATAAATAAATATATATACAAAAAAGGAATAAAAAGACACGGACCGAAGTCCGGGCATACACACGCAACAAACTCGATTAGAAACCATAATGTTAGATTAGAGACCCTAATGTTCAGTTAGGAAACCCTAACGACCAGTTAGAAACCCTAATTTCCTTTTCGAAAACAATAATTTCCTAATTGAGAACTCTAAACCCTAATGCTAAGTATCAAATCCTAAGGCTTAAGATTTAAGGGAATCATGTGAAATGACCCAACTACCGTTAAAATTACGTGAGAAATTACCAAAATACCCTTTTAAATGCAAAATTACAAAAATACCCTTTTAGCTTATCTTTTAATAAAAGATAAGACCAAATCTTGTGAGTCATCAAAGGGAAGATATTGGCATGTGTTGAAACCCCTCAAAGCAGCCAAATCTTAACACCTAGCAACAATCACATGCATTAAATCAAGGATTGGGTTTTTAGGAAAGAGAAAAGCTAAAGAAATTCTCAGTTTACTTACTAACCTTAGCCAAGTCTCTCTCTCATAAGCCATGAATTTTTGATAGAAATTCAGTCCAAAGAAAAGCCAAGAACACCCCAAGATCAGATTAGAAAGAAGAGATCAAAAGTTGTTCAAGAAAGGTATAAACCCTAACCCTAAGCTAGATCTTGTATGCTTAGATAAATTTTATATTTTTATGTTTAAATATGTAGTATGTGATGTTATTTAGTGATCTATGATGATATATCATGGATCCATAACATTTAAGTGCATGAAAATGAAGATTTAAGAAATTGTCAAGAATCCTAAAAATATGGCTTAACAGTCAAATGTCAGGGGCCATATATCCTAATCAGTTAAGTGTTAGACTTGCTAAGTGTATCCTTGTTATAGTATACAATGAGGAGAGTAAACTGGAAGTGGAATCATGTCCATATTCGAAGTTATTAATGGTCAAACATGATTGACCAGTCATAAAAAAGAATTTCTAGAAAACCTAGAAACTACCCAGAAATGGTCTCACATGTTTTTGAAGGGCTTAGATTATGCATCTGTTATGTTGTTAGCTTGTATAAGTGTATCATTGATATACCCTAATATATGGACTACAGAACCATGACATCAAAACACCTAAATCATTAACAGGATCCAAGTTATTGATGGTCAAACTGGGTTGACCAAGCACAAAAATTGATTTATGGAAATTCCAGAAATTTCCCAGAACAATTTCTGACAGCCTTTTTACCAAGTTAGATCTTGCAATTATGATGTTGTTAAGCTACCTAAGTGTAATACTTTTGTACCTTGACATGTAATCTACAAGAGTGTGACACTTTAACACTCAAACAATACACAAAAACCATGTTATTAAAGCTTTAAAGTGGCTACTCATCACTGTCGTGGTTTCTAGGTAACCCAGAAACTTAAAAACAGTCCTGACAGCAACTTTTACCACTTAGATTTTCTTGCTATGAAGTAGTAAGACCCTGAAATTGGTTAGTACTTGTAGTATTACATTAGCACTACACCATCGATACACTGTCATGCCCAGAAACATAATCATGTAGAAATTATTCATGGTCAAAGTAAACCCCGGGGCATTGACCAAGGTTATTCGTCGCTAAAGCCTTTAGCGATAGTTTTAATGAAAATTAATTAAATTAATTTAAATAAAAAAAATTGAAAATAAGTATTAAAAATTCATAATTAAGCTTTAAAAATTATTTTAAGTTATAAAATAAACTTTTAATAATTTGACATAAATTGCATTAATATTTTAATTTATTTAAATATTAATTGTGACAACCCGAGAAATTAGACAATTTATGAAAATCACAATTGATTGATTTAAGGTTCAATATTAGGACCTAGACAGGAAATAAGTGTATGGAATTGGCAGTTATGTAATGAAATTCCAAGAATTTCAAAAGTTTTGGATAAGACTTGAATTATGTGATAGACTGTAAGTGATAGTCTAGTAATGAGGTATAAGATTATGGTAGATTTAAAATTCTTTTGAAGAATTATCAGGGATAAGTATTGAAGTGAATACTAGTCGGTATATTTGGTTACATATGTGAACCGTAATGATTTGAGATCAAGGATTGATCAGATAAGTTATAACTTTAGAAAACCCTAAAGTTATGTTAATCATATGTTTATTAAGTTAGAAAAATCTAACGAATTGTTAGAAACCCTAACGGTAAGCTCAGAAACTTTAATTTTAGTTCCGGGAATCCGAAACCCTAAATTCATGATATGAATATGGTGATTAAGTTAGAAAACTCTAACGATATGTTCAGAAAGCCTAATTTCAGTATCGAGAATTTAAACCCTAATTTGGAAATCCTAAATGCAAAGTATTATACCCTAAGGGTTAAAAAGTTGTGTAAGGAATATGAACATTATGTGAAGGTTTATCTTTGTTTATTATATAAACAAACAAAAGAAACTAGTGTAACCCTAATTATTTATATTAGAAATGAAGGATTTAATAACCTAAGGGTTATGGGAAAAGAGAATTGTGGTATTTAGAATACTTACTAATTCTAGGAGATTTATTTTATACATCTCAAATGATTAATTTTATAACCTAATTATAGCACGTCTAGTTGGGTTAAGGAAATAAATGTTTATGAGCAAGGATTGGTGTTTTAATGGAGAAGTAAAAACCCTAATTAAATGAATTGGGTTGGATAAGAATTAAATGTAGTGGACTATGTATATGTATAGCCCAAATGTTGGTCTAATAAATTAGTTAGAGGTCAAGCATTACATTAAATGAATGGCTCAACTTTTAGCCAATTGAAAGATAGAATTATTGGACTTTATGTATGCTAGATAAGAGATCAATTTTTATGGATTAGAAGGCCACTTGGCCGGCCATACAAGAGAGAAGAGAAGGGGAGATGAATGTATTAATTGCTCACTTTAGTTGTTTACCAACCCACCTAAATAGCCTAGCCTTTTATAGCTTAGTATATAATTATTAACCAAGGCTAGCAAGCTAAGAGATTGGGAGACTAATAGAAATTAAAATGTGGGAGAAAGAGAGGCCACTTGGCCGGGTAATGAAGAGGTGAAAGGAGAGGGAGATGTGCATGCACATCATCCATTTATATACCACATAATTGGCAATAGATAATTCACCCAATTAGGCTATGTGTCACATTTTTTTAAGGTAACTTGCAAATCTTGGCAAGATATTGGTTTGGTGACCAACCCTAAATCCTAGATTGCTCAAAACCTAAACCCTAAGGGATGCAACAATTGAGAAATCTAGAAATAAAAGGAAAGGACTAAAATACCCTTTGTGGATTTTTTTTTGAGAAAGCTTGCAAATCTTGCCTTATCTTTGGAGTGGTTGAACAAACCCTAACCCTAGCATAGCATAACATGTGACTAAAGCCATACAAATCAGCCACCTAGCAATGAGATTCATTGAATCAATTTGATTAAATTAAGAAAAGGAAGGAGCTTGTGATATATCAAGTTCTCTAAAGTAAAGTTAGCTTATTTTCTTTTTCTTCTTTCTCTTTCATTTGTCTTTCCAAGTTACTAAGAAAGAGAGAGAGAGAGAGAGAGAGTGTGTGTGTGAGTGAGAGAGCTGCCAATCAGCAGCCATGGTGGAGAGAAAGGAGAGTTTTGGTGAGGCATCCAAGTTCCATGATCAAGCTATGGAGAAGAAGAAGGGGAGCATGGTAATAAAGGTATAAACCCTTTTTGTTTAGTTAAATTTTTGATTGTTGTAACTCAAAACATGGAGTTATGTTCTTGATCTTCAAAACTCTAGATCTACATGATTTAGAGTGTTTTATGTGTGGATCTATCCATTTTAAGTTTCAAAAGATAGATCTAAAGTGTGGAATGGAAACTAGGTTTTTCAAAAGATAGAAAACATGATTTTTCTCTTAGCTTTAATCTTGTATTTGATGCTTGTTTGATGAAATAAGAAACTTTGTTTCTAAACTCAAAAGCCATGTATATACATGTTAATAAGTGTTTATTGTTTGGATCTACCCATAATGGGGGTTGATTTGGTGGAAATCTATAGGAATTGAAGAATGGAGATTTTCTAGAAAAGTTAAACTTTTAAAAAGTGTGATCAAGCTTTTGGATCTTTGAAATTTATGATGAATATATATGATTTATGTTCTTGGGATGCTAGATATATGTGATAAGGATAAAATCCCTTAGGAATTACTCAAATAGGTTGAAAAATGACCAAGTTATGGGATTTCTCCCAAACTACACAAAGTTAAGAAAACTGTTAAAAGGACAGTTTTGTAACAGCCCGTTCCGGGCTAAATTACGGGATCTTAACATGTCCAAATATGGATTGTGATAGATGAAAATTGTAGATCAGAAAGATACGAACCCAACAAAAGTGACGGATCATTAATCGGAGTTACAGATTTCGTTTTATTTAAGTTTTGGTGAAGGACTCCAAAACTGCCAAAATGCAAAAAGTTTCTGCCCAAATTTTTCCGGGGGAAGTTTCGGACATTTATTTAATGAGAAAAATTCCAGGCTTTTGGAAAATGAAAATATATGGTATTATGTAGCTCGTGTCCAAAAATGAACTAATTCCGAGTTAAAATGACCAAGTTATGACTGTTCTAATTTTTGTGATTTTCCGACAGAAATCGCTATAAACGGAGTTCTACAACTCCGATTGCCACAAAATTTAAAATGGAGTATCACGTTAACATATATAAGGTTATGCCAAAAGATGGGCATTACTGGAGTTAAGCACATGGTAGCTAATTTCTTAAGCTACGCACTAGAAATTATTTTTTGAAAAATACCAAAGGAAGTTGAAAAATTATGGAAAAATACTTTTTATGCATGAAATACATATATATATATATATATATATATATATATATATATATATATATATGTTTGACCAAAGGATAGGAGAATAATTCACTGATTTGGTATTTTCGTGATACGGATATTGGAAAACAGTTTGCTGAATTGAAAAAGTGTTAAATCCGGTTTGCTGGATTGAGGTTTAAATTGATGGATTTGGAATTCAAGTTGCTGAATTATAAATTTGGTGGTTAGATATAGAATCTAGGGTGCTGAATTAGTGTTTGCCTTATTACATGTTAATGAATAATTTATGAAATGAAAAACGAGTGTTAATCATAAGGGATATGATATAGTGATTGAATAATTATCAAAGGATGATAATAATATTGATGTGTTAAGTTGTTATCTAATATTTGATTAAGTATTAGATAGTATTATGGAATAAAGTATGTTATACTGATTAAAAGATCAATCTTATAACTGATAGGTTTTTCGTGAGAGATTAAATTAAATTGCGTTGCGGTAATCAACGGTTCAGGCAAGTTTCTTTGTACTTAACTCTAATAAAAGTGTTTTATTCAAGCTTATGGTTAATCATTGCTGATTGCCACGAAAATTATATTCTGTACATCTTGCATGTATAAGTCAGGTATGAAAGGCTGATCACCTTCATTACCAGTTGGTCTAGAAATGTTTGTTCATGTATAATACTTGTTCAGTCAAAAATTTATTCGTGCTAGTTCTCAATTATATTGATGAATTATAGCAAGCCCTTTATTCATACTCTTCAATCATGATATATCATTATTTTGTTGTATATAAACTTACTGGGCAACTTTCATGCTCACCCTTACTATATCATGATAAAACATTGCAGATAAGGCGAATGCGTTTGGATACAGGAAACGGTTAAAGCCAAGTTCAGCTTGGAATATAAAGTGCGGCTTGTTTGTAATAATATATTTTGATAAATATTGTTGTATAGTAGATATTTTATGAATGGTGTTTAAGTTAAGGTTACTCGACCTTGGAGAAAATAGTGTGTAATGTAATGTATAAACAATTTATGTTTATATCTTCCGCAAATAGTTATAGAGATAGTATACCGAGTCCGCGGCGATTCGGGGCCCGGATTCGGGGCTACTACATTAATTATATTAAATTTATTTAATAATTATATTAAATAAATTAGTTAAAAATGATTTAATATTTTAAAAATTATTTAGAAATGATCACTACAACAAAAAGGCTTATTTCTGACGGAATCGTTCATCGGCAATAAGGATATTCCGTCGAGGGTAACTTCATTTTCGACAGAATATTCGGTTGAAAATTCGGTCATATATAAGCACGTCAAAAATAAGTCAGTTGATTCTTCAATCGGAAATACTTAGAGTCTACAAAAATAGTTTCGACCGAACATTCAGTCGGGGATATATTAACTCCGACTTAAAAGTCTCTGTCGATGCTATTCGGTCGATGATAAGCATGCCACGTGGTAGCCTAATAAAATTGGAAAAACACCTTACACGCGACAGAATTCCGTTGATTCTATAACTAGTCCGTCGAGGATATTCGGTCGATGATAGGTATTCCACGTGGCAGTCTGCTGAAAATGCGAAGCACCTTAACCTCGACGGTTATCCGTTGAGAATACCATCATTCCGTCGAGGTTACTATTTGTTTTTAAAATATTTTATTTGTTTTTGCAATATCCAGGGATTTAACCCGCATCTCGTACCTATACCAGTACCTGTTTTCCCAACATCACATACACAAGCTAAATTAAGCTAAATGTCAAAAACATCCCATTACAACTAGTATAACCGCAACAAACCAAAGTAATGAAATGTAAAACCGCATTAATCAAAGTAAATTAAACTAAGGTAAATTACAAAAGATCTCATTAATCTAAACTAACTATAACAAACATCCCATTAAGCTAACTTAAGCTAAGTGTCAAACCGCAACAAAACCAAAGTAATTAATGATAAGGTTTAAACTACAATTAATATGTACGTCAAAATTTATGTAAAATTAACACAAAAGAATTTAAACTACAAAAGAATGTAAACTAAGTCAAACTAGTAGAGCCCCCGGTGTGAGGAGGATCATCGGGCGGGCGTCGACGCTGCTCTGGAGAATGAAAATTGCCCTCATCGTCATCTCGCTCGTCAGTCCGCTCGTCACCCTATAGATACAATATAATGTAACTCATTAGTCCATATATATGATTCAGTTAAAGATAACTAAATGAAAATTAAATAACATGCAGAATATATATTTGTATTTAAAACGAAATATACCTGAGCAGTCGAGAGCTGACTCAACATCGGTCCAAACGCGTCCTCGACTAAGATAACCACCATCCGAACAATCTCGTCACATATCGCGGCCCACTGCTCCGGAGGGATACCCGTACTCTTGGTGGTGGCACCAGCTGCAACGTCATCAGCTGGTGGCGAGAACGACTGGGCGGGTCCTGACGATGGAATAGTGAATCGGTCTCAAACCTCTTCGACACCGCAGCCATAACACGTTGGAACAAAGCATCATCTAAGCCAGTGCCCGTATGTTATGGTCCCACGGGGGCTCTCGGACACAGACGCTGGCTAGAGCCTACAAAAATAAATATAACATGAATAATATTACAAGTTTACTTTATTCACAAACACAAAATATACACAAATATTATACCTCCTGGCAGTGTATAGGCTGGTATCCTTAGTAACCCCAGAACTCGATACCGTCCAGTAGTACTAGTGGGAGTATCTTGAGCCGCGACCCAAAGAGCCGTCTCCTCGTCTTGAGATAAACTAATCTCGGGCGGAGGGACGGTGGAATCTAACGTATCAGCATCGCCCCTAGCAGTCTGCAACTCTTCTATACGCTGGCTGTGGAGCTTCTCAAACAACTCCTGTAATTTGATATATAAGTGAGTTATCCTGGTATCATCATATAAATTACGTAATATTATCCTAAATAATATCTATTATAGTAATGTATTACCCATATAGCTAGTGTTGCAGGAGATATCGTCGACCCCGAAGTAGAGCCCTTCGGCGTATGGACTCTATCCCAGAACTCGATCATAGTAGAAGGTCGGCCCAAGCTACTCCACATGTCCTAAATCATATACATTAAATAATATCACCTTATTTTAATATAGTTGCACTATAATATTAAACTAAACTAAAGAGAAATACATATCGACTTAACCTCCTGAAACGACTACGAGCCAGAAGTATGTACAACTCGCAGCTTACCGCAATTCTTCTTCATCTGCTCCGACTTGGTCTTGTACACAGCATCATCCTAGTACGCACACATCGCAGCCCATGTTGCCTCTGATACTGTCAGCGGCTGATGATCTCGCAAAGTAGTCCCGGGTGATTCTTCTATCACCCGGACTACCCTCTGTCGCATCTCGTACAACCAGCCAGTATAATTCTTCAAGATGTGGGCAATGATAATGGCGTCACCATCCGCCTCAGTGATGTCGACCTCGTATTTGTAGTATCTCTATCAAACAGACAAAACGTACGTATAATTTATTATTTGAATAATATATAAATAACATGCATGGACCATGATTTAATATATGTAATTTGACTTACGTGAAACTCCCGCAACACTGTCACCATGAAGCCGACATCGTAGCGCGCGTACTGACTAAATCGCATGTAGCCAGAAAGATGGCATGTACGGTCGCCTTAGCGACAGGATCCATAATACTAGAATACAAAATTTATTAAGAACATTTTAATTCATTAATCACAAGATAAGTGATATATTATGGTTGAAACCTACACAGACGAGCTGACATCAACTGGAATTGTGTCAGGCACTGCTGGTGGATGACCTAATCGACCAAGGTTAGGCCCTCGCGAACGCCAACGTCAAGCATCTGTATGTTAATATATATAGTTATGACATTGTCCAAAAATAGTAAATGAATGTATAATATAGTTATGAAAATAATGTTACTAAGCCAAAAAGGAAATCAACTCACTAGCATCTGAAGACGACCCTCCCTGGGAGCCGTCACCCGATCCGGAGCGACAGCCGCCAAGAGCACCTCCACCGCAATGTCAAGGCATATATATAGATGTACTACTGAAATAACAGACATATATACGATGAATGATTTGAGTTTTATAGTATTTCAAGTCTTTTGTAGGACTCTTATCCCCCGGTATAATTAAGGTCAAGAAAAGATATGGATCCCTCATGCACATTGACGGTGGAAGATTATAAGCTACCATAATCACTGGCCAAACAGAATAAGGCTGACTAAAATTATTAAATGGACAGAATCCATCTGTAGCCATGCCAAGCCTGACATTCCTAACTTCTTCATCAAATTATGGAAAATTGGAATCAAAATTCTTCCATTCATCTCCATCTGCTGGGTGAGTCAACTGACCAGGCACGACATCCCTTGTTCTATGCCAACTCATATGTTGAACAGTGTGTTCAGACATGAATAGCTGCTGCAACCTCAGTGCAAGAGGAAAATACCATAAAATCTTCTTTGGAAAATGTTTCTCCTTTCCTCCACGTTTTGTGATCTTGTACCTTGGTGAGTTACAGATATCACACTGCACCTTATCTTTGTCATCCCCATAATATAACATGCAATCCTGCTCACACGCATCGATCTTCTCATACCCGAGATTCAACCCCTTAACCATCTTCTTCACCTCATAGTAATTCGTGGGCAACGTATTATCCCTGGGTAAGAACTCGCGGAGAATATCAAGCAAATCATTGAATCCTCTCTCACTGCAGTCATGTTCATTCTTGAAATGTAAAAGCTTTGTAACTACAGAAAGCCCGGTGTGCTTATCATTTCCAGGATACAATGGAACACCCGATTCAGATAGCAACTTGTAAAAAGTAGCTGCTGAATCATTTGACTTTTGCTGAGAACTACTTGACTCATGCTCATTTTTAGCCCAGTCAATATTGGTAGTGCCATACACATCAACTAACATCTGCACGACATCATAGTTATCTGCTTGCGAATCCCCGTGATCTGAGAGGTCTACAGTACTATATGTCTGTTCTCTAAAATCAGCTGATTCCCCGTGATGAATCCATACCGAATACCCATCCACAAACCCACGTGAATATAAGTCAAATTTAACTTCATCGGCAGTCTTCCATATCATGTTTTTACACTTAGAACATGGGCATCTCATCTTTCTGTTTGGATCATCAACATGTTGTATTGCTTTGTTCATAAAATTGGACACCCCTTCACGATACGCATTAACTAATCCCCTCCCATCAATTGGTATCCTACGGTACATCCAACTCCGGTCGGCTAACATCTTTAATTAAAGAAAATACCCAATTAGAATATATATATATATATATATATATATATATATGCATGTATTTAGTTTACCTAGTATATATCTCCAGTCTACAGGGGTTAGGCTTCTATCCCGTTCCTGGATGCGTCTCCTCACTAGTGCCATTCACAAGGTGCGTGTTTATAATATTTTAAGAAAATTTCAGCATCACCTCAAAATAGGCCAAGACAACTTAGTCTAAGTATGCAGTCGAAGAACATATGTAAAGACACCAGCTGAAAAATCCTCAAAATATTATAAACACGTGCGCACCTTGTGAATTAGCATCGACCTAAGTGAGAGACATAACATCCAGTAACAGTCCCAAACTGGGGACTATTCAGCATTCACTCTTACTGAGTGAATGTCAAACGGGTTTCTAAGTTTCAAAGTAAATTACATATATATTTATGAGTGTATTGAAGAGCAAAGGGAGAGTTTCATTGAGTTTATTAGTTGCGTATTAGTTGCAGTTGCAGCTAATAGTACTCCAACCGATTCTGCGGTAGTAGTCAGAAAAAAAAAGGGTGTCCTATACTCTATTAATAAATTTAATTGAATTACTGCGGACATTCCTCACTATTCCACCATAACAGATGACAACATATCGAAGGAGTTCTATTAAGCTATTGAACAAAGTTCCAAGTTAAGCAACCCTCTAGATGAACGAACGATCACTTCTCTACTATGAATGAATCATTGCCTGATATTGGTTCAATCCATGCCAGAGAAAGCTTCTCACCACTCCAAATATCCATCTGAGGAATTTGGAGTGGTAAGAAGTTGTCTATGTCATAGATTGGACCCATATCAGGTAATGCTTCATTCCTAGTAGATAAGTGATCGTTCGCTCATTTAGAGGGTTGCTTAACCTATAACTTTGTTCAACAACTTAATGGCACCCCTTTCGTATGTTGGCATCTGTTATGATGGAACAGTGAGGAATGTCTTCAATAATTTAATTAACTTTATTATTCGAGTATAAGACACAAACAGAAACTACGATCCTTTTTTTTAATTACTGTCGAGGAACCGGATTGAGTACTATTAGTTGCAACTGCTACGTCGAATCCTGCATACAAGGAAGAGTACATATATGTAGGTAGAGTATTATCGAGTTTATTGAAAATTGTGGCAAACTAAGCAAATGATACTTAGTTTATTTTGTCAATGATAAACTAAGTAAACGGTACTTAGTTTATTAGAATTGTTATTTGGAATCTATAGAGACTACTGTTTGATATTCACTCCTACTTGTCAAACGGGTTTCTAATTAAGTTGCAAAGTATATTATTTTATTTCCGTGGCAACATTCTTATATATTCAGTCTCTTTGAATTGCATCCCAACTAAGCAAATGCTACTTAGTTTATTATTTTGAGTTGATTTAATGTATTATTTTAATTTATTTTATTAATTATTTTGTTTTATTTTAATTTATTTTATATTATATAATATAATTTTTTAATTTTTTTTATTAAATTAAACTACCTTATAACATTTATTAATTATTAAATTAAATAATATTAAATTTTAATTTGATTTATTAAATTTATTTTATTTTATTTTATTTTATGTTATTTTAATTTATTAATTATTTGAATTTATTTTATTTTATTTTTTATTATATTATATTATCTTATTTTTAAAATTTATATTATTTAATAAACTAAATTAAATGAAATTTATTGTTTTATTTATTTTATTTATTTATTAAAAAATTTGATTTTTAATTTAATCTATTTATATATTAAATTATATTTATTTCATTTCTTATACTTTATTTTATTTTATTCTGAATTATATATTAGTATATTAAATAGTTAATTTTTATTTTAGTTTATTTTTTTAATTAAGTTGATTAAAATAATTGATATTTGAAGTATAAATTATTTGTAGAAAACTAATTAAGTAAATGCTACTTAATTAGTGAATTTTAGTATAGTAAATTAAGTAATAAATAGTTATTAGAGCCAACAGATTTTGCATCTCAAGAATTCTGACAGAATTTCGTGGGAAATTTCATCGGAAATATCAAGCATAAAATTACTTTACTGTTATTAACATACAATATTGAAATTGAAGAAATATACATTGCAATTACATAAAAAAAATAAAACCAAACAATAAAATGGATGCTATACATGTACAGAAGCTGCAAATGACCAATTTCAAACCCAAATGACCAATTTCAGATAAATTATAAATAAAAAACAGAATTCATACATTATAATACCAAAATTCTAGTAATATCAATCCAAAAACAAAATAAATTTAGACTAATTGCACATTATAATACCAAATTCATACACAAATTTCATACTACTAACATATACATAATATATACTCAGTACCTGGAAAATTAGGAAAGAACAGAGTCTAAGTCTAGTGGCAGTGGGTGGTGACCGGCGGTAGTGAGCGCTGGGTGGGGGTGGTACTGGGACAGGGAGTCGGGGGTCTGGGGGAGAGGGGTGGGGGTACTGGGGGAAGGGGTTTGGGAGTGGGGGTACCAGGGGGTGTGTGGGGTGGGGTACTAGGACGTACAAGGGGTGGGGGGACGACAGGGGGAGAGGGGTGGGGGTACTGGGGCAGGATGGGGTCGTGCAGGGGGGACGACCAGCCGGGGGGAGGGGGTACTGGGTGCATGGTGGGGGGACCGGGGGAGAGGGGGTGGGAGTATTCGGTCGTACGAGAGAGAGAGAGAGGGAGAGTAGTCGACTGGTACTATTTAGAGGGAGAGAGGAAAAAGATATGAAAATGAGAGGGTGTAAAGAAGATGAAGGGTTTTTTTATGTTTATTTTCGACGGAATTCCGTCGCGGTTATGTCTGTCAACCATAAGCTAATCTCGACGAAGTATTCAGTCGAGGATGACACATATTCGGTCGACTATATATTCGCGCTGGCAGGAAACCCTCGCGCCAAGGAGGAGGGCTTAAATTCGGCTGATGTCCGTCGAAGATAATTTAATACCGACTGACTTAATGTCGACTAAATATTCAGTCGGACTTAGATTAACATCGACTGAATGTGTTTAGTCGACCATAATTCCGTCGAAAATAAAGCTTTTTCTTGTAGTGGATATTAAAGTGTTAAAAATATTTTAAGTTATAATGGTTAACTTTTAATATTGTGATATAGATTTCATCAATAAATTAATATTAATGATAATAAATTTATTTAATAATATTATTAAATAAATTATTTAAAAATGATATTTATGTTTTAAAAATCATTTAAAAATAATATAAATATTTTAAAAATATTTTAAGTTATAATAAATGACTTTTAATATTTTGACATGAAATACATTAATAATTTAATATTAATGGTAATTATGTAAAAATGATTTTAAATATTTTAAAAATCATTTAAAGGTGATATTAGTGTTTTAAAAATATTTTGAGTTATTATAAATAACTTTTAACATTTGACATGTATTTCATTAATATTTTAAGTTATTTAAATTTTAATGATAATGGAATTATTCAGTATTTAAATTATTTAAAAATGATATTAGTGTTTAAACAATCATTATAAATTATAATAATTATTTGAAAATTATTCTAAGCTTCCAAAAAATATTATAAATGATAATTAAATTGATTAAAATAATATTGAAGCTTTTAAATAGAGTTTTATTAAAAATAAACTCAATAATTATCTGATAATGCAATCGGGACATTGAATTAATACCGAAATCAAATCAGATTGAAATAGTTTGACTTGATAAATGTTTTTATAGGTTCTGATCACTGTTATGAATATGAGAAAAGGTATTTATATAATGACTTTAAATAACGGTATTATGTGTCATGATATATTATGCTAATTGAGAGATCAATATTATTGATAACAGGTCTTTCAAACGAAGCTAAATTATATTGTGTAGCAGTAGTCAATGACAAAAGCAAGTTTCCTTAACTCAAACTCAATTTATTATTTGTTAAGCATGTTAAGTGGATAATTATTGCTGAATATTCCACATCTAAGATTATTATTGAACAATCATATTTATTGCAAGTTTAGTAATTCAACTTGAGTTATTAATTTCAAAGCATAATTAGGGAATAATTAATGTTGGTTATTCACATCCATTACGATCATTATTATTCGCACATAGTACAATTGATTATTGTCTATTATTGAATAGTTTATGAGCCATGTCTCAGCTAATTATTTTGGCGAGACTAATATTTGTTAAAGCATGAAATGTTCTATTATTTGAACAAATTTGTTATTAAAAGACCTATGTGACAGCCCCAAAATAGGTCCATTCCACCCAACCCATTCTGAGTTGTCAAATACATGGTACAAAAACAACTACAACTTTTACAACCCATAAGCTGTGAGTTTGAATACAAACATTGTCATCTAGGCAATATCCTCATGCAAATAAATCCCTAGCATAATTATTGATACATAATTTTACAAAAAATGGTGAGGACTACTAAACAACTTTCTCTAGAACCTTCATTCCATACCCTGACTAGTACTCGCTACATTCTCGCCTCCAGAGAAGAAAAATGGAACAACAAGGAAAAGGGTGAGCTCAACTAGCCCAGTAAAGAATATTATGACTAAGATAATGTACAACAAATTATCCTTAGTCTTCAATAGGGAAAAATCTGATAGAATACAATAGACAACAAGTTTTAGATCAACAACTGCATCGGAAACAACAATTCATTAGAAGAGTTAAGTAGAGAATAAAATCTACTAACATCTATGAATTTAAAAGTCCATCATCAATATTTTATTCCTGTAACATCAATCAATATATATCAAAAATCAAATCAAATATTCATCTTTGCACTACAGGCCAAAGATATTCATCAGTTGGTCATGTTCATCTAAACACTTGTTCATCTTTGCACTACGGGCCAAAGATATTCATCAATTGTTCATGTTCACCTCAACACCTGTACATCTTTGCACTACGGGCCAAAGATATTCATAACAAAATCAACCATCTTTGCACTACAGGCCAAAGATATTCAGTAACACCATCATTTAGGACTGAGGATGATGAAAAATATTTTAAAGGAAACGAATCCAGTGAAACAAAATAACAAGTATTAAGGATTCGTACTTTAAACAATCTGAGTTCAAAAATACTTCATAAATAGTCATACTGAAGTAAAATTCAAGAATGATCAAAACATAGATCCAATCAAAGCTAGTATCCAGAATAGATATTTTGGACAAAAAGAAGAAATTTCATTTTTTCGGTGAATAGTGTCGTATTCGTGAATAGTGCCGTATACGTGAATAGTAACTCCGACACCAAAAGATAGAAATTTCACAAAAAACATCATCACACTTCGTGAATAGTACTCGTGAATAGTAACTCGTGATATAGGTTATGATTTGAACTTGCACCGTATAGCAATACTCAAAGTATACACAAAATACTCACAAGAATACGCTCGATAATATAGAGAGAGAAAACTTCAGTTTCTGGTGTGATTTTCAATTCTAACCTAAGCACCTATTTATAGGAAAATGCTTAGAACACTAAAGCAGAAAATTTAATATAATAATAATATATATAATCAAAATTCTCTACGCACACAAATCTGGTCCAAACTTCAGCCACACATATTAAATGACTTTCAAAAATGAAAAAAACGTTTTTCTTAAAAAAAATATTTTAAACTTCCAAAAATCAATTATTTCGGAGCTTCGAAACTTCAATAATTCATAATAAATAGCCCTTTTGTCAGAAAATTCGAATCTCGCGAGTTTTTATAGGAAATTCAATTCTCTACAATTTTGCAAAAGAAAGTTTTTCCAAATTCCAAACAAAAATTGACCGAAATCCATAAACAGACGATTTTACAGGCTATAATCAAATTTTCAGTCAAGAAATAGGTCTACCGACACACAAAATCTGTGTTAAACATTTAATGCCACAAAAAATACTCTTCCTCCTCATATACTCATATATCCCATATTCATTATAAAAATATCACCGTTAATATATTATTAAAATAATATATTTAAATGAATTATTTTATCAGAAAAAGATAAAATATTAATTTTCAATAATTGTCACATTAAAAATTTTCTCCATCTATATCCACATAAAATCAATATTTTCCTCATCATATTAATCAATAATTAATTATTCACAAATAATATTACAGAATCACAATATTGGCAACCAGGCCGTTCCCAGGAAAGAGGGGCTTTCCAATAAGAATTTCTCCTTACTGTCGCGCAATTAGGTGACCAAACCTCTCCTTAGACAGAACTTTCTAGACATTGCCAATAATGTTATCAATTAATATTATTCAGATAATATGAATTATTGCTTCGATAATGGAAAATACTGTGTAATGACAATTATTGAAACAACAGTAATATAAAATATCAATGCAGCAATTATTGAATCAATAACATAAAATACTGAACAGTAATTACTGTAACAATTATTGAGTAGTGCCTTCTTACGTAAGAATCAATAATTGGTGCAATACCGTGTGCTGCTGTGCAACAACGCGTATTACTGTATTTTAACCACCGGGTATTCCAACAGTATTAACGGTAACAACTACGCCGTTATTTATAAACAACTTATATTTGTCGTTTTCTTCATCCAATCGCTTTCCGTTATGGGGCCCACAAAAGACTGCGCCGTCGTACGAATATTCCCCGACAGCAAGAATATTCCACGACCAAACGAATATTCCCCGACAACAATGAATATTTATAACCACCTGCTTATTTAAAATATTTGCGTATTTTACCCATAACTAACCACATTAATCAAATTCACCCTTACTATATTCAAAAATAAATAAATAAAGGAAATTTCTTTTTATTTAAAAAAATTTCGGGGTCTTACAACCTCCCCTCCTTATGAAATTTCGTCCTCGAAATTGACGTATGTAACTGGTGTTTCGAAAAGGTAAAGATACCTCGCTTTTATTTCCGTTTCCAACTCCCAGGTCATTTCCTCAATAGCATGGTTCCTCAACAGAACTTTAACTTGTGGTATTACCTTCGTGCGTAGGACATGCTCCTTCCTATCCAAGATCTTGACAGGTATCTACTCGTACGTTAAGTCTTTAGCTATTTCGTCTGGTTCTAACTCAATAACATGGTTCGAGTCGTCCACATCAGTACATATAAAAAAATGTTATAAACACGCGACATACTTGGCAATAAAACGAGTCTATAGGCCACAGTTCCTATTCGATCGAGGATTTCAAATGGACTAATAAATCGAAGGTTTGAGCTTTGCTCACATCGCCAATTCTCACTTTTGGAATAAGAACTTCTTGTACTTGCTTCTTCATATTCACCAGCTCCGGTGTGTAGCTTGAACAGCTTTAACTTTATCGATTAAAGTCGATTATACTCGTATATCATCACGTGGGTACCTAGAGTTTTTATCGCCATCTCTATTATTTATAAATTATACGAAATTAGTCTTTGACAATATCGTACTCGTACTTGTATACGATCTTCTACTCAACACGTCAGCTACCACGTTCGCTTTTCCAGGATGGCATGGTCAGAACATGTGCTGAAATGAGTCTCCTCTTAAGTTCTTCGAAGCTCTTCCCACATTCCTTGCTCCATTCGAATTTTGTATCTCTACGAGTCAGCTGTGTTAATGGAATAACGATTCGAGAATATCCTTCAACGAATCTCCGATAATAATCAACTAAGCCTAGAAAGCTACGTATTTCGATTACTGACTTAGGTTGTTCTCAACTGTGACTTATATCCCAACCTTGGATAGCACGTTACAATGACACCTATCAGTTTACTATCGCACGAATATTGTGTCCCCTACGGAGATTCTGGCTTCTGTGTATTCCACAAAGGAAGTCACCAGATAAAGGCTCGGGTACAAACTTCTACAGTTAAATTTTTAACTCCTGAAGTTCAATAGGAGCCATTCGATATGAGATTTTAGAAATGGGTTTTGTACCGGATTCAAAGTCGATACAAAATTTAATATCACGCTCTAGGAGTAAGCCAAGAAATTCTTCAGGAAATACATCAGGAAATTTACTAACAACAGAAATATCATTCAAATCTGACGTATTTTTGTTCAAGTCCATAACATGACTAAGAAAGCTTGACATCCATTTTTCAATAAACAAATGACTTCATGGCTTGATATAAAAATGTTTAACTTCAATGGTTTGATTGCTTGAGTTTGAATATCAGGTTGCTTAGGAATATGAAAACTAACAACCTTACAAAAGCAATTAATTTTGGCATGATGAGTAGTTAACCTTAAAATCACATCAAAAGCAAATATCTCTATAGAAATAAGGTTAACAGGCAATGTGATAGTGCCAACTTGAATCAAGCAAGATTTCTAAACAACGGATGTAATGAAAGTTTCTCCTAACGGAGTCTCCATAAATAGGTCAAAGTCTAATTTCTTCGTAGTCAAGTTCAAACGTTGAGCGCAAGCAAGAGAGATAAAAGAATGGGTAGAACCGGTACCTAGTAAGGTATAAACTTCGCAAGATTTATAATTTACTAACCCGTGCTAACTTCGTTCGGGTTCCTCGTATTTTGACCGGTCACGACAAACGCTCTTCCAGGAACCGTTGACTTTGACTTTTCTGGGACAGCCTTTTGAATCACCATCCCCGCTGGAATTGGTTTCGCTACCGTACACTCTCGAGCGATATGTCCTTCCTTTCCACAATTATAGCATACCTTGAACTGTTGTTGGCAGTTTGGGCTGATATGTCCCTCTTTCCCGCATTTATAACATACGACCTGTGGTCTTTCTCCTCCCTTGAAACCAGTTGTTACTGGCACTATCGTCTTCACATGGTCGTTGTTAAATCTCCTCTTTTTAAAATCTCCTCCCAACTCGCTTCTTCTATTTTCATGGCCACGATTACCACCAAAGTGGTTACCGTCTTTGTCCATATTCTTCTTTCTCTGCTGGTTATCGTTATTCTGATGACTGCTATCTTCGGTATGATCCTAGTTATGGTCTCTCGGTTGAACGTACTCGTTATCTCGCTCTAACAACTGAGCCCTGTTGACAACATCTGAATAGATAGAAAATTTATGAGAAATGAGATACTGACGTATGTCGGGTTTCAAACCTCTCAGAAACATCCGCGTCATACGTTCCTCATTCTCCACCAAATGAGGTGCAAACTTGGATAACTCCGCGAACTTCGCCTCGTACTGGGACACCGTCATATTATCCTGCTCTAGTCTAATAAACTCCACTTCCTTCATATGGCGAATACTTCCAGGAAAATATTTTTCGTTGAAAAGTTTCTGAAACGTCTACCATGACATGCTGAGTGCGGCTGGATGTGTACGCTTCACAGACTCCCACCAGTAGTCTGCCTCGCCACGGAATATAAAGGTGGCGAATGGAACCTTCTGTTCCTCCGTGCATCCCAAGACATCGAATATCTTGGTAATTTGTTTGACCCATGTTTCCGCCATGATCGGATCCGGCTTTCCCCAGAATTCTGGTGGTCCCAACTCTTTGAACTACTTTGCTGTGACAAGACGCGCGTTGCTATCATTTCCACCCGTATTCTGTACACGAGTCTCCCTCGACTGGTTTTGCATGAACTGCAAAAAGCTCCTAAACATCCCGTCGTTCATCGTCTGCTCAGTGGCGTTGTTCACAGGAGGAACATTGTCAGCCTGTTGCACATTCTCCTCGTTGGTAAATACAGGCATCTCCACGGTCTCATTTACTCCACTGTTAACATTCTCAGTCGTCATTCTCAAATACTATCATAAAACAAGGGTTAATTAAGGAAATCAATATATCACATAATATCCCTATATAGTGACCAACTAACAAATAAGCTTAGGTAAGACACACTAGCGAATGAATTACTTGTCTCTCCCCTCCTAGTTTTATTCCCCGATCTCCGCCAAAGATCATATCCCTAAGCTCTGATACCAACTGTGACAGCCCCAAAATAGGTCCATTCCACCCAACTCATTCTGAGTTGTCAAATACATGGTACAGAAACAACTACAACTTTTACAACCCATAAGCTGTGAGTTTGAATACAAACATTGTCATCTAGGCAATATCCTCATGCAAATAAATCCCCATCATAATTATTGATACATAATTTTACAAAAAATGGTGAGGACTACTAAACAACTTTCTCTAGAACCTTCATTCCATACCCTGACTAGTACTCGCTACATTCTCGCCTCCTGAGAAGAAAAATGGAACAACAAGGAAAAGGGTGAGCTCAACTAGCCCAGTAAAGAATATTATGACTAAGATAATGTACAACAAATTATCCTTAGTCTTCAACAGGGAAAAATCTGATAGAATACAATAGACAACAAGTTTTAGATCAACAACTGCAGCGGAAACAACAATTCATTAGAAGAGTTAAGTAGAGAATAAAATCTACTAACATCTATGAATTTAAAAGTCCATCATCAATATTTTATCCCTGTAACATCAATCAATATATATCTCAAATCAAATCAAATATTCATCTTTGCACTACAGGCCAAAGATATTCATCAGTTGGTCATGTTCATCTAAACACCTGTTCATCTTTACACTACGGGCCAAAGATATTCATCAATTGTTCATGTTCACCTCAACACCTGTACATCTTTGCACTACGGGCCAAAGATATTCATAACAAAATCAACCATCTTTGCACTACAGGCCAAAGATATTCAGTAACACCATCATTTAGGACTGAGGATGATGAAAAATATTTTAAAGGAAACGAATCCAGTGAAACAAAATAACAAGTATTAAGGATTCGTACTTTAAACAATCTGAGTTCAAAAATACTTCATAAATAATCATACTGAAGTAAAATTCAAGAATGATCAAAACATAGATCCAATCAAAGCTAGTATCCAGAATAGATATTTTGGACAAAAAGAAGAAATTTCATTTTTTCGGTGAATAGTGTCGTATTTGTGAATAGTGCCGTATACGTTAATAGTGCCGTATACGTGAATAGTAACTCCGACACCAAAAGATAGAAATTTCACAAAAAACATCATCACACTTCGTGAATAGTACTCGTGAATAGTAACTCATGAATAGTAATTCATGAATAGTAACTCGTGAATAGTAACTCATGAATAATAACCCCGGCATGAAAAAGTTCCAAATTTGATAAAAAGTTCCAACCAATATTTCAGCATCATGATATTGAAGAAATAATATCATTTGAGAAGAAAATAACATCCTTTACCTCGAAAGACAGTACTTCTAGTTGAAACACCGGATATAGGCTATGACTTGAACTTGCACCGTATAGCAATACTCAAAGTATACTCAAAATACTCACAAGAATACGCTCTATAATATAGAGAGAGAAAACTTCAGTTTCTGGTGTGATTTTCAATTCTAA
The DNA here is from genome assembly GCA_020205505.1 of Panax japonicus. Classification (NCBI taxonomy): domain Eukaryota; kingdom Viridiplantae; phylum Streptophyta; class Magnoliopsida; order Apiales; family Araliaceae; genus Panax; species Panax japonicus. The sequence continues at coordinate 21,294,316 of CM035110.1, read as the reverse complement.
CCTAAGCACCTATTTATAGGAAATTGCTTAGAACACCAAAGCAGAAACTGAAGTTTTCTCTCTCTATATTATCGAGCGTATTCTTGTGAGTATTTTGAGTATACTTTGAGTATTGCTATACGGTGCAAGTTCAAATCATAGCCTATATCCGGTGTTTCAACTAGAAGTACTGTCTTTCAAGGTAAAGGATGTTATTTTCTTCTCAAATGATATTATTTCTTCAATATCATTATGCTGAAATATTGGTTGGAAGTTTTTATCAAATTTGGAACTTTTTCATGTCGGGGTTACTATTCATGAGTTACTATTCACGAGTTACTATTCATGAGTTACTATTCACGAGTACTATTCACGAAGTGTGAAGATGTTTTTTGTGAAATTTCTATCTTTTGGTGTCAGAGTTACTATTCACATATACGGCACTATTCACGTATACGACACTATTCACGAATACGACACTATTCACCAAAAAATGAAATTTCTTCTTTTAATCAAAAATATATATTGTGGATACTAGTTTTGATTGTATCTATGTTTTGATCATTCTTGAATTTTACTTCAGTATGATTATTTATGAAGTATTTTTGAACTCAGATTGTTTAAAGTACGAATCCTTAATACTTGTTATTTTGTTTCACTGGATTCATTTCCTTTAAAATATTTTTCATCATCCTCAGTCCGAAATGATGGTGTTAATGAATATCTTTGGCCTGTAGTGCAAAGATGGTTGATTTTATTATGAATATCTTTGGCTCGTAATGCAAAGATGTACAGGTGTTGAGATGAACATGAACAATTGATGAATATCTTTGGCCCGTAGTGCAAAGATGAACAGGTGTTTAGATGAACATGACCAACTGATGAATATCTTTGGCCTATAGTGCAAAGATGAATATTTGATTTGATTTGAGATATATATTGATTGATGTTACAGGGATAAAATATTGATGATGAACTTTTAAATTCATAGATGTTAGTAGATTTTATTCTCTACTTAACTCTTCAAATGAATTATTGTTTCCACTGCAGTTGTTGATCTAAAACTTGTTGTCTATTGTATTCTATCAGATTTTTCCCTGTTGAAGACTAAGGATAATTTGTTGTACATTATCTTAGTCATAATATTCTTTACTGGGCTAGTTGAGCTCACCCTTTTTCTTGTTGTTCTATTTTTTCTTCTCAGGAGACGAGAATGTAGCGAGTACGAGTCGGGGGATGTAATGATGGTTCTAGAGAGAGTTGTTTAGTAGTCCTCACCATTTTTGTAAAATAATGTATCAATAATTATGATGGGGATTTATTTGCATGAGGATATTGCCTAGATGACAATGTTTGTATTCAAACTCACAGCTTATGGGTTGTAAAAGTTGAAGTTGTTTCTGTACCATGTATTTGACAACTCAGAATGGGTTGGGTGGAATGGACCTATTTTGGGGGCGTCACAGTTGGTATCAGAGCTTAGGGATATGATCTCTGGCGGAGATCGGGAATAGAACTAGGAGGGGAGCTAGTATGTCCTACCTAAGCTTATTTGTTAGTTGGTCACTATATAGGGATATTATGTGATTTATTGATTTCCTTAATTAACCCTTGTTTTATGAAAGTATTTGAGAATGTCGACTGAGAATATTAACAGTGGAGTAAACGAGACCGTGGAGATGCCTGTACTTACCAACGAGGAGAATGTGCAACAGGCTGGTAATGTTCCTCCTGTGAACAACGCCACTGAGCAGACGATAAACGACGGGATGTTTAGGAGCTTTTTGCAGTTCATGCAAAATCAGACGAGGGAGACTTGTGTTCAAAATACGGGAGGAAATGATAGCAATACACGGGTGGTCACAGCTAAGCAGTTCAAAGAGTTGGGACCACCAGAATTTAAATGAAAGCCCGATCCGATCATGGCGGAAACATGGGTCAAGCAAATTACCAAGATATTCGATGTCTTGGGATGCACGGAGGAACAGAAAGTTCCCTTCGCCACCTTTATGTTCCGTGGCGAGGCAGACTACTGGTGGGAGTCTGTGAAGCGTACACATCCAGCCGCACTCAGCATGTCATGGGAGACATTTCAGAAACTTTTCAACGAAAAATACTTTCCTGAAAGTATTCGCCATATGAAGGAAGTGGAGTTTATTAGACTAGAGCAGGATAATATGACGGTGTCCCAGTATGAGGCGAAGTTCGCGGAGTTATCCAAGTTTGCACCTCATTTGGTGGAGAATGAGGAACGTATGACGCGGATGTTTCTGAGAGGTTTGAAACCCGGCATACGTCAGTATCTCATTTCTCATAAATTTTCTATCTATTCAGATGTTGTCAACAGGGCTCAGTTGTTAGAGCGAGATAACGAGTACGTTCAACCGAGAGACCATAACTAGGATCATACCGAAGATAGCAGTCATCAGAATAACGATAACCAGCGGAGAAAGAAGAATATGGACAAAGGCGGTAACCACTCTGGTGGTAATCGTGGCCATGAAAATAGAAGAAGCGAGTCGGGAGGAGATTTTAAAAAGAGGAGATTTAACAACGACCATGTGAAGACGACAATGCCAGCAGCAACTGGTTCCAAGGGAGGAGAAAGAAAACTGGTCGTATGTTATAAATGCGGGAAAGAGGGACATATCAGCCCAAACTGCCCACAACAGTTCAAGGTATGCTATAATTGTGGAAAGGAAGGACATATCGCTCGAGAGTGTACGGTAGCGAAACCAATTCCAGCGGGGATGGTGATTCAAAAGGCTATCCCAGAAAAGTCAAAGTCAACGGTTCCTGGAAGAGCGTTTGTCGTGACCGGTCAAAATACGAGGAACCCGAATGAAGTTAGCACGGGTTAGTTAATTATAAATCTTGCGAAGTTTATACCTTACTAGGTACCGGTTCTACCCATTCTTTTATCTCTCTTGCTTGCGCTCAACGTTTGAACTTGACTACGAAGAAATTAGACTTTGACCTATTTATGGAGACTCCGTTAGGAGAAACTTTCATTACATCCGTTGTTTAGAAATCTTGCTTGATTCAAGTTGGCACTATCACATTGCCTGTTAACCTTATTTCTATAGAGATATTTGCTTTTGATGTGATTTTAAGGTTAACTACTCATCATGCCAAAATTAATTGTTTTTGTAAGGTTGTTAGTTTTCATATAACTAAGCAACCTGATATTCAAACTCAAGCAATCAAACCATTGAAGTCAAACATTTTTATATCAAGCCATGAAGTCATTTGTTTATTGAAAAATGGATGTCAAGCTTTCTTAGTCATGTTATGGACTTGAACAAAAATACGTCAGATTTGAATGATATTTCTGTTGTTAGTAAATTTCCTGATGTATTTCCTGAAGAATTTCTTGGCTTACTCCTAAAGCATGATATTAAATTTTGTATCGACTTTGAACTCGGTACAAAACTCATTTCTAAAATCTCATATCGAATGGCTCCTATTGAACTTCAGGAGTTAAAAATTCAACTGTAGAAGTTTGTACCCGAGCCTTTATCTGGTGACTTCCTTTGTGGAATACACAGAAGCCAGACTCTCCGTAGGGGACACAATATTCGTGCGATAGTAAACTGATAGGTGTCATTGTAACGTGCTATCCAAGGTTGGGATATAAGTCACAGTTGAGAACAACCTAAGTCGGTAATCGAAATACATAGTTTTCTAGGCTTAGTTGATTATTATCGGAGATTCGTTGAAGGATATTCTCGAATCGCTATTCCATTAACGCAGCTGACTCGTAGAGATACAAAATTCGAATGGAGCAAGGAATGTGGGAAGAGCTTCGAAGAACTCAAGAGGAGACTCGTTTCAGCACATGTTCTGACCATGTCATCCTGGAAAAGTGAACGTTGTAGCTGACGTGTTGAGTAAAAGATCGTATACAAGTACGAGTACGATATTGTCAAAGACTCATTTCGTATAATTTACAAATAATAGAGATGAAGATGAAAACTCTAGGTATCCACGTGATGATATACTAGTATAATCGACTTTAATCGATAAAGTTAAAGTTGTTCAAGCTACACACCGGAGCTGGTGAATATGAAGAAGCAGGTACAAGAAGTTGTTATTCCAAAAGCGAGAATTGGCGATGTGAGCAAAGCTCAAACCTTTGATTTATTAATCCATTTGAAATTCTCGATCGAATAGGAACTGTGGCCTATAGACTCGTTTTACCGCCAAGTATGTCGCGTGTTTATAACGTTTTTTTTATGTATCGATGTGGACGACTCGAACCATGTTATTGAGTTAGAATCGGACGAAATAGCCGAAGACTTAACGTACGAGGAGGTACCTGTCAAGATGATGGATGGGAAGGAGGATGTCCTACGCACGAAGGTCATACCACAAGTTAAAGTTTTGTGGAGGAATCATGCTATAAAGGAAATGACCTTGGAGTTGGAAGCGGAAATGAAAGCGAGGTATCTTTACCTTTTCGAAACACCAGGTACGTCAATTTCGAGGATGAAATTTCATAAGGAGGGAGGTTGTAAGACCCCGAAAATTTTTAAATAAAAAGGAATTTCCTTTATTTATTATTTTGAAATAGTAAGGGTGAATTTGATTAATGTGGTTAGTTATGGGTAAAATGCGCAAATATTTTAAATAAGCAGGTGGTTATAAAATATTCATTGTTGTCGGGGAATATTCGTTTGGTCGTGGAATATTCTTGCTGTCGGGGAATATTCGTACGACGGCGCAGTCTTTTATGGGCCCCATAACGGAAAACGATTGGATGAAGAAAACGACAAATATAAGTTGTTTAAAAATAACGGCGTAGTTGTTACCGTTAATACTGTTGGAATACCCGGTCGTTAAAACACAGTAATACGCGTTGATGCACAGTAGCACACGGTATTGCACCAATTATTGATTCTTACGTAAGAAGGCACTACTCAATAATTGTTACAGTAATTATTGTTCAGTATTTTATGTTATTGATTCAATAATTGCTGCATTGATATTTTATATTACTGTTATTTCAATAATTGTCACTACACAATATTTTCCATTATCGAAGCAATAATTCATATTATCTGAATAATATTATTTGATAACATTATTGGCAATGTCTAGAAAGTTCTGTCTAAGGAGAGGTTTGGTCACCTAATTGCGCGCCAGTAAGAATAAATTCTTATTGGAAAGCCCCCTCTTTCCTGGGAACGGCCTGGTTGCTAGTATTGTGATTCTGTAATATTATTTGTGAATAATTAATTATTGATTCATATGATGAGGAAAATATTGATTTTATGTGGATATAGATGGAGAAAATTTTTAATCTGACAATTATTGAAAATTAATATTTTATCTTTTTCTGATAAAATAATTCATTTAAATATATTATTTTAATAATATATTAACGGTGATATTTTTATAATGAATGTGGGATATATGAGTATATGAGGAGGAAGAGTATTTTTGTGGCATTAAATGATTAACACAGATTTTGTTTGTCGGTAGACCTGTTTCTTGACTGAAAATTTTATTATAGTCTGTAAAATCGCCTGTTTATGGATTTCGGTCAATTTCTGTTTGGAATTTGGAAAAACTTTCTTCTGCAAAGTTGTAGAGAATTGAATTTCCTATAAAAACACGCAATATTCGAATTTTCTGGCAAAAGGGCTATTTATTATGAATTATTGAAGTTCCGGAGTTCCGAAATAATTGATTTTTGGAAGTTTTAATTATTTTAAATAATAAAAACATTTTTGGTGAGTGTTCCACATGTTATAAATGTGTCACGTTGCTGAATTCAGATCTAGGAGGGTTGGCGTAGAAAACTTAATATATATATTATTAATTTATTAAATTTTCTGCTTTGGTGTTCTAAGCAATTTCCTATAAATAGGTGCTTAGGTTAGAATTGAAAATCACACCAGAAACTGAAGTTTTCTCTCTCTATATTATAGAGCGTTTTCTTGTGAGTATTTTGAGTATACTTTGAGTATTGCTATACGGTGCAAGTTCAAGTCATAGCCTATATCCGGTGTTTCAACTAGAAGTACTGTCTTTCGAGGTAAAGGATGTTATTTTCTTCTCAAATGATATTATTTCTTCAATATCATGATGCTGAAATATTGGTTGGAACTTTTTATCAAATTTGGAACTTTTTCATGTCGGGGTTACTATTCATGAGTTACTATTCATGAGTTACTATTCATGAGTTACTATTCACGAATTACTATTCACGAGTACTATTCACGAAGCGTGAAGATGTTTTTTGTGAAATTTCTATCTTTTGGTGTCGGAGTTACTATTCACGTATACGGCACTATTCACGAATACGACACTATTCACCAAAAAATAAAATTTCTTCTTTTAATCCAAAATATATATTGTGGATACTAGTTTTGATTGTATCTATGTTTTGATCATTCTTGAATTTTACTTCAGTATGATTATTTATGAAGTACTTTTGAACTCAGATTGTTTAAAGTATGAATCCTTAATACTTGTTATTTTGTTTCACTGGATTCGTTTCCTTTAAAATATTTTTCATCATCCTCAGTCCTAAATGATGGTGTTAATGAATATCTTTGGCCTGTAGTGCAAAGATGGTTGATTTTATTATGAATATCTTTGGCTAGTAATACAAAGATGTACAGGTGTTGAGATGAATATGAACAATTGATGAATATCTTTGGCCCGTAGTGCAAAGATGAACAGGTGTTTAGATGAACATGACCAACTGATGAATATCTTTAGCCTGTAGTGCAAAGATGAATATTTGATTTGATTTGAGATATATATTGATTGATGTTACAGGGATAAAATATTGATGATGGACTTTTAAATTCATAGATGTTAGTAGATTTTATTCTCTACTTAACTCTTCTAATGAATTGTTGTTTCCGCTGCAGTTGTTGATCTAAAACTTGTTGTCTATTGTATTCTATCAATTTTTTCCCTGTTGAAGACTAAGGATAATTTGTTGTACATTATCTTAGTCATAATATTCTTTACTGGGCTAGTTGAGCTCACCCTTTTT